>CAWUFW010003956.1:1200000-1671567 GCA_963921515.1 Calotriton arnoldi
TTGGATGGAAAACTCCCTCTCATGGTGATGGATGTGCACCCCTGCCCTGAGTGCTCCAACTGTACTGATGTCTGGATCCCTAATGCTGAGTTTTTGTTGTCATAGGCAAACAGATCATGCGTGTGCACCATGACATAGACCTGTCTCGTGGATTATGGTCTAGTTGGACTGGGACGGGGGCCCAAAACACTACCCTCATAGTGGTGCAAGGCTACTGCCTTCAGCGGGAGTTAAGTAGCACAAGCGTAGTGGTGGCAGCATACTGTGTAGTGATCAATAGGAGTAAACCGGTCCTTTTTACCTGTGTCACTGCAGTGAGGCCTACAGACTCACTCTTTTAAAGTTCTGCTACTGTGTGCTTAACTCACCCTTGGCCTACATCGGTTTGGTATGTAGTGCTACGCAGTACAACAGTGATCTACATGTGCTGGGTGTATGTGTGCATGTGAATAGTACAATAGGGATAATGCATTACTAGGCAGTGCGTGTATGTTATATACATGTGCTGGGTGTATGTGTGCCTGTTATGGTACAATGCATAAAGAATGTAATGCTGTGCAGTGTGTTTAAGTTACATGCATGTACTGGGTGTATGGGTGCCTTCAAATGGTACCATACATGAAGGATGTAGTGTTGCACAGTGCTTGTGTGTTGTATGCATGTGATGGGTGTATATATGCCCGTGAATGGTGCAATACATGGAAGACTCTGGGTTCTATTTTGGGAGATTTGGGGCTTCATGGTGAAACATAAGGAGAGGAAGTAGAGGAATCCCCCCAGACAGATTTGTGCATTGCTGCATTCCTGGGTGGGACACACTGGAGAAGAGAGAGCTACGCTCTGCAGTACACCTTAAAGGGTGCTCTTTGATTCAGAGAGGTCACAGGGAAGGGGACTAGGCACATCTCAGGAAGGAGGAGGGTCTGATAAGAGAATTATAAAGAGAAGGGCTGAGGCCCTGGGGTTACCTTTTGATATACATATCACTGTGGCTGACACCCAAATGTGAACCTCTAGTCACTCCCATCACCTGTGTTGTAGGGCTATATGATTTGGAGTCACTCCTGCTATGGCAGACTGGTTTCAGGAGAAAGAGAGAACAGAGGAGTGGGCACTGCAAAAGGAAACAGACCCCCAACATAAACTTCAAAGACTCAGACTCTAAATCAGATTTGGAGTTTGGAACTGACTATAAAAAGCGGAGCTTAATATCCCAAAAATTGTTAACTGTAAAGCAGCCAGTTGGGCTGTGCGAGGAGGAGAAGCTCTGCAAGACTTCTGCCTGTGACCAGGACTGGGGGCCAAGGCCTCCTAGTAGTCTGGCTGAACATCACCAAGGAAATTCAAGACCATCTGCCCAGGAACATCAGTGCCTGCCTACTTGCCAAGACCAGTGTGCCCTGTCACTGGCGTCGGGAAAAACCCCGGGCCCCGACGGGCTACCGGCGGAATTTTATAAAGCTTATTTGGATACCCTGGCGCCACAATTATTAAAAGTGTACAACACTGCGTTAACAGACTTCACTCTCACCAATTCACAAAATGAAGCATTGCTGGTCTCCCTCCCTAAACCTGGTAGGGTCCGGGAGGCACTGGGCTCATACAGACCGCTGGCATTACTCAATACAGATTATAAGATCCTGGCATCCATTATAGCGGCCCAGCTGGCTCCATTGGTTCGGGCCTTGGTACATGTCGACCAAAATGGCTTTGTCCCTACACGAAGCACGGCTTTGAACATTCGGAGACTCTTCAGAGTTCAACGTTACGCAACTGACATATGGCCCAGACCCGGTTAATGTTATGTTATGTTAAAGGTGATTTGTAGAGCGCTCGTTCACCAGGCGGTTTCTTGGCGCTGAGGGAGGGCGTCCGTGGTTGCAGATGATAATAGTTTAGTTGTATGCTTGGGTAAAGAGCCAGGTCTTAAATAATTTCCTGAACTTGGTGTAAGAGTCAGCAGTACGCAAATGGGGGGGCAAGGTGTTCCAAAGCTGGGGGCCAGAATCGTATATCTCAATCCACCATGTTTTTTCCGTTTGAAAGTGTGGGGGATCAACAAATTTTTGTTAGAGGAACGTAGATCGCGGGAAGGGATGTACCGTTGTATATTAGAGGCAATGAAAACGGGTCCATGGCCTGAAAGGGCTTTATAGATGATGCAGCCCAACTTAAATAGGCAACGTTGGAGTAGAGGGAGCCAGTGGAGACTTTTCAGCATTGGACTCACTCGTTGATGTTTGGGCTGACCAAAGATGAGCCTGGCTGCCTGGTTCTGAACGAGTTGCAACCGATGTAACTGGTAGGCTGGTATACCAGTATAAAGGGAGTTTGCGTAATCGATCCGCGAGATGACCAGGGCAAGTACCACTTGGGTCAGAGCTGCAGTGGAGAGAAATCTGCTGATTTTCCGAATTCTTCGGAGTTGAAAAAAGCACGCAGAGACCGGTTGTTTAGTACTAGACCGCGAGAAGGCCTTTGACTCTCTCGAGTGGCCATACCTATTTGAGGTGTTACGGAGGTATGGCCTGGGCGATTCCTTCCTACAAATGGTCCGACTGTTATATACGCAACCGTCTGTTAGAGTACGGACTGGCCGACTGATCTCAGAGAGTGTTCGGGTGCACAGAGGTACCAGACAGGGCTGCCCTTTGTCGCCTCTCCTTTTCTCATTAGCTATGGAGCCGCTGGTGGCATGACTGCGGTGGGAGGGAGTGGGCTGGGGCATCCAACTAGGGGACAACCTACACGCAGTTTCTTTGTATGCAGACGATCTGCTACTGTATCTGAGGGACATACATGATATTCCGGTCACTATTGCGGAGACTCTCCGCTCCTTTGCAGACGTCTCGGGTCTCCAGGTGAATTGGGCCAAGTCGGGATTGTACCCCTTCCGGGACGGAATCCCTGACCCCAATGTCCACATGAACGGCTCCCCTCTCCGTTGGCACCCATCCACATTTCGTTTAGGCATATTCATCTATAGGGACCCTGATGACATCCTGGAGGGTAACCTGACCAGAGCGATATCCGCCATCAAGGCACAGATCCAATTCTGGAAGACTCTCCCATTGAACGTAATGGGTAGAGTAGCGCTCACTAAGATGGTGGTGTTGCCGAAACTATTATATTATTTTGCCAACCTCCCGGTTTATGTCCCAGTAGCGACTTTCCGAGAGCTCGAGCGACTGCTCCGCGATCTTATCTGGAACAGGGGCCGACCCCGGATGGCGCTCCGGAAACTCTATGCCCCTACTGAAAAAGGTGGACTGGCGGTCCCCAACTTGGAGCTGTACTACCTGGCGGCGCAGCTGCAATGGGTGACGAAGTGGTTGGTGGGTGTTAATCTAGAGGATACGGCTACTACGCAGCACCCATGGTCCCAATTACAGATAAATCACTTGTTTCATCCCATTGCTAGGCCTCCACGCCCAGCACAAACATGCCTTGCTCTGGCATGTCGTTGTTATAAAAGGACCCTATATCTTACCAGGAGCGCGACCCCTTATGCTCCATCCATACCACTCTTAGGGATGCCGAGAGGCAGGACGAGTGTCACAGGCCGGATGCTGGTGTCCTGGCATGAGGCGGAGTTGCACACCCTGGGCGACCTTTACGTTGAGGGTGCTCTAATATCATTCGAGAGTCTAGCAGACGACGTTGGTCTACCCGCAGGCCAATTTTTACTCTACACTTCTATTCTGAGATCGCTTACTACAGCGTGGGGCGACGTCAATGCCGAACCAGAAACACACCTTCTATTACAGTACCTGCATGTTATGGGTAATGGATCCCATATCATTCACTGGCTGGCGGAAGCAATGCTGACGCATACCACACAACCACTGACGCAGCTTCGGGTGAAGTGGGAAGCAGACAGAGGCACCCCTTGGACAGACAGCGAATGGGCCCGGATATTGGCCACCCCCACGAACATAGCACGTAATGCCAGATTCAGGCTTATACAAACATACATTGTACATAGGGCATACCTTTCCCCATATAAAATAAATACGTACTTTCACATGACCACATCAGCATGCCCCCGCTGCTTGCAGGAGAATGCGGACTTGCGACATATGCTGTGGCTCTGCGCTCCTCTACAAACATATTGGAGAGAGGTCATAATGGCGCTTGCGACAAGCACTGAAAGGATGCTGCCGCAGACATGGTAGGTAGGCATACTGGGCCTGTATCCTAGACCCAAGAAACACAGAGTTCATCTAGATTTATTGACCTGGGCCTAATTGTAGCTAAGAGATTAATCACTAAGCGTTGGAAACACGCCGATCCACCTGTAATGGCCGGGTGGAGGAACTCTCTCTTAGTATGGGCTCAGGCGGAAAGTACGGCGCTGCACAGGTAGGAGATAGCAGGGCTACGTAAATACCCTATACCCCAGCTCTGGGATGCTATTCTGACAAGTCTGACGGGTACAAGTGGGGACAGAGGGTGCGATTCCTCACAGGAGGCTAGAAGAATTGAGGGAGATGACCGGGTGACAGAGGCTGTATCTGAGTAATACACGAGCACCAGCAGCAAGGACACGAACACTGACCCTCTCGATGATCATTCCAATGGGCGGTCCCGCTAACATGGTGTGGTTGCATGGAAGGCGTACCTACTTTCCACACTTTGGTCGGGGCGTGGCGATGTGGCGATGACTTTTTTTGTTTGTTTAGTTTTCTGTTTAAAGGTTACAGTTATGAAAATAACAAATTATATCTGATTTTGCTTTAATTTTGCGCTTGACTGCAAAGCTGAGTGCGGTCAAGGATATGTGTGGTTAAGATGGGAGGAACTATTTCCTCTGCGATATGCGGACACTGCTACGCGTTCCCTTGTACAATTGGTGAGTTGAATTCGGACTCTGTGGTCAGGCCTTTGCCACATGAACATTAGGCGTACTAGGGATAACGAATGTATTAGAAAACACAGTTGGCATATTCCAATGTTGGCAATACGTATCTGTCCCATGTATCACATACGCAAAAGTAGTCAGTTAACTCACACTCCCCCCCTCTTTTTTTTTCTTCTTTTTTTTCCGTCTTAATGTTATTTGTAAACTGTCTACTTCACGAAATGCAAATAAATATATATATATATATATATATATATATATATATATATATATATAAAAAAAAGACCAGTGTGCCCTGTGAGGAAGAGAAGAGCGTTGGAAGGAGTGAAGTCCAGAGGGGAAGCCTGGGGAGTGCATCCTTGTAGTGAGGTATGAGGAAACAGCTCCTGCACCGATCGGGCCACTGCTCAAGTGCAGGGGAACTTGGTGACCCTCGTATGCCAGTGGAGGGACGCAGTGAAGTGAAGCCCTATTGTTGCTGCACTGAACTGGTTATTCCCCGTGTGCAGGTTAAGTCGGTGATTCCCGTATGCCAGGTGGGGCTGCCGTAAAGAGTACTTCTGTGCCGAGCGGGCCGCAGCCCATGTGTGGTGTTAAGCAGGCAACCTCGTATGCCAGGTGGCGCCACCATGAAGAGAGCCACTGTGCCGACTGTGTTGGAGAGCGTGTGCAGTGGATTGACAGTGAAGGTGCCATCGGGACCAAGCAAGAAATGTAACCTAGTCGAGATCATCATCGGAGAAGACAGGCCGCTGTGGTGACCCTAAAGGGCCTGAGCTATGACTGAGGACCACCGCCAGGATCTTCGCACTCCCTTCCACCACTACCCGTAGGAAGAGCCAAAGAACTTACACAGCTTGGAGTAGCATCGAGAACCCCTGGCTGCTGCCGCTGTAGGACTGCATGTGAGGAACTGGAGCCGCTCACAGCCTGACTGGGCTGCATGTGAAAAACATATTAGAGATTCAGCCGCTGCAGCTCCAGTGCCTGCGGAGGGGGCATGCTCAAAGACTCTGGTCATTCTGATCCTGCTGGTATGGGTAAGATTGATTTTGGGCCAGTCTGCCCTGGGGGGACTTGCTTGCCAGATAGCGCTTCGGCGCTAGAACACTTTTGATTTTACTACATAGTCAGAGTGGGACTCCAGTGACTGACTACTAGTGGGGCTTTACCTGAATGTCGCCTATAGTGAATGGGGAATAACCACTATTGCTAAATTGAGAAGAATAGAACTAAGAGGTCCGCTTATGAAACACTAGAGCCCTGACCTCAGGAGACTGTGTGTAGTGTTTATGAATGTCGTATTTTACTTTGTAGTTTTAGATAAAGTATTTGACTGGACAATCATTTATTACTGCTGCTGTGCGTATTTTGAGTTGTGAGCCTGTGTTCATCCCCAGGTGTCTACCTCCCCCCTGAGAAGCCTTGGTCTGCTCGATCTTCACTACCGCTGAGAGTCAAGTGCTGAAGGGGAACTCGGTCCAGATGCTGGGGATCCATACTAGGTCAGACCCAGGGACATCAGGAGTAAAAGGCCTCAACCCCCACAGTTGGGCCCAGTAACCGCTGCTTGCCCCGTGGCCCTCTGAATGGGGTTCTAACATGCAGGAAGAGGTACAGGGTGAGAAGAACTCCTCAGCGCGAGAGCTTTCTAATCAAAGTAGTGCTGAAACTTATTCAGCACTTGAAAGGGAAGCCTCCAATGAGTGCATGTCTCCCACAAGCAGCCCAGGAGGAGGGCTGATAGTAAGGACACCTACCTTACGTGACAGACATGCTGAAGAGAAGAAAATTTCCCTCGAGCTCAACAACATCAGATAAGTCACGAATCTCAGAGCATGGATGGTAAGAAAACAAGTAGAAAATCCTCCTGAAGTCAAACCAAGCAGGTAGAAGCGACAAGGGCAAAGTATCATTAAATTAAATAGAAGCACAGCCTCTAAAAATGATAAAAGGGGCTAATATACCAACAACCCTAAAGGAGTATATCCGTTAAACTTCAGACACAGTGCCCTGCACTGTGTCCTACTTACCACAACTCAATTAAACTCTAGGAACCGCTTTCTTCCAAGATGGCTGATGGAGCAGGGTTTTCCGTAAATAAAACCTGCTCCGATTAAACCTTCCATGGTGTGAAAATCATTAACAAAGTTTGAAACTGATAGAGCGCAGTGATATTCTGAAAATTGTAGGGGTACATTATATTCATGAATAGTCCGTACCCGCATATATTCTTATGTGTGTTAATCTTAGTTAGAACCTGTGTTGTAATAATATGTGGTAAATGAAATATTAGGATGAGTTGTGCCATTCAAGAAACGTAAAATGGCAATTAGAGGGAATCATGTAATTTTTTATGTTCATTGCAAATGCTTAATGAAGTAGTTTACGCGTAAGGTAATGCATTAGATTTAAATGTGCATCATGTTGAAGTTGCACACGTATAGGTGATTAATTGTGTTTAAATGTGATGAAATGTAGTGCTTATAGATGTAACATTTTAAATGTGTGTTTAATTTGATGTCAAAGGCCTAGATGGAGTACTTGCTCTTTCGTGCTAAGAAAGGCCTATTCGTTTTCCTTATGTTAGCTGGTTTATGTAGGCCTGAAATGCATTTTCCCCTGGTAAGGCTCTCATTTGGAGGTAGTCAGCGAAATTCATGTGCGTGCAAGGTTGTTCTATTCTCATGTTCTCGTTGCAGGTGCAAGGACACCATCCTCGTTAGTTAGAATAACGCTTTTGTTTAGGAGTTAGGTATGGAGGAGACCTGTTATAAAGTATTCAGGAATGCCGATAATTGGGAGCTGAGATTTTCTTTTGCTGAAGAATCCTGAGACCCAAGGACACACCAACCGTCGCTGGACCGAGTACAAGTTTTGGTGGAAAATTACCTACGAGAGGTGCCTGGCCAGAGGAGGTGTTTCATGGGCGTGTTTATCAATTTTGCATATTGTATTAGGGACAGTGCCCCGAGGGATGAGTGAGCAGAGAGCCGTTAGAGGGTAGAAGGAAGGGATCGATTCTTAGAATGAAGACTTAGAACGAGTTTGTAATCTGGGCTACTGACCTATACAACGTGAGTGTACTTCTTAGGAAGTCTTCACGAGCTGACATCTTTTCTTGATCTGGCTTGGGGGAATGTTAAGTAGGGATGCCACTTTACGGATAGGTTAGGGATAGATTAATGGATTTTCTTTACAGCCACCAATGAAGACTAATATAGATGTTGGTGCAGTTATTGCCTGTTTAGTATTTTTGGAATTGCTTATTCTCTTTATGTTGTATCGGATTAGATTGGTTCGTAGGATGGACTTTGTATTAGTGCCTATGTATTTTTACAACCTCGTCCTAAGGTGTTTGTATGTTCAGTTATTTTTGGTTTTGTAATAAACCCCTAAGTTTGCAATTCGGAGTCAGTGATCTTTTCCGAGCTTTACTAAAATTGATTCATGCTAGTTTGTTATGAATACATTGTTTCTCCCCTTTACACTTCTCAGCAGGTAATAAAGGTCCAGTCGACTGAGGGTTCCTAGTAAACTTTTATAGTGGAATCCGACGTCATCAGTTGGTAGCGAGAGGATGGTTACCTCTGTAGTAAGGGGAGACGTAGAGAAGGGTAGTCATTGAGTCCCCATAGAGTCCAAGTGATGGTTATCCAGTGGATTGTGAGCAGACGACGACGGCGTTTGATGGAAACCAACGGCGAGTGACGGTGCGGCAGAAACAGCAGTTCGTGGTGGAGTGAGTATGAACAGGGATGTATGTCTGTTAGATTGCGGTGTTGTTTTGATTGTGTGATGTCTTGCGGAGTTGGAATGAGAGTTGAGTGATTGTGGTTTCGGGCCGAACGCGTGCGGTCCATGAGATTTGATTTATTGATATCCCTGGATAAGAGATTGTGGTGTAGAAGACACCCAGAGTGGAAATTGTCTGACCAGTGATTGTGGGAGTCATGAGACGTCGTTGACTAACCCACCGGTGATAGGGAAACGTGTGTGTGAGTGCGTGAGTAACCGACGCAGGTCGTGGGTTACTGCATGTGGAACATTGAGTGATTGGATCCTATCGATTAAGTACATGACTGTCTGGCCGTTCGTGGGCAGATAGTCTGGGGCAATTGTCCGGTCGTTTCGTGGACAGACGGTTGCCAGAGTTGAGGTCGACAATTACGTGAGACTGGCCGGTCGTTTCGTGGGCAGACAGTCAGAGAAGTGACTGTTCGGTCGTTTGGTGGACAAACAGTTATTTCAGTGTATGAGTGAGACGCGTGAGTGTGCAAGAGACGAATTGTAAAGGAGGGGAACTGCTGCACGAGGATGAAGAGTGATGTCAGAGAGTGCCGCGCTGCGATAGGTCGGTTGGTGTGAAGCCGCGCTGGTATTGGTGGATTGTCATCAGGAAGTCGAGCGAAAACAAGTGAAGAAAACGTTGATTTCATCATGAAATGTTTTAAAGTTTTACGAGACACGTGTAGAGGAGACAGAAGAGTGGTTACTCGAGGAGGAGAAGAAGCTCCACCCGAGGATACCCCAGCCCATTATATGGCTATGAATGTGGGGTTGCATACTATAATTTGGCTAGAAAATTGGCATAAAATGACTGAAAAAGAGGGAGAATTGGCTTTTCCGCGTTATGGCACTTTTAGGTTGGAAGTGTTGTACCAATTGAAAACAGTGATGTCTTCATTGCGACCTTTACCCAGACCAACACAGTTTGAGGTGCTACATGCATGGATGAGAGCAGCACATGACAGGAAAAGAGACCGAAGTCAGGAAAGGGTGAAAAAGTCAATCAGGGCGTTTCAAGACGCGCGATGGGACGCATTGGAGAAGAGATGGAGGGTGGAAACTATTGAAGGGGATAGGCTATTCTCGTTGATGGTAAGAGTAGGAGATACCCAGAAGAAGTGCGGTGAGGAAGATGATAGTGACATAGATGATAGCTTGCTAGATAGATTATTATCAGAAAGACCACCTCCATATAATCCAGATTCCGTAGAGGGAAAGGCAGTATCAACAGAGGGAATTGGAGAATCGCAGACTCACCCTAGTGCGAGAGTAGTCGGAAGAATCTCAGCAGGAACAGAAGGGATGGGAACACAGACACCAGCAAGCACCGAAGCTAACGGAGTTACAGTTGTTACAAGGCTACCGGATGCTCTTACAGTGCCGGTTACCATCAGCCCCATAGTGTCAGTATATGACCCAGATCAAGCAGGAAATGGAAGTCTAGCACGATCAGTAGCAGGAGAAGGGACTGGCTCTAGAGGGAATGGCATAGTGAGTGGAATAGGTCACCTTCCGAGACCCATGGAATCAAGTATGCCTTTGCCAGCCACTGCAGACTCCTCTAGAGGACAGGGAGACGTAAGAACGGTGAGACCGAGGTCTTTGGCCGATTCAAGATCTGACATGAGGATGTGGGAACCACCAGTGAGAGGCCCTAATGATAGGATGACAGGAGACTGGGATCGCGGGAATTCAGGAAGCCGACCAGTCCTAGGGAATATAGTGGAAGGGGACCGATGTGGGGATCAGAGCAGTGAGAATGGAGAGTCAAGTGGTGCATCAAGTCGAGGAACCCTTAAAACTGCTATAAGAGCAAAGATGTTGGATGTGATGAGATTAAAAGCTGAGGTAGATGAGAATTAGTGGGAACCTGCCTTTGGAAAGAGTGGAGCTTTATGAACCAGACGAGTTGCTGTTTGTAGCAAAGGATGTAACTCGCAAGGCGAGGTCAGCGCATGAGAAACTGACAGACTTGGCAAGAACATACGAGGTGGATCTGTCCAAGACAAAGATGTTGCAGGGAAGACACAGGTTGCAGTACAGTGACCAGGAACTGGAAGAGAAGAGAGTAATAGGGTTGAAAACTCACATTCGAGAATTGATTGTAGGGATACGTGCATGGAGCATGCTTGACAAGTGGGAGGAAAGGTGGTCTAAAAAGAAGAGCAATATAAGAGCGTAGGAGAGACACCGCCTCCAAGAGGGGGGATAATAGGAGTGGAGAATTACCCTTTGCGAAAGGTACAAAACGGAGGGTATGTGCATGTGCCTTGGAGTAGAGGTGATTTGGCAGCGTTTACGAACGAATTCCCTCGGCTGAGGGAGAAGCCTGTCGAGTGGTACAAGCAGGTCGACCGGTTTGTTAAAATCTCGAAGGTATTGTGGGTTGACCTGAACACCTTGTTTGATATCGTAGTACCAAGTGATTTGTGGGCAGCTTGTAAAGTTGCAGTTGATTGGCCAACTTCCGAACCAGACAGGGATTCTGCTACCAATGGTCCTTCACCTATTGTTATGAAAAGGTTTGAGCAAGTAATTACATGGCTGAAATCCAAAATCTCACCTCAAGACATTGATTGGGTCAAGATAGATCGAACTGTCCAGGAACCAAAAGAGTCCGTACATGAATATTACGAGAAGCTCTTACAAGCCTTCAAGCAGTACAGTGGGCTAGACACGTTAGACCCCAAAGACATGGGACAGTTCGTTTCCAAGTTCGTTTTGGGTCTGAGATCAGAAATCAGCTTCATGATTCAGCAGCATTTGATCTGCTGGCAGAACAAGTCGGTGGACGAAATACTGCGGTACGCCAGGTACTGCAGCGACGAAGTGGACTCGAAACACAAGAAGCTTAAGGATAAGCTAATGCGGGTCCAAATGCAAAACGCTGACAGGGAAGTTCAGACACAGCAAAGTGGAGGGACACTAGGGAGAAGACAGGGAAACAATCAAGGAGGGACCCAAATGTGCAGGGTCCAGGAAGGGGGTAACCTATAGACCCCAAGACAGGGATGGATGTGGCAACACTGAAAAAGACCACTGCGTGTCACCTTTGTCACAAGATCGGGCATTGGAAGCGCGAGTGTAGATTGAATCCAGCGAACCAAGTGCAACAAGAGGAAGAGACGGTGCAGGTATCTGAGGTTGTCAATACAGTGACGAGACCCAGGTCCATGCAAGGGGGGACTGTAAGAAACTGGCTCTATATATACTGCACCAAAGTGAGGCACAGTGTGTATAGAGTCCAAGGGTCTCCAGAGGTTTGGCAGAGGTTAAAGTTAGAAGATAGAACCTTACTCTCTAAAGTGGTAGCTTGGTCGAGCAGTAAGGCAGTATCAGAGGACAGTGTAAAGCATTTGATGTACACACTCAGTCAGCAAATGAATCCACACACTCAAGAACTGAACTCTAGGCCAATTGTTTTGTATAAAAAAATATACTGTTGTTTTATTTCTAGAACCAAGCAAGCCTGGCACAGGTAAGCATAAAAATACTTTTCAGTAGTAAATTACTTGTATGAACACAGTTCAAAATTGCAGTGTAACTTGTACTGGTTTTGGTTTCAGTTTTAAGTAAGCAGTCTGCAACACATTGCAGGTATAGTACATTCAATTGAATGGGCTTTTTAAGTAAAATGCAGTTAATTACTTTTCAGATTACTTTTGCTAACACAGGACTGGATCCTAGATTCAGCCCTGGGACATTTCCTGAAAACAGGTGAGTAAATGCGTTTTGGTTAAAGGTACGATTTTTAAAGAATATAATTGCATTTCAAAAGTGGACACAAAAACTTTTTCACCTAGAGCCACCAATGTTATCCTATGGAAGGAAATTCAATTCGCAGGTAATTTACTTTAACGTTACTTTTGTAATCCAGTGCTGGACTCCTAGATTCAGCACTGGGACATTTACTTAAAACAGGTAAGTAATTACGTTTTCGTAGTTTGTACGATTTTTAAAGAATATTATTGCATTTCAAAAGTTGACACTTCGAAACTTTTTCACGTAGAATCACCAACGTTTTCCTATGGGAGGAAATTCACTTAGCAGGTAAGTTAGGTTATCGATACTTTTTCTTACTCAGTGCTGGAGCCTAGATTCAGCACTGGGACATTTCCTGAAAACAGTTGAGACAATGCGTTTTGGTTATTCGGCTGATTTTTAAGGAATATTTGCAGTTTTCAAAAGTTGACACTTAGAAACTTTTTGGAAGAAAAAGTGTCAATGTTATCCTATGAGGAAAAATGAGTTAACGGTTTTGAGGTAAGTAATCGGTCCTTTGAGTTAGGGTTCTGGGGTTAGACTCAGGGGTCTCCCAGGGTCAGTGATGCACTGTTGTTGCACCCTCTGCGGCACTAGGGCAGCCGGGTGCAGAGTGTTGAGGCCCAATGTTATCCTACGGAGGATAGGGGGACTCCGGTTGGTGGCTGCTGGCAAGCAGGCCACGGGGTTGTGGGAGCAAAGCTCCTAGGGTTAAGCTCAGGGCATGTTGGGGACCAAGTTAGCACCAAAGGGGCACCCTCAGCGGCACTAGGGCGGCCGGGTGCAGGGTGCTGTTTTGAGGTCGGGTGCCCTGTTGATTTCAATAGAGATTCTCCGGGACAAAGAAACACTGCAGGCTCGGGGACGAGGATCTTCCAGGAGCTACCACCACTTCGAGGGGTAAGTTGGGACGTAGAGGGTTGGTTAGGCACCGTTGGTTTGGGCACACAAGGCCGTGGGGCGTCGGGTGCAGGGGTGCCTTGGGACATCTGATTTTCTTACCCGCTCTGGTCGCGGTATGGGGGGTCCTCTGGATTGAGGCTGCAGGCGTCGTCAGGAGGCTTGAGGCAGGTCAGGGGTCGCCGGATCTCGGGTCAGGATCGCCGGGGGGACCTCCTCTGGGTATTTGCCCACTCGAGCTCAGGCCGGATTCGGCGGGTGCAGAGTGTGTGGGATTCGTGGTTCCTGGCTGGCACCAGAAGCTGCAGTTCAAACACGTCCGATGTTCACGGGAGAAACAGCTTGGAAAGTGAAGGCAGGCAGGTCCTCTGGGGTTTTTGAGGTTGCTGGCCGCTGGACACGCCGGGGTTTTGCAGGAGCAGGTTCGAGGGGAGACAGGCCTGTAGGGCTGGGGCCAAGTCAGTGGGCGTCGTCCTCTTGTTAGCTCGGCACGGCTTCTCGTCCTTCTTCTTCATCCTTTTCTTGTTGTTGCTGGATCTGAGGAAGGAAGGTTCAGGGTGCCCCTAAATACTGAATTTAGGGGCGTTACAGGTAGGTAAAGGGCAGGGACCAATGGGTCCCTTCCCTGGGGTGGGTACACCCCCTACTCTGCCACTCTCCAGTGGGAGGGGGGCAGCAGCCTGTCCTTGGTTGGCTGGGTTCCCCCATCCTCAAGATGGTGGGGACTCGAGGTTGTGCTTCACATCGCCTCCTCCACCTTAGGGGTGAAGTTGGCAGAAGTGGGCACACCTCTCTTCCTCACTTTGTTTTTCCCACCGGGTCTCCCACCCAAAGTGGGGGGTAGAACAAGTGGGGACCAGTTGCTGAGTACAGCAAGTGGCCTGGAGAGGCTCACAAAGGCAGTATTCCTTTGAAGCTTCTCCTTCGTGAACCCTGCCCATCCTGGGGGAGGAGGCTTGGCACCTCGTCCCAGGATGTGCATTGTTTCAGGCCCCCGAGAGTGGCAAGCTCTCGACCCAGGGGTTCAGAAACATGTCTGGTGGTGGCAGCCTCGGCAGCCACTCAGTCAGGTCACTGGGAGTTGGTCGAGTTTCAGGGGGCATCTCTAAGATGCCCTCTGTCGTGCATTTTACATTAAATCCCACACTGGCATCAGCGTGGGTTTAATGTGCTGAGAAGGTTGATACCAAACTTCTCAGTCTTCAGTGCAGCCATTATGGTGCTGTGGAGTTCGTGATGACAAGCTCCCAGCACCATATACTCTTAATGGCAGCACTGCACTTACAGTGCCCAGGAATGGACCTGGGTACTGTAGGGGTACAGGGCTCATGCACCTGTACCCTCACCACTGGCATAGGGCACCCAGCTAGAGGGGTGACTGATGGATGCCAGGGCAGTGATTTGTGGGCATGGCACACAGGGGTGTGTGCCATGTCGACTCTTCACTTTGTTCTGCACCAAGACACGCAGCCTGCAAAGGCAGTGTGTGTGTGTCAGGGTACAGGGCCTCCAAGGGTGGCACAATAAGTGCTGCAGCCCTTGGGGGCCTTCTCTGGTCACAGTGCCCTGGGTACCTGTGGTACCATTTACCAGGGGCCTACCTGTGGCCAGAGATGCCTATTGGATTAGGCTTCAATGCAGTTTTAGGGAAGGAACACCGGCCCTGGGTACCTGATTGGCAGGAGCCCAGGGCACACTCAGTCAAAGCACATCAGCAATTCAGCAACAAGTGGGGGCATACCATGCAAGAAAGAGGGCACTTTCTCACACAACCCCCCCCACCCCCCACAAACGAAAGATGATGAGACTAACCTTGCCCTTGGGAGTCTTCATTGTCTAAGTGGAAGAACCTGGAAAGTCCGTCTGCATTGGCATGGGCAGTCCCAGGTCTGTATTCCACTTCAAAGTCCATTCCCTGTAGGGAGATGGACCACCTCAAAAGTTTTGGATTTTCCCCTTTCATTTGCATTAGCCATCTGAGAGGTCTGTGGTCAGTTTGAACAAGGAAGTGTGTACCAAACAAGTATGGTCTCAACTTCTTCAGGGACCAAACCACAGCAAAGGCCTCCCTCTCAATGGTACTCCAACGCTGCTCTCTGGGGAGAAGCCTCCTGCTTATAAAAGCAACAGGGTGGTCTTGGCCTTCATCATTGGTCTGGGATAGGACCGCTCCTATCCCTAGCTCAGAGGCATCAGTCTGCACTATGAACTGCTTGGCATAATCTGGAGCTTTTAGAATTGGTGCTGAGCACATTGCTTCTTTCAGGGTGTCAAAAGCC
This sequence comes from Calotriton arnoldi, assembly GCA_963921515.1. Classification (NCBI taxonomy): domain Eukaryota; kingdom Metazoa; phylum Chordata; class Amphibia; order Caudata; family Salamandridae; genus Calotriton; species Calotriton arnoldi. The sequence goes on from CAWUFW010003956.1 coordinate 1,215,592, forward strand.
TTTTGGCAACTAACTGTCCAGTTAACCTTTTTGGGCATCTTCTTGGAGGTGAGTTCTGTGAGGGGAGTCACAATGGACCCATATCCCTTCACAAACCTCCTGTAGTACCCAGTCAAGCCAAGGAATGCCCTGACTTCGGTCTGGGTTGTTGGAGCTGCCCAGTCCAGGATGGCCTGGATCTTGGGCTGTAAGGGCTGTACCTGGCCTCCACCAACAACGTGGCCCAAGTACACCACAGTGCCCTGCCCTATCTGGCATTTGGATGCCTTGATAGTTAGACCTGCAGTTTGCAGGGCTTTTAAAACCTTCCCAAGGTGGACCAGGTGATCCTGCCAGGTGGAGCTAAAGACAGCAATATCATCAAGATAAGCTGCACTAAAGGACTACAACCCAGCAAGGACTTGATTCACCAACCTCTGGAAGGTGGCAGGGGCATTCTTTAAACTAAAGGGCATAACAGTGTACTGATAGTGCCCATCAGGTGTGGAGAATGCTGTTTTCTCTTTTGCTCCTGGTGCCATGCCAATCTGCCAGTACCCTGCAGTTAAGTCAAAGGTACTTAAGAATTTGACTGCACCCAATTTGTCTATCAACTCATCTGCTCTTGGGATAGGGTGAGCATCTGTCTTGGTGACAGTGTTGAGCCCTCTGTAATCCACACAAAACCTAATTTCTCACTTTCCATCCTGTGGGTGAGGTTTGGGGACCAGAACCTCTGGGCTAGCCCAGGGGCTCTCAGAGGGTTCAATAACCCCTAACTCCAGCATCTTGCTGACCTCAGCTCTGATGCTTTCCTTGACTTGGTCTGACTGTCGATAGATCTTGTTTTTGACAGGTGCACTGTCACCAGTGTCCAAATCATGGATACACCAGTTTGTCAGACCAGGGGACAAGGAAAAGAGCTTAGCATACTGTTGCAAGACTTGCTTGCAGTCAGTCTGCTGTTGGGCAGAGAGGGTGTCAGAAAAGACAACTCCATCAACTGACCCATCTTTTGGGCTGTATGAGAGGAGGTCAGGGAGAGGTTCACTCTCTGCTTCCTGCTCCTCATTAGTCACCATCAGCATGGTGATGTCAGCCCTGTCATTGTAGAGCTTTAGGCGGTTCACATGGATAACCCTTTTGGGTGTCCTGCTTGTGCCCAGGTCAACTAAGTAGGTGACCTCACTCTTTTCTCTAGGATAGGGTAAGGGCCACTCCATCTGTCCTGGAGTGCCCTTGGTGCCACTGGCTCCAAAACCCACACCTGTTGCCCAGGTTGAAATTCAACCAGTGCAGCTTTTGGTCATACCAGTGCTTCTGAAGCTCCTGGCTGGCCTCAAGATTCTTGGATGCCTTTTCCATGTACTCAGCCATTCTGGACCTTAGGCCAAGCACATAGTCCACAATATCTTGTTTGGGTTCTTGGAGAGGCCTCTCCCAGCCCTCCTTTACAAGACAAAGTGGTCCCCTCACAGGATGGCCAAACAGAAGTTCAAAGGGTGAGAAACCTACTCCCTTCTGTGGCACATCTCTGTAAGCGAAAAGCAGACATGGTAAGAGGACATCCCATCTCCTTTTGAATTTCTCAGGGAGCCCCATAATCATGCCTTTCAATGTCTTGTTAAATCTCTCAACAAGGCCATTGGTTTGTGGATGATAGGGTGTAGTAAACTTGTACTGCACTCCACATTCCTTCCACATGTGTTTCAGGTAAGCAGATATAAAGTTAGAACCTCTGTCTGAAACCACCTCCTTAGGAAACCCTACCCTGGTGAAGACACCAATGAGGGCCTTGGCTACTGCAGGAGCTGTAGTAGTCCTAAGTGGGATTGCTTCAGGGTACCTAGTGGCATGATCCACTACCACTAGTATGAATTTGTTCCCTGAGGCTGTGGGAGGTTCAAGTGGACCCACTATGTCCACACCTACCCTTTCAAAGAGAACCCCCACCACAGGCAGTGGTATCAGGGGGGCCTTTGGGTGGCCACCTGTCTTGCCACTGGCCTGACAGGTAACACAGGAGCTGACAAACTCCTTCACCTTTTGGTGCATCTGGGGCCAGTAAAAGTGGCTAACTAGCCTTTCCCAAGTCTTGGTTTGGCCCAGATGTCCAGCTAGGGGGATGTCATGAGCTAAAGTTAGGAGGAACTCCCTGTACTTCTGTGGCACTACCACTCTCCTGGTGGCTCCAGGATTAGGGTCTCTTGCCTCAGTGTACAGTAATCCCTCTTCCCAATAAACTCTGTGGGTACCACTGACATCTCTCTTTGCTTCTGAAACAGCTTGCTGCCTCAGGCTTTCAATAGTGGGACAGTCTTGCTGCCCCTGGCACAGCTCTTCCCTAGAGGGTCCCCCTGGGCCCAAGAGTTCAACCTGGTAAGGGTCAAGCTCCATGGGCTCAGTTCCCTCTGGGGTGTCCAAGTCCTCTCCCTGAGGAGAGGGGTCCTGATCCTTTGGCTGTATAGAAGCTGGTCCCCCAGTCTTCTTACCTTTTCTCTTGGTAGGTTGGGCCATTCTTTCAGGCTCCAACACTATTTCTTCACCCTGCCTTTTGCTCTGTGCTCTTGTTTTTACACACACCAATTCAGGGATGTCCAGCATTGCTGCATGCGTTTTAGTTCAACCTCAGCCCAGGCTGAGGTTTCCAGGTCATTGCCAAGCAGACATGCAGCTGGTAGCTTTGGAGAGACCACTACCTGTTTCAGGCCAGTAACCCCCCCAGTCTAATGTCACCATAGACATTGCATGATTAGTGGTAACACTGTCAGTATTGGTGACTGGGTAGGTACGCCCAATCAAATATTGCTCAGGGGAAACCAGTGTGTCTCTCACCATAGTGACACTGGCACCTGTATCCCTCAGAGCTTCTATCCTAGTTCCATTGATCCAAGGGTACTGTAAGTATTTCTTTAAGTTGGGTGGCCACACAGCTACAGTGGCAAACTCAACTTCCCCCTCTGAAACTAGAACTGCTTCAGTGTGCATCCTGATTTGCTCTGGGCACACTGTTGATCCCATCTGTAGACTTGCTACCAATGTAAGAAACTGGCTCTATATATACTGCACCAAAGTGAGGTACAGTGTGTATAGAGTCCAAGGGTCTCCAGAGGTTTGGCAGAGGTTAAAGTTAGATAGAACCTTACTCTCTAAAGTGGTAGCTTGGTCGAGCAGCTTCTCCTTCGTGAACCCTGCCCATCCTGGGGGAGGAGGCTTGGCACCTCGTCCCAGGATGTGCATTGTTTCAGGCCCCCGAGAGCGGCAAGCTCTCGACCCAGGGGTTCAGAAACATGTCTGGTGGTGGCAGCCTCGGCAGCCACTCAGTCAGGTCACTGGGAGTTGGTCGAGTTTCAGGGGGCATCTCTAAGATGCCCTCTGTCGTGCATTTTACATTAAATCCCACACTGGCATCAGCGTGGGTTTAATGTGCTGAGAAGGTTGATACCAAACTTCTCAGTCTTCAGTGCTGCCATTATGGTGCTGTGGAGTTCGTGATGACAAGCTCCCAGCACCATATACTCTTAATGGCAGCACTGCACTTACAGTGCCCAGGAATGGACCTGGGTACTGTAGGAGCACAGGGCTCATGCACCTGTACCCTCACCACTGGCATAGGGCACCCAGCTAGAGGGGTGACTAATGGATGCCAGGGCAGTGGTTTGTGGGCATGGCACACAGGGGTGTGTGCCATGTCGACTCTTCACTTTGTTCTGCACCAAGACACGCAGCCTGCAAAGGCAGTGTGTGTGTGTCAGGGTACAGGGCCTCCAAGGGTGGCACAATAAGTGCTGCAGCCCTTGGGGGCCTTCTCTGGTCACAGTGCCCTGGGTACCTGTGGTACCATTTACCAGGGGCCTACCTGTGGCCAGAGATGCCAATTGGGTTTAGGCTTCAATGCAGTTTTAGGGAAGGAACACCGGCCCTGGGTACCTGATTGGCAGGAGCCCAGGGCACACTCAGTCAAAGTGTAGTGTAGCTCCTATTTCCCTAATAGGCTCTGCGCATTGGAATAATATATCCTATAGGTTTGACATAGGACTAAGGTCAGTATGTCCCTATCGAGTATAAACTTAATTACTTGTGCCAGCTAGCTCAGAGGCCACTAGAAACTCCTTGACAACAAGAAGGGAGTAGTTTCTGGCAGCCGCAAAACATGACCAATATGTTTTCCTTTTAGAATCAGAACGTGTCCCAGAGTCGTGGAAACACTAGATAACTATTTCACTCAGCTCAGTCGTGCATGCTTAGTTTTCCTCAGTTACACAGAAATAATAGACGGGCGTTTTCAATAAAAGATTTATTGAACAGTCTTGTTTCTGGTGTAAGTATAATGTGCTGTTACGATCACAAGACAGTATGCGAGATAAATAATGTACAGGGTGAGCAGTAGAAATAAATAATACTGCGATAGCATTATTTTATAGTACAAATGCTGTTACATAAATAACACAGACTAAAAATGCGAGTACTCATACGATGCGGTGCTAAGCTAGTTCTACCCCAGTGTACCTAACCTAACCTAGGTGTAGGACAAGGTATGAAGTAGGTGAAGTATTCCTTACTATGGTATACTAAGAGTATGTTAAGTCTAGTATGCCTAGTATGCCAAGAGTCCCTCTAGGTTCTTATCAGCTCCATACCTGAAGAATGAGAGAGGTTGGAATCTCTTTGCCAGACTCGAACTCCAACACCCCGCAAGGGAAGTCAGATCACTGGAAGCTGGGCTCTCTGCGTGCAGGGAATGGCAGCGTCTTCTCAGTGCGTCAGGCCGGGATACAGGCTCCTCTGAAGTCGAGGTCTTCTCTGGTTTACAGGGGCTAGGGAAGGTATATTTATACCTGAGAGTACCTTAGGAATGTTAGCATTGACGTGAATTGGACAACGAAAGACGTCATGAATGAACCCCTAAGGAATAATGGTTCATGCATAATATAAGTCCTTGAAGAAATCAATAGTCCTGGACTAGGGAAACTCCAGCAGCCTAAGGGTCTGTTCTTCATGAACTCGTTGTGACGTTAGGGTGGACGGATGTCAGAGACCATGCCTGTATTTGGAGTGCACGGTTTAATGCCTAAATAAGGCCTGGGATTCTATGCCTATATAAGGGCAGGGCGAATTGTGCCTATATAAGGACAGGATATTGGAAAGCCCGTTATGGACACCCTAAGAGGAAATACAACAAAAGCACATCAGCAATTCAGCAAAAAGTGGGGGCATACCATGCAAGAAAGAGGGCACTTTCTCACAGGGACATTGTGCCCGCAGGTGCAAGTTCCGCAACCTCAAAGAATTCCACAGGGAAATCGAACGTACCAGCAGATGCCCTTTTTCGAGGATTGCGATGAGTATAGCTCAGACCCGTTGAGATGACGGTGCCTGAGGGGGGAGGAAGACTGCACTCTTGGGGCACTCTTAGAGGTAGACCAGAGGGGACCATTTGTAGAGGCGGATGTTGACGGTCATCCCACCACCTTTTTGGTTGATACTGGTGCTATCCGTTCTACTGTGAGATCTGCAGTAGTTCCCAACCTATCCCTCTCGGGACAATCAATCCAAGTAGTAGGAGTGGCGAATAAGAAGATGACTAACCCATTGACCGAGCCGATCCCTTTGAGAATAGGAACTTTCCGAGATCGACACCAGTTTGTGGTGTGCGAATCGAGTCCAGTCAATTTGCTAGGACATGATCTTTTGTGCAAGCTGAATTGTACCATCTATTGCACCCCCAAGGGAGGGAATTACAGACAAATGATGATGATGCCACCTTCAAGGTTGTAAATCAGCATTTGTGCGTAGAGATGTATCCTATGTTAACAGTGGAAGAGCTTCCACTTGACCTAAGAGACTCTGTTTCATTGGATGTGTGGGATTTTACAGGAGAAGAGATTGGATTGATCAGAGGTGTTGATTCTGTTAAGATCCAGGTTAAGCAAAATGTTGAGTTTCCGAGAACGCCCCAGTATAATCTGTCGCCTGAGACGATCGCAGAGATTAAACCTGTAATCGATTCCATGATTCAGCAGGGAATTCTGAAGGAGATAATGGGCAGTCCATGCAACTCGCCCATCATGGGATTACAGAAACCAAGTGGGAAATTCAGAATCGTGCAAGACCTGCGAAAGGTCAACGCGATTGTGGTTCCATGTTGTCCAGTGGTACCAAATCCATCAGTGATACTATTCCAGATTCCATGTGAAGCCGAGTGGTTCACGGTGATTGACTTGTGCCAAGCATTCTTTTCGATACCTTTGCACGAGGAGAGCCAATTTCTGTTTGCTTTCCGGCTGGAAGATCGTGTGTTAATGTGGTGTTGTATCCCTCAAGGGTATACAGAGAGTCCATCAATCTTTAATCAGATCTTGAAAAAGAATCTTGAGAGTCTTGTACTGCCACAGAATTCAGTTCTCGTGCAATACATTGACGATCTCCTCATTGCGTCCGAAACTGAGGATGCTTGCCGGGTCGATACGATTGCCTTACTGAATCATTTAGGGGAGAATGGAGACAAGGTGTCCCCAAACAAGTTACAGTACTGTCTGAGTGAGGTTCAGTACTTGGGTCATCGAATTGAGAAAGGCAAGAGAAAGGTGTCACCAGATCGAATTTAGGCGATCATGAATATGACTGTGCATACCACTCAGAAGGAAGTCAGAATGTTCTTGGGGATGGTTGGTTACTGTCGCCAATGGATTCCCAATTTCTCACTGAAGGCGAAGCCTTTGCAGAGGCTGACGCGCAGGGATGTGAGTGATCCGGTACCATGGGACCATGACTGTCTGATTGCATTCTTTGAGTTGAGAGAGGGCCTATGTCGTGCTCCGGCTCTGGGAATGCCTGACTACAACAAGTCCTTTTCATTGTTCTGTTATGATCGAGAAGGTTGCGCATTGTCAGTCCTGGCTCAGAGTCATGGAGGTGTCCGTAGACAAGTTGCCTACTTTTCAGCTACTTTAGATCCAGTAGCTTCAGCGTTGCCCGGATGTCTCAAATCCGTTGCTGCAACAGGTGTCAGCATTGAGAGGTGTGAAAGCATTGTCATGGGTCACCCATTAACTGTGTATGTTCCGCATTCTGTTGAGCTTTTGATGACGAGGACTAAAACACAGCACCTGACAAACCATAGACTCACACGCTACGAGCAAGTCATACTTGCCGCGGAGAATGTGACTTTGAAAAGGTGTTCTGTTTTAAATCCTGCTACATTGATGCCATTGCCAAATGTAGACGATGAAGATTGTGAAGACCATGACTGTCTTGATGTGACTGAACTTTGCACCAAACCGAGACCTGACATTGTTGATGGACCTCTGACTGACCCTGATGAAATTTTCTTTGTCGATGGTTCATGTTTAAGAGACAATGTGGGTCATTTGAGAGCAGCATTTGCTGTATGTACCATTACTGGAGTGGTTGAAGCTGCTTGCTTAGAAGGAGTATACTCCGCACAAGTGGCTGAAATCATTGCTTTGACTCGTGCCTGTTTGGCAGCTGATCAGATCCGAATCACCATCTACACCACGGGTACTCATAGTACGGCCCGCGGGCCGCCAGCGGCCCGGCAAGCCTTCCGTGGCGGCCCGCGGACCTTGCAGACATCGTACCTGTGTTTTTTTTTTTTTTTTAAAGTGTCAGCAAACACCGCCGGTTGCAGCAGCGCGGACTCTGAGAGACTCTGCTCTATGGGGGCCGGGCGATTCTTTAAAAGACCATTCACTTGTTAATGAGGCTTTGTTGTATTTCACCTCTTCTTAGCGCCCCTGCATCTCCACTGACTGAGTGGAGATGCAGGGCGCTAAGAAGAGGTGAAATACAACAAAGCCTCATTAACAAGTGAATGGTCTTTTAAAGAACTGTGAAGTACTCGGGTGCGGCTGTGTGTGTTCCAGTGAAGCTGTCTCAGCCCGGGCTGACACACAAGCGGGGTGAGGTGAGAGAGGGAGACAGAGAGAGGGAGCTGAGAGAGGGAGACGGAGGGAGACAGAGAGGGGGAGACAGAGGGAGACAGAGAGGGGGAGACAGAGGGAGACAGAGAGGGGGAGACAGAGGGAGACAGAGAGAGAGGGAGACAGAGGGAGGCAAAGGGAGGGAGTCGGGGGGAGACAGAGGGAGGGAGAGGGAGACAGACAGAGGTAGACAGAGGTAGACAGAGGGAGGGAGACAGAGGGAGAGAGAGAGACAGAGGGAGGGAGACAGACGGAGGGAGAGAGACAGAGGGAGACAGACAGAGGAAGAGGGAGGGAGACAGAGGGAGGGAGAGGGAGGGAGACAGAGGGAGGGAGACAGAGGGAGACAGACAGAGGAAGAGGGAGGGAGACAGAGGGAGACAGACCGAGGGAGACAGACAGAGGAAGAGGGAGGGAGACAGAGGGAGGGAGAGGGAGGGAGACAGAGGGAGGGAGACAGAGGGAGACAGAGGGAGGCAGACAGAGGGAGACGGAGGGAGACAGAGGGAGGGAGACAGAGGGAGGGAGACAGAGGGAGGGAGACAGAGAGAGGGAGACAGAGAGAGGGAGACAGAGAGAGGGAGACAGAGAGAGGGAGACAGAGAGGGAGACAGACAGAGGGAGACAGACAGAGGGAGACAGAGGGAGAGGGAGGGAGACAGAGGGAGGGAGACAGAGGGAGACAGAGAGGGAGACAGACAGAGGGAGAGGGAGGGAGACAGAGGGAGGGAGACAGAGAGAGGCAGAGGGAGACAGACAGAGGGAGACAGAGGGAGGAGGGTGACAGACAGAGGGAGGGAGACAGATAGAGGGAGACAGAGGGAGGGAAACAGACAGAGGGAGATAGAGGGAGACAGAGACAGAGGGAGACAGAGGGAGACAGAGGGAGACAGAGAGAGGGAGAAAGAGAGAGGGAGAAAGAGAGAGGGAGAAAGAGAGAGGGAGAAAGAGAGAGGGAGAGGGAGACAGAGAGAGAGGGAGACAGAGAGAGAGGGAAACAGAGAGAGATAGAGGGAGGGAGACAGAGAGAGACAGAGAGAGAGGGAGGGAGAGGGAGACAGAGGGAGGGAGTCAGGGGGAGACAGAGGGAGGGAGAGGGAGACAGACAGAGGGAGACAGACAGAGGGAGACAGAGGGAGAGAGACAGAGGGAGAGAGACAGAGGGAGGGAGACAGAGGAAGGGAGACAGACGGAGGGAGGGAGACAGACAGACGGAGGGAGGGAGACAGACAGACAGAGGGAGGGAGACAGACAGACAGAGGGAGGGAGACAGACGGAGGGAGAGAGACAGAGGGAGACAGAGACAGACAGAGAGAGAGGGAGACAGACAGGGAGACAGACAGGGAGACAGACAGAGGGAGAGGGAGGGAGACAGACAGAGGGAGACAGAGGGAGACAGAGGGAGACAGACAGAGGGAGACAGAGGGAGGCAGACAGAGGGAGACAGAGGGAGACAGAGGGAGACAGAGGGAGGGAGGGAGACAGAGGGAGGGAGACAGAGAGAGGGAGACAGAGAGAGGGAGACAGAGAGAGGGAGACAGAGAGAGGGAGACAGAGAGAGGGAGACAGACAGAGGGAGACAGAGAGGGAGAGGGAGGGAGACAGAGGGAGGGAGACAGACAGAGGGAGAGGGAGGGAGACAGACAGGAGGGAGACTGACAGACAGGAGGGAGACAGACAGGAGGGAGACAGACAGGAGGGAGACAGACAGGAGGGAGACAGACAGGAGGGAGACTGACAGACAGGAGGGAGACAGACAGGAGGGAGACAGACAGGAGGGAGAGAGAGAGAGAGAGGGAGAGAGAGAGAGGGAGACGGAGAGAGAGGGAGACAGAGGGAGGGAGACAGAGGGAGGGAGAGAGAGGGAGGGAACAGGGAGGGAAACAGACAGAGGGAGACAGAGGGAGGAGGGAGACAGACTGAGGGAGACAGACTGAGGGAGACAGACTGAGGGAGACAGACCGAGGGAGACAGACCGAGGGAGACAGACCGAGGGAGACAGACCGAGGGAGACAGACCGAGGGAGACAGACCGAGGGAGACAGACCGAGGGAGACAGACCGAGGGAGACAGACCGAGGGAGACAGACCGAGGGAGACAGACAGAGGGAGACAGACAGAGGGAGACAGACAGAGGGAGGAGGGAGACAGACAGAGGGAGGGAGACAGAGGGAGGGAGACAGAGGGAGGGAGACAGAGGGAGACTGACAGAGGGAGGAGGGAGACAGACAGAGGGAGGGAGACAGAGGGAGGGAGACAGAGGGAGACAGACAGAGGGAGACAGACAGAGGGAGACAGACAGAGGGAGGAGGGCGACAGACAGAGAGAGGGAGACAGATAGAGGGAGACAGAGGGAGGGAAATAGACAGAGGGAGACAGAGGGAGGGAGACAGAGGGAGATAGAGGGAGGGAGACAGAGACAGAGGGAGACAGAGGGAGGGAGACAGAAGAGGGAGACTGACAGAGGGAGGAGGGCGACAGACAGAGGGAGGAGGTCGACAGGCAGAGGGAGGGAGACAGATAGAGGGAGACAGAGGGAGGGAAACAGAGGGAGACAGAGGGAGGGAGACAGAGGGAGGGAGACAGAGGGAGGGAGACAGAGGGAGATAGAGGGAGGGAGACAGAGACAGAGGGAGACAGAGGGAGAGGGAGGGATGCAGAGGGAGGGAGTCAGGGGGAGACAGGGAGGGAGAGGGAGACAGACGGAGGGAGACAGAGGGAGGGAGACAGACAGAGGGAGGGAGACAGACAGAGGGAGGGAGACAGACAGAGGGAGGGAGACAGACAGAGGGAGGGAGACAGACAGAGGGAGGGAGACAGAGACAGAGAGAGAGAGGGAGACAGAGAGAGAGGGAGACAGAGAGAGAGAGACAGAGAGACGGAGACAGAGGGAGGGAGACAGACAGAGGGAGATAGAGGGAGGGAGACAGAGAGAGAGGGAGATAGAGGGAGGGAGGGAGACAGAGGGAGAGAGGGAGACAGAGGGAGGGAGGCAGAGGGAGATGGAGGGAGGCAGAGGGAGATGGAGGGAGGCAGAGGGAGTCAGGGGGAGGCAGAGGGAGGCAGAGGGAGGCAGAGGGAGACAGACTGAGGGAGACAGACAGAGGGAGACAGACAGACAGAGAGAGGGAGACAGACAGGCAGAGGGTGGGAGACAGAGAGAGGGAGACAGAGAGAGGGAGACAGACAGAAGGGAGACATACAGAGGACAGAGGGAGACAGATAGAGGGAGACAGAGGGAGGGAGACAGAGGGAGGGAGACAGATAGAGGGAGGGAGACAGATAGAGGGAGGGAGACAGATAGAGGGAGACAGACAGAGGGAGGGAGACAGATAGAGGGAGACAGACAGAGGGAGGGAGACAGATAGAGGGAGACAGACAGAGGGAGGGAGACAGACAGAGAGACAGAGGGAGACAGAGGGAGGGAGACAGAGAGAGAGAGGGAGGGAGACAGAGAGAGAGAGGGAGGGAGACAGAGAGAGAGGGGGAGGGAGACAGAGAGAGAGAGGGAGGGAGACAGAGAGAGAGAGAGAGAGAGGGAGACAGAGAGAGAGAGACAAACAGAGTGAGTGAGACAGAGGGAGACAGAGAGGGAGGGAGGGAGGGAGAGAGAGAGGGAGAGAGAGAGGGAGGGAGGGAGAGATAGAGGGAGGGAGGGAGAGATAGAGAGAGGGAGGGAGAGATAGAGAGAGGGAGGGAGAGATAGAGAGAGGGAGACAGAGCGAGAGAGAGAGAGAGAGACAGAGCGAGAGAGAGAGAGAGATGTGTGTATGCCGGGTCTGGTGGCTCAGTGGACGAAGGCGTCCGCTGCAGGGGCCTGTGTTCAACCTCATGGTCATAGTTTTTTTTTGTTGCTCTAGCCCCGCCCCCCCCCCCACTGACCCCGCCCCCACCGGTGTGGCCCTCGGCCACAAACCACACTGTAAATTTGGCCCCCGAGAGAAAGTTTGTGAGTACCCATGATCTACACCGACCGCCAGTATGGGTTCGGTGTGGTTCATAATTTCGGGCAGCTATAGTAAATAGCAGTGGTAAAGTGCGCTGCACATGGGAGGGGGACGGATTTTGTTTCCATTGGAAATAAGTATGCCGATGAAATTGCATGTTTTTGAGCTGAACAAGGGTGTATATTTACTGGAGATTACACTGGAGAGAGCCAAGAAAGAACCGAGCTCAGCATGATGTTAGCCATGGCAGACACTTGGGAGGAACTCAAGTGCCTGCAGGAAGGAGCTTCAGAGCAGGAAAGGGATGTATGGATCAGGTCGGGATGTGAGAAGAGGGATGTCGGTATTTGGGTTTCAAGTGATGGTCGAGCAGTGTTACCAGATGACCTATTGAGCCCGATGGCAAGGCAAATTCATGGTGCTGTGCACCTTGGAAGAGATGCGATGGTGCGAGTGTTCAGACAAACGTGGTACAATCCACGATTTCATGCGTTTGCTGAAGCAGTGTGTCATAGGTGTGTTACCTGTCAACAAATGAATGCTGGGAAGAAAACTGTGGTCGCACTGAGTCACATTGGAAGGTCGGGAGGACCTTTCAATAGGATACAGCTTGATTTCATCGAAATGCCTAGGTGCAATGGACGGAGGTACATTCTAGTGGTGGTGTGTTTTTTCACGGTGGGTGGAAGCTTACCCAACACGAAGGTGTGACACCCTTATAGTAGCGAAGCTGTTATTGAGGGAGTTGATCCCGAGGTTCGGTTTTCCAACCTCGTTGGAATCGGATAGAGGAACACACTTCCACAGCGAGATCATGAAATTGCTTTGCGCTGCTTTAAATGTTGATCAGAGACTCCATTGTAGCTATCGACCAGAGGCTTCTGGGATAGTGGAGCAGATTAGAACTCTGAAGTGGCCTGATGCGTTGCCTCTGGTGTTGATGATTGTTCGCAGTGTCCCAGATAGGAGGACCGGTCTTTCCCCGCATGAGATCCTTATGGGGAGGGCGATGCGATTGCCAGCAGTACCATTCGCAGCCTTGATACACATCACTGATGACTTAATCCTTGATTACTGCAAAGGCCTAGCTGATGTGGTCCGTTCTGTGTCTCAGCAGGTGGAAGCTGCTGCTGTTCCGGCTTCAAGAGATCTCTGCCACGACCTGTGCCCGGGTGACTGGGTGCTTGTCCGCAAGCACGTGAGGAAGAGCTGTTTGGATGCTCGGTGGCGATGCCCCTACCAGGTGATACTGGTAACTAACACAGCAGTAAAGTGCGGAGGGTTGCCGAACTGGATACATGCCTCCCACACCCGCCGAGTTTCAGAACCCTTGGAAGAAACAGCTCCTCTCGAGAATGAAAACCCAGCTGTGGCGACAGGGCCACAAGAGAGGACAAGCCAAGCTGTGAGGGTTGCTGACGAAGCTGGTTGCTCACCAGACCAGGTTGAGGAGGGTTACGCTACACACAACCCAGGTATTGACTCTGAGGAAGAAGGTAACGTTGTGAGTGATATAGAGTCAGGCTCAGCCACAAGAAGTGGTGCGCAGAGTGTTCGAGAGGAAAGCAAAAGGGCTGACCGAGCATAAGAATTGTGGCCTGAAAGACAGAGAAGGCTGAATCTAAGATTGGCCCCTGAAAGTGATCTTGCCCGTGTGTCTGAGACATCTGAATCAGAAGTGAGTGAAGAAGAACAAGCCCAAGGAGGCCTGAGAAGATCGAGAAGGACAAGAGTGCCTTGCCGGAGATACGCTGCACCAGAGTGGACTTACGTAGAAACTGATGCCGGAAGTAGTGAGTTCCGGGAGGCTGAGGTCCGTGCAAGTGATCAGCAGGAATCCTCTACTGAAAATTGATGTGGGACTGATAGTTCCAGGACTTGAAGTTGAAGGGGTGTTGACAATCACGGTCCCAAAACCTCCAGTTTTGAGCAAGGTGCGAATTGTGATATTGCATAAATTAGTTTTCCCAACGTTTGGATTTGAACCTCCACCTCATGAACTGGTAGATGTTCGTCTTGAAATTTTGCAACATGTTTTAGCTGCGATTGGATCTGAACTTGTCATAGATTGCGAATGAACTGTGAGTTGTAAATAGGTGTTTCAAAGAAGATAACCTAGGCCCGAGTGGAAGAAGAATAAAATTAGGGCTTTCCAGTAGAAGAAGAAAGAGGGCTAGGGAAGTCTTTCGGACTGTGTAAATAAATCCAGAGGAACTGGGCTTTGAACGAATTTCCAGGATTCCAATGAACTTTGTTTGAACTTTTGAGCAGCAATTTGAGGTGAAAAAACTTTTGTGTATCCTCTTATTTGAACTGCTCTGACAAGAGAAGATGGAGTCTGGTAATCCGAACCGTAGGTCCAAGTGTGTGATAGGTACTTCCATAGTAGGAATGATAGTCTTAATAGTCATAGTTGTTATAGTGTCAGTTATAGTTCCACATGAGGCAGAAGTCGTAGAGGTGAAAGGGACACCTACACCCAGTACTTCTAGCAAGAAAGAGGATACCATAGGAGCTGAAAAGGCTATGCTAGATCAGAATAGTCGTAGATTGCATGTAGATTTGTCCAGAGGTGATTTTAAGCTTAATGTGTATGCCAAGCTGCTATATGCGTATGTTGAGACGATGGATGTGAGAGACTGTTATGTGTGTATGCAATTGCCTGCATCAGTGGATCAGGGCATTAGATATCATCATCTTCCGTTGACTTATGGGATTTCATGTAGTTTGTTGCTTAGCATGTTTTATGGGAGAGGTCATTATGAATACTTCTTTTCCAATTATGATGCGGTGCTTTCAGAGGTCCCGGCATATAAGCACCTTAACAAGTACGATTATTATAAGCAGGAGGATAGGATTGGGAAGTATTTCATACCGACTACAACGTTAGATACCGCTTATGCACATAGACATAATTTGATATGTTCACTAACAGAGATAGAAAAGAAGTTTGTAGATCAAGTGGAGGATAGATATAGACAACTAACACAAACACGTAACACTGGAGAAAGTCCATTAGATTGGACAAAGGAGGAGATGGCTCACAGAGCGAAGGGGAGCTATGGCCTGATAGCATTGTATTTAGAGCAGAAGGGGAAGCTGTGTGTGAAACGTGTCCAGACCTATTATGATAAGGTCTATGTGGGACAGAGTGCGTGTGATCACGTCTTCACTATGGAAGAGTCAGCAAATAACTTTTTGCAGGGTCCGGTACAAGTGGTGCCAACAGTATACTTTGTATGTGGGAAAAACGCTTATGTGAGATTGCCTGCCAATTGGTACGGTACTTGTTACCTGGCAGCTGTTTTCCCCAAGATTTACCATGTAGAGGAGCTAGAACTCCTGGAAGGAGGAATGCATTCTAGAGTAAGGAGAAATGCAAGTGCAGGAGGAGTGATTGGAGATATTTTTGGAGCCGTAATACCAAGTTTGGGAGTGATTTTGAATGATGTGAAGATTAGAAAGCTGGCGACTGTTGTGGACAAGTTGTCGACTAATACAGCTAAATCACTATTGCTTGTTGATGGAGAGATGTTGTCGATAAGGACGATGGTGATGCAGAACCGTCTTGCTTTGGATGTCTTATTGGCAAAAGAGGGCGGAGTCTGTAAAATGCTGAAGGTGCAAGAGTGCTGTACTTATATACCAGTTAATAGTAAAGATCTGAAGAAGTATATAAGTAACATCACTGAGATTCATCATGAGATCCAGGATCTGGCTGAAAAGGGAGTTTGGGAGAAAGTTGGTAAAGGATTTGGTAGAGTGGGGAGTTGGTTTGCGAGCTTGGGAAAGGGTATTCTTGGTTACATTCTGAGGTCTATCATTATAATCGTGGTCTGTGTGGTTTGCCTGTGGGGTTTTGTTCTGGCTTATCAGTGGTACAGGGTGAATCAAGTCGAAAGATCCCTTAGGGAGCGAGAGGTAAGGATGGCTAGACTGCAGGACAGTCATTATGAGAATATCAAGAATTTAGAAAGGTTCCGACAGGGAAGAGTGGCTACAAACTCTGTTTAGGTCAGTTCTTTCTCCAGGGAAGTTGTGATTTTGTTGATGACACTAGTCATCAGAGGGGGGAACTGATAGAGCGCAGT
Organism: Calotriton arnoldi; assembly: GCA_963921515.1. Classification (NCBI taxonomy): domain Eukaryota; kingdom Metazoa; phylum Chordata; class Amphibia; order Caudata; family Salamandridae; genus Calotriton; species Calotriton arnoldi. Next base: position 1,231,550 of record CAWUFW010003956.1, read on the forward strand.
GATATTCTGAAAATTGTAGGGGTACATTATATTCATGAATAGTCCGTACCCGCATATATTCTTATGTGTGTTATTCTTAGTTAGAACCTGTGTTGTAATAATCAGTGGTAAATGAAATATTAGGATGAGTTGTGCCATTCAAGAAACGTAAAATGGCAGTTAGAGGGAATCATGTAATTTTCGATGTTCATTGCAAATGCTTAATGAAGTAGTTTACGCGTAATGTAATGCATTAGATTTAAATGTGCATCATGTTGAAGTTGCACACGTATAGGTGATTAATTGTGTTTAAATGTGATGAAATGTAGTGCTTATAGATGTAACATTTTAAATGTGTGTTTAATTTGATGTCAAAGGCCTAGATGGAGTATTTGCTCTTTCGTGCTAAGAAAGGCCTATTCGTTTTCCTTATGTTAGCTGGTTTATGTAGGCCTGAAATGCATTATCCCCTGGTAAGGCTCTCATTTGGAGGTAGTCAGCGAAATTCATGTGCGTGCAAGGTTGTTCTGTTCTCATGTTCTCGTTGCAGGTGCAAGGACACCGTCCTCGTTAGTTAGAATAACGCTTTTGTTTAGGAGTTGGGTATGGAGGAGACCTGTTACAAAGTATTCAGGAATGCCGATAATTGGGAGTCAAGATTTTCTTTTGCTGAAGAAGCCTGAGACCCAAGGACACACCAACTGTCGCTGGACCGAGTTTTGGTGGAAAATTACCTACGAGAGGTGCCTGGCCAGAGGAGGTGTTTCATGGGCGTGTTTATCAATTGTGCATTTTGTTTTAGGGACAGTGCCCCGAGGGACGAGTGAGCAGAGAGCCGTTAGAGGGTAGAAGGAAGGGATCGATTCTTAGAATGAAGACTTAGAACGAGTTTGTAATCTGGGCTACTGACCTATACATCGTGAGTGTACTTCTTAGGAAGTCTTCACTAGCTGACATCTTTTCTTGATCTGGCTTGGGGAAATGTTAAGTAGGGATGCCACTTTACGGATAGTGTAGGGATAGATTAATGGATTTTCTTTACAGCCACCAATGGAGACTAATATAGATGTTGGTGCAGTTATTGCCTGTTTAGTATTTTTGGAATTGCTTATTCTCTTTATGTTGTATCAGATTAGATTGGTTCATAGGATGGACTTTGTATTAGTACCTATGTACTATGTATTTTTACAACCTTGTCCTAAGGTGTTTGTATGTTCAGTTATTTTTGGTTTTGTAATAAACCCCTAAGTGGAGTCATCCATTCTAGACAATCTTCGCCCTATTTCTCTGCTACCTTTCGCAGCTAAGATTGCAGAGAAAGTAACCAACATCCAACTGGTAGAACATGTAGAGAGGAATAATCTACTGCATCCCTCTCAGTCAGGTTTTAGAATGGCCCACTCCACGGAGTCGGCCCTTCTTATTGCCACTGAAACTCTAAGGAAATATGCAGATGAAGGTCAAACAGCCGCACTAATCCTGCTTGACCTAAGTGCGGCGTTTGATACTGTCTCCCATAAAATACTTCTGCATAGGCTAGAGAACTGTGGCATTAGGCATAGTGCTCTTGGCTGGATGAAATCGTTTCTCTCAGCATGAAGTTTCCAAGTCAGGCAGCAGTCCTCTGTATCGGAAAGCTTTCCTTTGGCACAGGGTGTGCCACAGGGCTCCATTTTGAGCCCCACCCTGTTCAACCTATATGTGGGGCCGCTTGCAGAACTAGTGGAGAAACATAAAGTATCGATCGTCTCCTATGCTGATGATACACAGGTAATCGTGATGCTATCACAGGAGAATAATCAGGCCCCCATCCGATTTGCAGAGTGCCTAGATGAGGTCGCGGACTGGATGTCAAATCACTGCCTCAAATTAAATGGGAGGAAAACTGAAGTGTTGGTGGTTGGCAAAACCCCGTCTATATGGTCATCCGCCTGGTGGCCTGAATCCCTAGGCCAATTCCCTACCCCTAAGCCCGTAGTCAAGAATCTCGGAGTCTGGATGGATTCCGAACTTACTTTTGACTCCCAAATACGTAAAGTGGCTGGCAAATGCTATGGTGCTATGAGGGTCCTGCGTAAAATCCTGAACCTCCTACCAGCTAACTCCAGGAAGACTATAGTACACGCAGTCATTACCTCCCAATTAGACTACGGTAATGTACTGTACCTTGGAGCTACCAAACAAGGTTTAGCAAAACTACAGAGGGTCCAAAATGCGGCCGCACGGTTGGTACTTAGCCTCCCTAGAAGGTCTAACACTAAGAAAGCACTGAAAGCTTTGCATTGGCTACCAGTGGATAAAAGAGTGTCCTTCAAGGCAATGTGCTATTGCCACCGTATTTTACTAAATAAAGGCCCAAAGTATCTCCAACCACTAATAACCAAGTACACCCCTGGCCGCAGTCTAAGATCTTCAGAGCTGGCATTGGCTACGGTGCCTAGAATATTCAGAGCCAGAATGGGCGAGCGCTCTTTAGATATAAGGCAGCAAAAATGTGGAACAGTTTGCCTATTGAACTCCGATTAGAGCCATGTGAAAAAAGATTTCGTAGGCAACTGAAAACATGGCTATATGTGAAGTCCGATGGGTCATAGGGGTCGTAGTACCTCTATCACTGTAGTCCGCTTGTCTCACACGCCCCTTCTCTCATATTGAGCTTCTCAGCGCGGGGACACACCGGTGGCGTAACCATGCGCTCTACAAATGCTTAAACTAAACTAAGTTTGGAATTTGGAGTCAGTGATCTTTTCCGAGCTTTACTTAAATTGATTCATGCTAGTTTGTTAAGAATACATTGTTTCTCCCCTTTACACTTCTCAGCAGGTAATAAAGGTCCAGTCGACCGAGGGTTACTAGTAAACTTTTATAGTGGAATCCGGTGTCATCAAAACTAACCAAAGAAAAAGTATTATTAACCTTTAGTTTTTGAGAAAAAGAAATAAGAAAGGTGCCGGAAAATGACAATGGGTTTAAGTAGGCCACAAATGATTCCTGTACGTAAAGACAGTAAAAAAGGAGCAAATATTATTTCCATGAACAAATATGGAATGAAAATGTGTTTATCATTTACCATTTATTGTTTAATCAAGCAATATTAATTACATAGAATAATAGTTTAAAATTGATTGCGTTTATATTAGACTAATGAAAGATTGAAATGAATTATGAAATGGAGCTTTTATTTTGGGCAAATAACAATCTGTTTATTTCTCCTAAAGAAAACTGCACGCTTTACAAAGAAGGCCCGAAGCTGCTATTAGGGATAATTTTGCTTTAAAATGTAGAAATGCAGAAAAATGTGTTTAATTCTTCATAGATGACTATTGTGTTCCTTCTTGTCGATGGCTGCTATGTGTTCGGAGTATCAGCAGGACTTCCTACTGTCCGAGGAAATATTTAATTTTGTGGATAACTGTGGATAACTGATAACTAGTAAATTGTTACAACATTTGTTCGGATGTGCGTGGGTCAAGGAAGGAGAAGATTTTGATTTCCTTTGCTGAAGGACGATGCTGACAGCGTAAAACTGAACAAAGAACTTTTGAAAGAGAAGAACGACGGAAGTGTTGTGACTTAACACCCTATGTTTCTAGACCAATGAGGAGAGACACTTTCCCGGATATTGATACAAGAGGAGGCGCAGACTTTTAACTTTAGGGTATAACTATTAGTGATAGAATCCATGTTTTTTGGAGTGGTCAGGTCTGAACGAGATGTCTGTGTGAGGTGTTCGTGTGAGCTGTTTCTCTGATATTCTTTGGCTGATGCTGTCTGTGAGCTGACTCCTTAACCTTGCTCCTCATACTTTGTGAGGATTGCCCCAGCTTTCCCTTCCGGCTGGAGGGTTAGCATTTCCAGTTATTAGCATGCTGTACTATAGTTTTCTTAGGTTCGTATGAAATACTGAATTTGTGTTGATCTTAAAAAAAAATGCTCTTTTGTCTCTTACACTATCCCCTCAACTCATGCTCCTTAATCCCTTTGCTGCTAGGCCTTTTCTCCCCCTGTGCTAAGCCTTTTTTTGGCTATTTGGGGTAGTAACTTTTTGACCACATAAGGTATCCACGCCAAATTTGCGTCCTTTTCTTCCAACAGCATGGGGATTCTAAAGTTACCCAGGGTTTGTGGATTCCCCTGGAGGGGACCCAGAAATTAGCCAAAATACAGCAAAATGTTGTTGTTTTTTGGAAAAATTGGGGAAAAGGGCTACAGATGAAAGCATCTGGTTTTTTCCCTGCAAATGGTATCAACAAAGGGGTTGTGGTGCTGAAATCACTATCTTCCCAGCTTTCAGGGACAAGCAGACTTTTGTCAGAAAACCAAACTTTTTTACACAGTTTTGACATTTTTCTGGGACATAGCCTATTTTTGCTATTTTTTGTGCTTTCAACCTCCTTCCAGTTAATGGTAGAAATGGGTATGAAAGCAATAATGGATCCTGGAAAGCTATACATTTTAGAAAAGTAGACAAAATTCTGAATTCAGCAAGGGGTCATTTGTGTAGATCCTTCAAGGTTTCTTTATAGAAACTAACAGTTGAATATAGGAAAAATTGAAAAAAAGTTGAAAAAAACAGCCATTTGTGTCAACGTTTTCACCTGTAACTTCTTCTAATTATGACAGCTGTTTGAAAGCAATATACCGTTACATCCGCTGGACTTTTCTGGTTGTGCGGATATATAGGACTTCTAGGTTCACCAAGAACCCGACGAACCCAGAGCCAATAACTGAGCAGCGTCTTGCAATGGTTTTTTATTATGTACCGGTAAATATAGCAATTAATTTGGGGAAATATATACATGGAAAAATCGGTATGAAAGACGCCTATGTATTTCTGAAATTGGAACAAAATATAGAGTTTAGAAACAGTAGATATTTGCACATTTCCGAAATTGTGAGTACCCATACTAGCATGAGAATTATAGGTCATTTTTCAAAATGACTTCTTTTTTACACATTGTCTTTCATTTGGAAGGCAGAAATGCATCGAAAGTCAATAGGTAATAACAGTTGCTCGACAATTCTGTGTTACCCTAAGTCTCCCGATAAAAATGGTGGTACCTCACTTGTGTGGGTAGGCCTAGTGCCCGCAACAGGAAACGGCTCAAAACGCAACGTGGACGCACTTTATTTTTACAGTGAAAACTGACCCTTTTTTTGCAAAGTGCCTAGCTGTAGATTTTGAACCCTAGCTCTGCCGGCACCTAGGGAAACCTAGCAAACCTATACATTTTTGAAAACTAGACACCCAGGGAAATCCAGGATGGGGTGACTTGACTGGCTCTCACCAGGTTCTATTAACCAGAATCCCTTGCAAACCTAAAAATTTGTAAAAAGAAACACATTTTCCTCAAATTTCTGTGGTGGAAAGTTCTGGAATCTGCGTGGATCCACAAAATTCCACCCACCCCGCGTTCCCCAAAGTCTTCCGAGAAAAATGGTACCTCACTTGTGTGGGTAGGTCTACTGCCCGCTATAGGAAACGGCCCAAAACGCAACGTGGACACACCACATTTTCACAGTGAAAACTGACCCTTTTGTTGCAAAGTGCCTAGCTGTAGATTTTGAACCCTAGCTCTGCCGGCACCTAGGGAAACCTAGCAAACCTATACATTTTTGAAAACTAGACACCCAGGGGAATCCAGGATGGGGTGACTTGACTGGCTCTCACCAGGTTCTGTTACCCAGAATCCCTTGCAAACCTAACAATTTGTCAAAAAACCCACATTTTTCTCACATTTCTGTGGTGGAAAGTTCTGGAATCTGCGTGGATCCACAAAATTCCACCCACCCAGTGTTCCCCAAAGTCTTCAGAGAAAAATGGTACCTCACTTGTGTGGGTAGGCCTAGTGCCCGCGACAGGAAATGGCCCAAAACGCAACGTGGACACACCACATTTTCACAGTGAAAACTGACCCTTTTTTTGCAAAGTGCCTAGCTGTAGATTTTGAACCCTAACTCTGCCAGCACCTAGGGAAACCTAGAAAACCTATACATTTTTGAAAACTAGACACGCAGGGGAATCCAGAATGGGGTGACTTGACTGGCTCTCACCAGGTTCTGTTACCCAGAATTCCTTGCAAACCTAAAAATTTGTCAAACAAACCACATTTTCCTCACATTTCTGTGGTGGAAAGTTCCGGAATCTGCGTGGATCCACAAAATTCCACCCACCCCGCGTTTCCCAAAGTCTTCTGAGAAAAATGGTACCTCACTTGTGTGGGTAGGCCTAGTGCCTGCGACAGAAAACGGCCCAAAACGCAATGTGGACACACCACATTTTCACAGTGAAAACTGACCCTTTTTTTGCAAAGTGCCTAGCTGTAGATTTTGAACCCTAGCTCTGCCGGCACCTAGGGAAACCTATACATTTTTGAAAACTAGACACCCAGGGGAATCCAGGATGGGGTGACTTGACTGGCTCTCACCAGGTTCTGTTACCCAGAATCCCTTGCAAACCTCAAAATCTGTAAAAATAAAACACATTTTCCACACATTTCTGAGGTGGAAAGTTCTGGAATCTGCGTGGATCCACAAAATTCCACCCACCCCGCGTTCCCCAAAGTCTTACGAGAAAAATGGTACCTCACTTGTGTGGGTGGGTCAAGTACCCGGGACAGGCAAGGGCCCAAAACCTATTGAGGTGACATCAAAATTACCTATCACAAATCAACCTGGTTTTGCAAGGGGGTCCCATGCGTTTTTGGCCCCGGGCTCGGTGGCCATCTAGGGAAACCTACCAAATCCACATATTTCTGAAAACTAGACACCCAGGGGAGTCCAGCGAGGTATGGCTTGTGTGGGTCCCCCAACGTTTTCCTACCCAGAATCCCCTGCAAACCTCACATTTAGCTGAAAAAATCACTTTTTTCTCAAATTTCTGTGTGGGGAAAGTTCTGGAATCTGCGTGGATCCACAAATTTCCTCCCACCCAGCGTTCCCCCAGGTCTCCCGATAAAAATGGTACCTCACTTGTGTGGGTAGGCATAGTGGCTGCAACAGGAAATGGCCCAAATCGTACTGTGGAGACTTCAAAATGACATAACAAAACTACCTGGTTTTGGGGGGGGGGCACCTGGGGTTTTGGCCCCGGGCTCGGGTGCCATCTTGGGAAACTACCAAACCCAAACATTTCTGAAAACTAGACACCCGGAGGAGTCCAATGAGGTACGGCTTGCATGGATCCCCCAACGTTTTCTTACCCAGAATGAACTGCAAACCTCAAATGTAGCTGAACAAACCCCATTTTCCACATATTTCTGGGTGGAATCGCCGTGCCGGTACAAATGTCCTACTCCACAGCGTTCCCCTCAGTCTCCCGAGTAAAATGATACCTCACTTGTGTGGGTGGGGCAAGGGCCTGTGACTGGGAAGAGCCCAAAACATAGGGATTAACTGTATAGCACCGAGAATTCTAAGCGCTACATTCTTTTTAAAAATACGTTTTTAGCCAATTCTGCATTGGACACCCACACAAGTGAGGTATCATTTTACTCGGGACACTAAGGAGAACGCTGTGGGGTAGGACATTTGGGCTGGCACAGTGATTCCACACAAAAGCATGTGGAAAATGTGTTTTTTTCAGCTAAATTTGAGGTTTGCAAGGCATTCTGGGTAGTAAAACGTTGGGGGATCCACGCAAGCCATACCTCATTGGACTCCCCCGGGTGTCTAGTTTTCTGAAATGTTTGAGTTTGGTAGTTTCCCAAGATGGCCGCTGAGCCCGGGGCCAAAACCCAGGTGCCCCCCCCCAAAACCAGGTAGTTTTGTTATAGGTAATTTTGAAGTCTCCACAGTACGATTTGGGCCATTTCCTGTTGCAGCCACTATGCCTACCCACACAAGTGAGGTACCATTTTTATCGGGAGACCTGGGGGAATGCTGGGTGGGAGGACATTTGTGGATCCACGCAGATTCCAGAACTTTCCCACACAGAAATTTGAGAAAAAAGTGATTTTTTTCAGCTAAATTTGAGGTTTGCAGGGGATTCTGGGTAGGAGAATGTTGGGGGACCCACGCAAGCCATACCTCGCTGGACTCCCCCGGGTGTCTAGTATTCAGAAATTTGTGGGTTTGGTAGATTTCCCTAGATGGCCGCCGAGCCCGGGGCCAAAAACTCATGGGATCCCCCTTGCAAAACCAGGTTGGTTTGTGATAGGTAATTTTGATGTCGCCTCAATAGGTTTTGGGCCCTTGCCTGTCACGGGTCCTTGACCCACCCACGCGAGTGAGGTACCATTTTTATCGGGAGACCTGGGGGAACACTGGGTGGGAGGAAATTTGTGGATCCACACAGATTCCAACACTTTCTCACACAGAACTTTGAGAAAAAAGTGATTTTTTTCTGCTAAATTTGAGGTTTGCAGGGGATTATGGGTAGGAGAATGTTGAGGGACACACGGAAGCCATACCTCGCTGGACTCCCCCGGGTGTCTAGTTTTCAGAAATGTATGGGTTTGGTAGGTTTTCCTAGATGGCCGCCGAGCCCGGGGACAATAACTCAGGTGACCCCCCCTTGCAAAACCAGGTCCTTTCAAAATAGGTAATTTTGATGTCTCCACAATTCGTTTTGGGTCCTTCCCTGCCGCGGGTACTTGGCCCACCCACACAAGTGAGGTACCATTTCTATTGGGATACTTGGAGAAATGCTGGTGGGTAGGAAATTTGTTGTTTCATTCTGAAGTGTGAAAATTTTGGCACAATGTTGCAAGGAAAATGTGACAGTCACATTTTGAGGTTTGCAGGACATTGTGGGTAAGATAACTTGTTGGGATCCACAAGAGAGACATCACCATGTACTCCCATGAGTGTTTAGTTTACAACAATATCTACAGTTGGTAGGTTTTTCTTAGGTGGAATGTACACCTTGGCAGAGAGACAAAAAAGACAAATATTACTACACAGCCATCTATTCCTCAAGCACACACACATACTGGTTGGATTTGGCACGAGGGTGAGTGATGGTTCAGTATATACAGTTGTATTAACAAGAGATTTCACAAAAATGAAATGCACTGTTAATAATTGAAAGGACGAGAAACTGAACCATTGACTCACAGCTCGTGAGCTGTAAAGCCACGACAAGGCACCAACCTCTTTACAGGCCATTCATACACCTTTCATACATGTGACACATACAAAACCATTCACACCGCCAGCCGCGGGCCCAGCACATTTTAACACTCACACCAGCAGACAGCGCCATTCAAGGGCCCAGCACTTTCACACGTCCACATTCCTGACACAGCAACCACACCAGCTCACGGATTGCGTGGAGTGGCGTTTGGCTAGCAGTGTGTGTAGTGACCAGCAGCAAGTCACTACTCACACACCGCCAGCCAAGCGCCAGTCCACGCACACCACCAGCCGAGCACCAGTCCACGTACACCGCTAGCCGAGCGCCAGTCCACGCACACCGCCAGCCAAGTGCCAGTCCACGCACATCGCCAGCCAAGCGCCAGTCCACACACACCGCCAGCCAAGCGCCAGTCCACGCACACCGCCAGCCAAGCGCCAGTCCACGCACACCGCCAGCCAAGCGCCAGTCCACGCACACCAAGCGCCATTCCACGCACACCGCCAGCCAAGCGCCAGTCCATGCACACCGCCAGCCAAGCGCCAGTCCACGCACACCGGCAGCCAAGCGCCAGTCCATGCACACCACCAGCCAAGCACCAGCCTACACACACCGCCATCACATTTAGGATTTTTTTATACAAAAAAGAAAACACAAACAAATCGCAAATAGATACAAATCTACTAACACAAAATCTGAAACTAAATACATTGCACAAATGCCAACCTTGAAACTGAACAAACAATATAAAACAATAGCGACCAGGCAGTTCACTTTACCACTCATGGATGCTCCCAAAAATTATTTTGCGTGTGGTACATTCTAAAACAAGCAGGCACACACAGCGCAGGGTTAGAAGGACACTCGGGGCAGTACATACGAGTCTCCTTCCGCGTACCTCTTCGCCAACAGACTCTACATCTCCTACTGGGAAAGTCTTTTGAGGGTGTGGGAGGAATGTGATCAGGAAAGTGGCGATCTTTCAATCTAGCCACATCCTCCACCACTCCAACTCTAGGAACACTTGCCTGTTCCACTACAACAAGGGTGCCTATTACAGACTCCTGAAACTTAGCAAAAGTCATCTTTGACTCAGGACAACAATCCTTGAATACAACAAAAGCATTAAAGGTTGCCAAGTGGAAAAGATGGATAGCCAACTTCTTATACCAAATGTAAGCCTTACGAAGAGCAGTGTAAGGTTCCAACCTCTGATCTACTCTATCAACAACACCCATGTGCCTATTATAGTCTAAAATGCACACAGGTTTGCGCGCTTCCGCAGCCTGACCCCAAACAGTCACAGGGGAAGTGCTTTCATCATGGATGGTAGTCAGCATGTAGAGATCTCTCCTGTCTGAAAACTTCACAGCTAGAAGTTCCTCGCAACGCAACGCACTGCACTGTCCCCGCACAAGCTTTTGACAAACAAGTTCTTTTGGGAAACCTTTACGGTTAAAGCGGATTGTGCCACAAGCAACAGTGTCCACTTTGGCCAATTCCCTGAACAACTGCACACCAGTGTAGAGGTTATCTATATATAAATGGTGACCTTTGTTAAAAAGTCCTCTACCAAGTTCCCACACAATTTTCTCAGTCACTCCAAAAGTGGATGGACAACCAGGGGGGTTAATCTTGGAATCCTTACCGGTGTACACCCTGAAATTAGAGACATATCCAGTCCTACTGTCACACAGCATATACATCTTAATTCCATAGCGTGCCCTCTTACTAGGAATGTATTGCCTAAAAACCAAGCGGCCCCTGAACAAGACCAAAGACTCATCCACTGCTATTTCTTTCCCTGGAGCATAGATCCCTGGAAATCGGTCTACAAAGTGATTAATGACAGGCCGAATCTTAAAAAGACGGTCACAATCAGGGTGATCTTGTGGCAATGCTAAACCATTATCGACAAAATGCAGCATCCGAAGCAGAAGCAAATACCTATCACGACTCATGACTGCCGGAAATATAGCCGTTGCCATCAAGGGACTAGTAGACCAATATGAAGACATTGATGGCTTCCTTAGCAAGCCCATCAAAAAAGTTAAACCCAAGAACTTCTTCATCTCTTCCAGATTTGTGGGAGTCTACCGGGTAGCTCTAGAGTGGGGCCCAAGGCTGGCACTGTTGTCCCTCAAAAACTGTTCGGCATACAAATTAGTCTGCTCAACAATCTCTGCCAAAAATACATCGTCCATAAACAACTGAAAAAAATTTATCGGCAAAAAGTTTTCAGTATTCACTCTACACCCTGGAACACCAGTAAAGTCTGGCAATGCCGGCTGCACCATGCCTGGGGCAACCCAGAGGTCTGCACTTCCAACGGGAAACCTTGCAGCCACAGGCTGCAGCCCAGATGCCTCTTGCTGCACTATCGGCACATCAATGACCTCCTCTAAAACAGGCACTTCATCCGCACTAAGAGTAGCTTCATCCGCACTGAGAGTAGCTTCATCATCCGATGATTCCTCGTAGACAGAAAACTCACTGCCTGAATCTTCCACTCCCTCCTCTGCCTCAGATGCAGTCAGTCTCTGAACCATGGTCAGAGGAAGACTCAAAAAGCATACCAACAACCTGCTGAGCAGTAATCCTGCAGCTAGCCATTATCCTTACTAAGAAAGGAGACTGCACAAACAAGTCAACAACAACCAACACTGTGCAAAATAAGTAATAAACAAAGTGTGGCTTTAGCACAAAGATCTATATACTCAAAAACAATATAACTCTCTTGCCAAAGATAGCTACACTAACCAGCACCTACTCTGCAGAGGCACAGCAAAAAGAAACGATATCCCACTAGAAAGAAAAAACAAAACCAATTACTCATAAGACAACAAAGTACACATCGAGCACTAATGCAAAACGATTTTGACACTCAAAAAACAGAAGCCAAACATACTGCTATTATTACACCATTTGCAAAAAATCCATTCATGGAGGGAAATTAAACTCATTTAGAGTAAAAATTCTCTTACCAAACACATGCAACTACACAAACTGCAGAACCACCAGTAACGAAACCGCAATCTGGAACAGTCTAAAGAGCAAAAGCCTTGAACTAGAATAAAACGGAGAAATAAAAAATTATAATTACATTTCACAAAAAATAATACAATTAAAATTATAACACACTATGTCACTACCCAAATGGTCAATCTGCCAGATGGGCCTTCAAATAGGGCTGAGAAAAATGGGGATTAGGTGGGGTTTTCTGCCAGGCCAATCTGTCCCCCAGGTGGGGCAGAAAACAGCAGACAGAAATTTGCCCCCTTGCAAAAAAAATAGATTTCTGGTGCCTAGTAGGGTTTTCTGCCTCCCCCTCCCACATAGGGCAGAAAGGCCAAAAAAAGGGGCAGATCTGTCCCCAGGGGGGCAGAAAATACATAAACATAATTTAACCCCCTTGGAAGCGACCCTTGGCCAAGGGGTCGCTTCCATTACCTATAACAGAAAATCCCTGGTGTCTAGTGGGGTTTTCTGCCCCCCCCCATCCCCGGGGGCAGAAAGCCAAAAAAAAGGGCCGACTGCCCCCAGGGGGGGCGGGCAGAAAAAACATCCACAAATTATGACCCCCTTTGGAAGCGAACCTTGCCCAAGGGGTCGCTTCCACACACTAAAAAACACAATCCCTGGTGCCTAGTGGGCCAGGGGGGGCAGAAAGGCCAAAAAAACGGGCCGATCTGCCCCCAGGGGGGGCAGAAAAAACATGCACAAAACATGACCCCCTTTGGAAGCAACCCTTGCCCAAGGGGTCGCTTCCATTTAAAATAAATACCATCCCTGGTGCCTAGTGGGGTTTGCTGCCTCCCCCCCTTCCCCCCTGGGCAGAAAGGCCAAAACAACGGGCAGATCTGCCCCCAGGGGGGCAGAAAAAACATGCACAAGTGCCTAGTGGGCCAGGGGGGGCAGAAAGGCCAAAAAAACGGGCCGATCTGCCCGGGCAGAAAAAACATGGCATAAATTTGATCCCCTTTGGAAGCGGCCCTTGCCCAAGGGGTCGCTTCCATTTAAAAATAGATACCATCCCTGGTGCCTAGTGGGTTTTTCTGCCTTACCTTTAATGTGTGAATCAGACACATACTTGCAAAGACCCCTGAGGGAGTTACAGCAGATTACTGCAACCTTTCTAGATGCCTCACAACTAAAAGCTATGTTGGAATATGGAAAGGAGGTCTCTAAGCCTTGCAGAAAACTTGTTTCTTTAGCGCTAGTGTTGGGCAAACGTAGAGTTGAAACGTATGGAACACGATTACCAGAAGGGTCCTGACCCAGAGACACTTGGGCACTATTGCGTGCTCACCTTGCTGGGGCTGATGAACAAAAGTAGCAGGATATATAGTAAATGATTCTCATTACGAAGCCCCCCCATAAGCTTAATATGTTGCAATAAATATGTGTTATCCTGTATGACTTTATTTCGATTCTGTCAATGTAAATATAGCAGCGTTTCCGCACGTTGTCCGCAAGTTTTAAAAAAAGAAAAATGTGTGAATCAGATCCCTAATGCTTCACATTTAGCAACATCTTAGTACCGGCAAATGCTATGCGTCTTCATTCTCTCTGTGAGCTTAAAGTGTAGTTTTAAATACATTGGTTGCAGCTGCAAGCACTACATCTGTTTGTTGTCTATATCATGTCATCACTGTATATAATATTTACTTGTGCATTTTTGTACCTCTACCTATAAATAGTAGTGTGTACCAATAAGCAGTTTCCATGCTGGATCTGATACAACCCATCTATGTATCTAATGATAAGTTGGTCAAATCCCTTAACAGACATTTGGCACCCTGAAATGAGTGCATTTAAGGAACAATGAATGAGGTCCATGGTGGTTTGTCTTGTTTTATTAAGCCAGGTTTCTCTCAGGATCAGGAGGTCCACGTTACATATAATAGTGTGTGATAAGTTATGTATTATGGTGTGTGATAATGGCGTTGGCTACTTCTTTTGACTGCCGACCTACACTTATGTAGAGGGCAGCAAAGAGAGGAGCTTTCAATCTTGTGAACGATGTTGGGAATGTAAACTAATGAGATCTGGAAGATATTTTTGTGTTCCATCTTTCTTTTGGGACAAGTATTAAAGAATTTGTGTACCCAGATGGTGACGCTATAAGAACGAGGGAGGCACCTATGCTGAGGTTGTGTGAGATTTCAAAGAGGCATTAAAGGAGTTTCAATCTTCTATTGCATTATCTAGATCACTGGGGATGAGGATAGGAGCTAGCCTGAAAGGCCTCAGGACTTCTTTTGTTCTTGGGCAATGGTGTATGGCTGGCAATTTTAGTCAATGGCTACATATTGTGCTGTATTTCCTGCTGGAGATGATGTCCACGCAGATTTACTTCAGTTATTTCAAAATGATGTCCAGTTTCTTGGAGAGGAAATTGATGTTTGAGGACATACTCAAATCACTGGAGATGATTTGACCTGCCAGGGAAATATGAATATGTGTCATTCGTATCTCAAAAGAGTTGCTTTCTCAGAGGGGAGGAACAACTGAAGAGACTGCTGGGAAGGACCGACCCTTGCTTCGTGATCTGGGGTTGGTCTGCAGTTTGCTGTTTTAACCAAGGAAGAGGTTGTTGGGACTGTGCTTTGTGCGCTGGGTCCCCCTGCTTGAAGAAGACTGTGCTTTGTGCTGTGTCTTGTTACCCCAAGGGCCCGAGGTGAGCTGGCTCCCTGTTTGGAAACACAGGAACATAAAAGTTTCTGGAGAAGTTTCAAGCGATGCGGTGGGCGCGTGTTGTGGCAGCTTGAGACCCTCGGAAGGTGTGCCCTGTGATCTTGGACACACGGAGAAGTGAGACTCGGACGCGCTGGGTGCGTGTCGTGGTGCACAGGAGGCGTTGGTGAATAGCGCCTGGTCAACGTGTGCACCGAAGGTGAAGTGAGTCTCGGACGCGCTGGGTGCGTGTCATGGTGCACCGCAGGCGTTGGTGAAGAGCGCCTGGTCAGCGTGTGCATCGGAGGTGACGTGAGACTCGGACGCGCAGGGTGTGTGTCGTGGTGCACCGCAGGCGTTGGTGAAGAGCGCCTGGTCAGCGGGTGCATCGGAGGTGAAGGGAGTCTCGGACGCGCAGGGTGCGTGTCGTGGTGCACCGCAGGCCAGGTGAAGAGCGCCTGGTCAGCGGGTGCATTTGAGCTGAAGGGAGTCTCAGACGCGCAGGGTGCTTGTCGTGGTGCACAGGAGGCGTTGGTGAGGAGTGCCTGGTCAACGTGTGCATCGGAAGTGGAGTGAGTCTCGGACGCGCAGGGTGCGTGTCGGGGTGCACCGGAGGCGTTGGTGAAGAGCACCTGGTCATCGAGTCCTCTGGAGGAGAAGTGAGGCTCGGACACGGTGAGCGTGTCGGGGTGCGGCCGAAGGCGTTGGTGAAGAGCGCCTGGATATCGGGGCACCGGAGTTGGAGTAAGTCTCAGTGAAGCAGTGTGCGTGCTTTGGTGCAACCTGGGACTGTGGAGGTGATCGGCTGATCATCGTGTGCACCGGAAGAAAGTGAGTCTCTGCAGCGCGGTGTGCGGGTCTTGGAGCCAACTGAGACCGCAGGAAGGAGTGCCTGGTGAACGTGCACTCGGAGTCGACGTGAAGTCCCATCAGCGTTGTGTGTGTGGCTTCGTGCCAGAGGAGACCCGGAGGGTGCTGTGGTGAACGTGCACCCAGAGTAACGTAATCTCAGAGGCGTGGGGTACGTGTGCCCTGTGGCCGCCTGAGACCTTCCTAACAGTCGCGGCCCGGACCGGCAGCCCCGGAGGTGCTGAGCTGCCAGGCCGAGCCGCTGAGGCCCATTGAGAAAGTTCTGCACGGAAGGCCCAGTTCGCTGAAGGAGGAGAGGAGAGTGGGGTCGCGCCCCCAGGTAACGTGGATCACTGCCTGGGCAAGGCTCGGAGGGACACTCTATGGCCTCTCAGTCCTTCTGGCAACGTGAGCCTTTGCTTTGGCTCAGATTGGGGACCGTACTGACCAAAGGAGTGGCAGTACTGGGGCCAGAGTGAGAAGCTGTACTTTATGTCATCGTTGATACGTGTGGGGGGCAACTGTTATCGAAGAGGCTGACTGTCGTAATACACATTGCCAATATTGCTGCTAACGAACTGCCGGACTGTCTTATGACGCCTGACATTATTTCTGCATAACGAAGTACACGATTGTAGCGCTACGCATTGCATTATTTCTCCATTGCAAAGTACAGGATTGTAGCGGCCCGCATTGCATTATTTCTTCATTGCAAAGTACATGATTGCAGCTACGCATTGCATTATTCCTTAATTGCAAAGTACATGATTGTAGTGGTGCGCATTGCATTATTTCTTCATTGCAAAGTACGTGATTGGGGTGTGACGCATTGCATTATTGCTTCATTGCGCAGTACATGATTGTAGCGGTACGCATTGCATTATTTCTCCCATTGCAAGGTACCGGGGTGTATCGTTACGCATGTTATTATTTCTCCTTTGCCCAGCACAGGATTGTATCGTTAAGCAGCGCACTATTGTTTGTCCATTGCAATGTGTGTGATTCTAGCATTGCGACCAGCATAGCATTTTGAAAGCGGTGGTTGGGATTTGAACCTACCAACCAGCCGGAACGAATATTACCCTTTATTATATGTTAGCTTTTGTATCGTGTGGTCTGATCGTATATCTTTTTATATAAAGTTTATACTCGTTTTATCAAACTCGTGTGGAGTCCATTTGTGGTGTCACCAGTGGGTTGCTGTGAGTGTGGTTGCACATACTGTACACTCGTGCCTTGGAGATAGGCCTGGCTGCTCGTGCCAAGCTACTAAGGGGGTGAGTGTTAACCGCCAGGCTTCCTGTACCTTGTCTCTGAGTCAGGATAGAAAAACTACCACTCCCATAATGCAGTGAGAAAGGAGCCGGGTTGTATGCTTTCCCATGCTGCACTGGTTTAATGTCAGCTGACCACGATAGCTTATAAGCTGCCAGCTCCCGTTTTCAGGTGCTTGGCTTTCTTTCCTGCAAGGACCACGCCCTTCCCTTTGTCTGGATCCGCCCTGAGTTCATTCTCTCTGGAGCTAATCCGTGTTACTGTTCCCGCCCGTTACCTACCTGTTGCTCAAGAGCTCTTTGGAAATTTGGAACTGCTGGAAAGCTCCTATATATTTGTCTGTGGCTACAGGAATCTCGCCTCCCGAGCGCGAGGTCGCGCTGTGTTCCCCTCCCTTGTTTTGTGTGCTCCAGCGCTTGGACGTGCTACATTCTCTTCACCACGCTCGCCATTACAGGGCGAGGACGCGCTGAGTTTACTTTCCTTTTTTGTGCCAATAGAGCGCGAGGACGCGCTGAGTTTACTTTCCTTTTTTGTGCCAATAGAGTGCGAGGACGTGCTGTGCTCACCTTCTTTCTCGCCATTGCAGCGCGAGAACGCGTGGAGCTCACTTTCCCTTTCACAGAGGCACATCTATTTTTCAACCGGGCCGGTTTATTTCAAAGCGCGAGGTCGCGCTATTGCATTTTTTTGTTTTGTATTTCTCACTGCCGACAAGCAGCGCGTCTGTCCCTTTTTTCTTTTTGCCATTCCTTTGTTAATAAGGAGCCGAACCGAAGCGGATACATTGTTGCAGGCTACTTCAGCTTGCACCGGCTTTTCTCCCAAACGCTCCATGCTGGCAATAGAGCAGGTGTGTCCTCTGGCTTTCTGTAAACACATCAGCATAAATCCGTGCTACTAATGGAAGTCTGCCCCGGTGCTTCCAGTTCCATACTCAGGAGAATTTAACTGTTGGCAGACGTATGCCTTTGAACTACTTTGTTGAACTGTAATGCTTGCTGCTTAGAGACTTATTCCTTTATTTTTCCTTCTCCCATCATTTTGCTGAAGAGACCTCTTTTATGCTGATTGTAAGCACTGGCATAAGGCTACATTACCTACAGGTTCGTCCCACCTCCCTGCTGGTTTTGATTGAAGATTCCTTGGTGGTCCTACGTCGTCTCTTCGCTCCCTAGGGGTACCATATTCTCCTTGGTGTGTCTTTCTTGGCATAAGGTGGCGGTACCTCAGGGGAGAGGAAAGGCTCGCTCTTCGTTCCTGTGGATATTGGTTCTTCTGCCTGGGGACCCGTCCCCCCTGCGACAGAAAGCCAAGCCCACGTATATATTATCCCCCGAGCGAAGATGGACAAGGGCGCCCCGTTCGACGCCCTCATGGACGATTCCCTAACTCTAGAGACCCCAGAAACCACCATGAGGGAGTTAGCAGCAGCAGTAGTCAATCTACAAGCGGAGTTTAAGTTAGTGAGAGGTGAGAACCAGCGCCTTGTATCTGAGTTAGACGTTCTGAAGACGCAAAAACAGATAGAGACTAGGGTAACAGATATCAATCCCAAACACAAAAGAAGTTACATACAACCAGCACATTTCCAGGTCCCTTACCCCGCTTCTGCCTCTGCACCTGCAGTCACTACTCCCTCCCCGGTTAATGTGACAGTCGTAACACCTCCCCAAACAACCCTAGTAATGCCTGAAAGATTCAGTGGGGATAGTAATAAGTACGGGGTGTTTATGAATCAGTGTCACCTCCAGTTCTTATGCAGAGCCACCTCTTTTCCGGATGATGCGGCTAAGATAGCTTTTATAATCTCCTATCTGAGTGGTAACGCTGCGCTTTGGGCGGTGCCACTCGTTGAAAACGACGACCCCATTTTGTACAGCTTACCCCAGTTCAAAGAAAGGATGAGGAGTCTCTTTGCCCGTCACTCCTATATGCAGGCAAGTGACAACGAACTGCTGAGTCTTAAACAGGGTTCAAAGGATCTGCTAACCTATATTACCACCTTCAATCGATTAGTCACTGAAACCCACTGGCCTGAGGAAAAGAGGACCTCCCTGTTCTATAGGGGTTTGAAAGATGAGCTTAAGGACATCCTGTCCCAGATAGTGGACCCACCTGAGGACTGCTCATCGTTCATGGACTTGGTAGTCAAGTTAGACCATCGACTGACTGAAAGGAAAGGAGAGAAGACTAAAGGAGAGTACTCTCGCCTTTTCCTTGCCAGAAGTGAGAAGAAAGAGACACAGGACACCAGTGAGCCTATGCAGATAGCGGGTATTAGAGGCCCGTTATCCAGTGAAGAACGCGAGAAACGCAGGAAACTAAATCTCTGCCTGTATTGTGGCAAAGGTGGGCATTTCGCCAGAGAATGTCCTGTTAAACCTAAATCGGCCCTGAAATCCTTTGCAGTCAGGACTGGGTCAGCTGTGCAGTCGGAAAACTAAATGACTTGGACAGTATAGAGGTCGCTCTTCCAAGTCCTTCTCTTTTACAGATCTCACACTTCCTGGCCAATACCCTGGCTCCTGTGCCCAAACATTTCACCATCACTGTTGTGATCATCCTACCATCCCAGCATAGAAAGTCTATGTCCATACTGCTGGATTCGGGGGCGACAGGGAACTTTCTGGATATTGCGGTGGCCAGAGCGCTTGGGCTGGAATTCATTCCGAAAACACAACCCGAAAGAGTAAGGGCGGTTGACGGGACAGAATTGTCCTCTGGCTTGATAACCTACCAAACCCCAGACCTTATCATGATGTGTGACAACGGGCATTCAGAAGTCATCACGTTTGATCTAATTGACACCCCAAACTTTGGTGCCATTCTTGGAGTTCCGTGGCTACAGCTACATAACCCACACATTGATTGGGTCTCCAGGAAAGTAACGCTACGATCTCCTTATTGTATGGTGCATTGTTACCAAGAAACCACTCACTGGCAATCCCCTTTATGTTGTGCCCTTTCGAGTACAGTGTCCCCCGTCCTGCCCTCTGAGTATCTCGAGTTTGCAGAGGTCTTTGATGAAGTGAAAGCAGTGGCATTGCCCCCACACCGGTCCTATGATTGTAGGATTGATCTGGTACCTGGTGCGGATCTGCCTGTTAGTAGGGTATATGGCCTTACCGAGCCTGAGACTAAATATCTCTATGAGTACCTTCAGGACATGCTGCAGAAAGGGTTTATACGTCATTCCACTTCCCCTGTCTTCTCCCCTATTTTCTTTATCCCCAAACGGGAAGGAGGCCTAAGAGCGTGCTTGGATTATCGTGCCCTGAACAAGGTGACTATAAAGAACAAATACCCTCTTCCACTCATCTCCAATCTCTTGGATCAGGTGCGTAAGGCCAAGATCTTCACTAAACTCGATCTAAGGGGGCTTATCATTTGATTCGAGTCAGGGAAGGAGATGAGTGGAAGACGGCCTTCCGCACTAAGTTTGGATTATATGAGTATTGCGTAATGCCTTTCGGCCTGTGCAATGCCCCAGCAGCTTTCCAATTCTTTGTAAACGAGATTCTAAGGGAGTATTTGGACATATTTGTCATCGTCTACATAGACGATATTTTGATCTATTCCCGAACAGAACACGAACATGTAGAACATGTCAAATTGATACTACAATGTTTACAAGACAATCATCTATTTGCCAAATTGGATAAATGTCTCTTTCATACTCGGAAAGTAGACTTCCTGGGATTCGTCATCTCCCCTGAAGGAATCCATATGGATCCTGCCAAGGTGTCAGCCATAACCAATTGGGCTAGTCCTACGACAGTAAGAGAGGTGCAGTCCTTTTTAGGATTTGCCAATTTTTACAGGAGGTTCATCAACCACTTCTCTGAACTCATCACTCCTATTACAAGACTCTTAAAAAAAAAAGTGGCGTTTGAGTGGGATGATGCCGTCGAACGGGCTTTCCAAGCACTAAAGAACAGCTTTACTTCCGCTCCCGTCATACGACATGTGGACGAGACCCAGCCCTATTATGTCGAAGCCGATGCCTCTCAGTATGCCGTGGGAGGGGTCTTATCACAACGTGTTCAGAAATCTGGAACCCTCCATCCAGTAGCCTACTTTTCTTAGACCCTTTCACAGGCAGAATTTGCCTATAATAACACCACGCATTCTGCTTCCAAAATATCACCCTTTTACTTTACTAAGGGGTATCATCCTAAATTTCTCCCTCTTCATCTTCCTCCCTCTGTCTCGGACGTTCCAGCAGTCGCAGAACACCACACTCAACTCTTGTCCATATGGGAACAGGCCAAACAAGAACTACTTGAAGCCAAACAATACATGAAGTCACAAGCTGATAAACACAGACGCCCTGCCCCAGACTACTCTGTGGGAGATCAGGTATGGCTATCCACCAAAAACCTCCGTCTATCCGGACCCAGAAAATTACAACCCAGGTATATAGGACCATTTAGAATAATACATGTAGTTAACCCGGTTGCAGTAAAATTAGATCTTCCATCAGACATGCAAGTACATCCTGTATTTCATACTTCGTTGCTCAAGACATATACTCCTCCTTCAGGCCCCGAGCCTCCACCTCCTCCTGTTACCATAGAAGGGGAACTTGAGTATGAAGTCAGATGCATTATTGATTCACGAAGACATAGGGGTAAATTACAATACCTTATAGATTGGGTGGGGTACGCCCCTGAAGATAGGACTTGGGAACCAGCTGAGCATGTACATGCTCCCTTGTTGGTGAGGAGATTCCACGCACTACATCCCTCTAAACCCAGACCAGTTAATAGACCTTTAGGGGGGAGAACTGTTAACCGCCAGGCTTCCTGTACCTTGTCTCTGAGTCAGGATAGAAAAACTACCACTCCCATAATGCAGTGAGAAAGGAGCCAGGTTGTATGCTTTCCCATGCTGCACTGGTTTAATGTCAGCTGACCACGATAGCTTATAAGCTGGCCAGCTCCCGTTTTCAGGTGTTTGGCTTTCTTTCCTGCAAGGACCACGCCCTTCCCTTTGTCTGGATCCGCCCTGAGTTCATTCTCTCTGGAGCTAATCCGTGTTACTGTTCCCGCCCGTTACCTACCTGTTGCTCAAGAGCTCTTTGGAAATTTGGAACTGCTGGAAAGCTCCTATATATTTGTCTATGGCTACAGGAATCTCGCCTCCCGAGCGCGAGGTCGCGCTGTGTTCCTCTCCCTTGTTTTGTGTGCTCCAGCGCTTGGACGCGCTACATTCTCTTCACCACGCTCGCCATTACAGCGCGAGGACGCGCTGAGTTTACTTTCCTTTTTTGTGCCAATAGAACGCGAGGACGCGCTGAGTTTACTTTCCTTTTTTGTGCCAATAGAGCGCGAGGACGCGCTGTGCTCACCTTCTTTCTCGCCATTGCAGCGCGAGAACGCGTGGAGCTCACTTTCCCTTTCACGGAGGCACATCTATTTTTCAACCGGGCCGGTTTATTTCAAAGCGCGAGGTCGCGCTATTGCATTTTTTTGTTTTGTATTTCTCGCTGCTGACAAGCAGCGCGTCTGTCCCTTTTTAGGTCTCGCCTGAGCCAGCGCATGCGCTGCTCTGGCGAGAGTTTTAGTAAGCGGGTTTTGGAAGTGCAAACAGCACTGGCGACCAGCTTGCGTTCACGTGAGCGTGCACGCGCGTCACGGGTCATTAAGTGCATCGCGATCGCGATCACTTTCACTTCGCAGCTTTGAAGTAAAGAAATAGATTATTTTTCTATTTCTTTACTTTTGCTATAATCGCGGCACCGCGCTTTACTTTAAGCGCGGGTGTCGCGATTATAGCAAAGTAAAGAAATAAAAATAATCTATTTCTTTACTTTGCTACAATCGCAGCACCGGCGCTTTACTTTTAACATTAAAAGTAAAGCGCGGGTGCATGATTATAGCAAAAAGTAAAGAAATAGATTATTTTTCTATTTCTTTACTTTTGCTATAATCGCAGCACCCGCGCTTTACTTTTAATGTTAAAGCGCTTTACTTTTAATGTTAAAAGTAAACGCGGGTGCCGCGATTATAATGGTGTAGCCAATAGGTCTCGCTTTGGGACCTTATAAGTATTTAGTTATGCAACTGTTGCATGGCTAAACACTTATAAGGTCCCAAAGGCGAGACCTATTGGCTATGCCAATGCTTGTTTCTTTTTGCCATTCCTTTATTAATAAGGAGCCGAACCGAAGCGGATACATTGTTGCAGGCTACTTTAGCTTGCACCAGCTTTTCTCCCAAACGCTCCATGCTGGCAATAGAGCAGGTGTGTCCTCTTGCTTTCTGTAAACACATCAGCATAAATCCGTGCTACTAATGGAAGTCTGCCCCTGTGCTTCCAGTTCCATACTCAGGAGAATTTAACTGTTGGCAGACGTATGCCTTTGAACTACTTTGTTGAACTGTAATGCTTGCTGCTTAGAGACGTATTCCTTTATTTTTCCTTCTCCCATCCTTTTGCTGAAGAGACCTCTTTTATGCTGATTGCAAGCACTGGCATAAGGCTACATTACCTACAGGTTCATCCCACCTCCCTGCTGGTTTTGATTGAAGATTCCTTGGTGGTCCTACGTCGTCTCTTTGCTCCCTAGGGGTACCATATTCTCCTTGGTGTGTCTTGCTTGGCATAAGGTGACGGTACCTCAGGGGAGAGGAAAGGCTCGCTCTCCGCTCCTGTGGATATTGGTTCTTCTGCCTGGGGACCCGTCCCCCCTGCGACAGTGAGCAGGGCTATCTCAAACGGTGTCCTTACTTGGCCTAGCGTTGAGTGAGGAGTCCCGGGTCTCTCATTTGGTGACAGTGGTGCGGGACTGGGACTCCGGCTTCCAACACCCTCGATTTGTTCACCCTTCCTTCTTTCCTTGGCCACTTTCTCTTCACCATACTTTCCTTCCTTCACCATTCCTCCTTTCTTCTACCTTTGCTTCTTTCTTTTCCCCTTCAATCTTTCCTTTTTTCCATTTTCTCACATACTTTCTTTCTTTTTCACCCCTCCTTACTCCCCCCCCTTTCTCTACATCACCAACACAGTCCATTTGTGCTTCTCTGCCTGTGTTCTTTTTACTCCATTTTCATTCTTTGTCTGGTAGCGAACTGTTGTCTGCAGGCATGCAAGCAGAAGATGGCCATAAAGAACTAGTCAATGTATTAGTGTGATCCAGCTACGTGCCTGACAGGCCTATAGGCAAACATTCACTTTTGCTGTTAGAGTAGGGGATTGTTCATGACACTCTGGGGTGCAGGTCAAGCCTGTGGATGCCTCAGTACTGGTATAGCGGTTCATGTTGCAGGTCAGAATAAACGTACACTGAATAAGGTATGCCCCTGGTGTGGGATGCCAAAACCGTATTTTCAAGTTAATTTGCCAAGGTACCTTAGTCCTGACCTATGATGACACCTGCATCGTCAGTCAGCAGTACTGGCAACCATGTACAGATCTTCTGAATCAATGAACCTCAAACACAGTATTTCAAGGTCCCACTATTCGGGTGAAGAAGATGCAGAAGCATGCATGCCAACAGACCCGATTCAGGCTGGAGAACCCCGATTCTTAAAGCCAAAAATAGCTTTAATTTAGCTGTCTCCCGCCTAAAATTGTCTCTGCTTCAGTAGAAGTCAATGAGGTAAATACATTCCACCGATTTTATTTTCAAAATCTCACACTTTCCTGTTCTAAAAAGTTGGCATCACACATCACACTATCTCTCCCACACCACCTCTCTCTTGAACACCCTCCATCCTGCTCTTATATGCAGTCCCTCCAAACCCTCATCTTCTCACAACCCCAATTGACTTTTTTTTTGTATATCTTCCACTAACCTCCATCTAATATTTCTTTTCACATGCCACATCTATCTCCATATTCTGACACCCTGATGAACTCTTCTGCCACACTTTCCACTGGATTACTACAAACACACACCTCCCCCTCTTCCTCACTTTCCGCATCCTAATACTTTTATCAAAACATACTTTGCCTCATCTTCTATTACTGCCTTCTCACACCATTCTATTATCCTCCTTTCTCTGGTACACTCCTCTTACCAACCTCGGCCTGGGTCACACGCACTATCTACTTTCTAACACGTACCTCTCACTAAAACGTCCCCTTTCTCTCTCTCTCACACACACACCCTACATTCTCTCAAATCCAGATTGTCCTCAAAAATCCTTCTCGTACCCCCTTCTTCCTCCCGCTATTCTCACAGGTCTTTAACTTCCCTCGAAACCAGCATCTCTCTTTCTTGACCCTTTTTATTTTGTTTTCATGCCCTATGTCTCATATGTACTTTTATTCTAACAGATACATCTTCTAAGAACGGTCCTGTTTCTTATGTTTTCTCTGGGGCAAGTGCTGAACGATAGTTTTACAAACAGCACTGGTGAAAAACCTGATCTTCACAATTAGGCAATATCGACCAAGATGCCTCACTGATGATGTCATTCCAGCAATTCTTTCGCAGGGCTGCAGACTTAAATCAATGCAGTGATAATTTCAAGAAAAAACATGAGTATTTAGGTGTGAAAAAGAAATAAAAAAAGGTTTGGGCCATTTTTAAACTGTTGGACTTGTGTGCATTCTTTAGTTTTTCAGGTGTTAAAGAGTTTTACTTAAACAGCTATAGCCATGTTTGTCAGTGTTACTTGTGGCAACCCAATCACCTCCTAAGTAATTTCGCTCAAGTCAGGCACATACCTGCCAACTGCTTTGAAACGTTTTGAATGCACATGGGCTACACAATCGCAGCCTTGTTGTTGCACATCTTGAACTTATTGAGAGCCACCACTGAGATTGCAAGCTTCACGTTGATGAAGATTGGGTAACTGGCTAAGGAGGTGGCCGTTGTAAGTAAGGAAAGGGGAAAATAACCCATTCCCTTTGAAAATAAGAATTTGGTAGGTTGTGACATCACTTCCTGTAACTTCATACATGTGATTGTGCTTTGCTTATGCTAATTACATAGCTACCAAGTTTCCTAAGTGCATGCTGATGAGCTGCTCCAGTGTTGTTTTTTTCTTTAAGTTGTGTGGTTTGTAGTCTTGGTTTTATAATGTAATAAATAAAGACTACTAGTCCCGGAATTCAAAGAAAGGAGAAAAAAAACCTGGGTAGAGCTAGGCTTGGCATCTGACCTGTATTTTAAGTCCAGGCTGGTAAAAATATTGGAAAAACAATAAAACCCAGTACTTCCCCCTTCTGAAAGCTACACCTTAAAACGGCAAACACATGAAGAAATCAGTTTTACAAAAAGTAATGTATAGCTGTCTAAATCGTTTCAGAATGATTATTGAGCAACCACAGAAATCCTGACAATTTTTCACAAATTATTTTTTATCTGCCACCTCCTGACAGTTCCAGAATAGCAAAAACGTAAACAAATGGCGGGTATTTTTTCTAACTAAGTTGGCAACCCTTACCAGTTACGCAATTCTCACCCCTCTATTTTTAAGAACATCTGCCCTTTGTGTTCTAGCATGTGATTTAACCAACTGAGCTATCTCTAAATACAGTCGGTTTGTGAACAGTACAGAAAGCCAGAACAGCTGTACAATCACATTTCTCCTTGATCATTTCTGAGGCCAGTCTCATTGCGTGTCTTGCAACTGTAATTATAATGAAGCATGGTGTAGTGTTCCGCAGGAAGCTGTACTCCCAGCCACTCCCTTGAGGGCTGGACACACTTGCACCCCCACACCCATCCATCACGGGTGTCACGAGTGACGTGGCCCCGCCAATAAAAGGGCCCGGGTGCACGTGCTCGTGGCCAGTTACTGCACTACCTCGCCTATGTGTCTGTGTCCATCGTTTGCATAATGTGGGCCTGAGGCCCAACATTACACTGGCGACGAGGCGGGTAGCTGACCTCGCATGCCTACTAGTCCACGCGTCGTCGTTCCTCGTGGAAGAGGAAAGGAGCCCCACAGGCGGCACCCCCATCCACCCCGGAGGATCGCGACGGCCTGCCTGGACGCCCACTAGTGCCCATTGCCGGCACAACGGCCGCGGCTGCGCTGCAGGAGAAGGAGGCCACCCAGCGCGGGGACCGGTGTCCTGCGAAATGTCAAGACAGACGCCCACACACAGCTGTCGCTGCAACGCTGGTGCCGAACAGCCCGCCAACGGAAGGTCAGTGGGGCAGAAGCAGGCAGCCAAGTAACGGATTGCTGCCATCGGCGCTGCGCAAGAAACGCCTGTGCCTACGACCCCCGACCGTGTCCCGAGGAGTCCACAGGCTGCCCTGCACGCCGGTTCTGCATCGGAGGTACGGAGAGAGGGGAACAATGACGGACATGTGCCCGCAGCTGCGCCTAGGCGGCCAATCAGCCCTGGGACCAACAACGCAGCAGAAAGCCTCGTCGCCAACCGGCACTAGCAAGAGAGCCGCGGTGCACTCCTCAAATCCAGCTGCGCCCCTACCTGCCGGTGAATGAATCTTCCGCCAACGCTACCGGCGGCCACCAGCTCCCAAAAAGGTCCCGGGCCCCTCACCTGCAATCGCAAGGCAAGCTCCTGCCTGCATCGTCAGCCCCGGGTGGCCTGCCTTCGCAAGTGAAGCTGCTGCACTGCGCGTAGCAAGCACGGGCAGCGCCACCTAGCGGCCGCATGCCCGCGCCTTACCGCGGCTGTCATCAACAGAAGCACACGTGGCAGCAAGCTGCTCTGCCGACCAGCCTGAGCGACGGAGCCACACTGCCACTGCAAGTCCGCTCCTCCACAAACGACCCCAACCCCCGCTAGGAGAAGCAAGCAAGTAAATCTACTGGCAAGAATAACCCCACAACCGGCAGCCTCTGTACCTGCTGCACCAGTAAGGGGCACTCCCTTCCAACACACACACAGGTCGAGCCCAGGTGGAACGTACCTAGTACTGCAATAGACAACAGCCCCCCTGTCGGGAGCCTCCAGTCCGGGCTGTGAGTGAGACTTTCCACGAGGAGATGGTGACAGTGCCACCTAGGGGCCACTGAGAGATACCGCATAAGCAGCCAAGAAACCACAGCACAGGTGGCTGCAGCGCCACCTAACGACTGCTCAGGAGCGTCTCCAAAGTCCATACCTAGGTGCAGCTGCCAACAGTAGGAAGAGGAGAAACTCCAAACCCACACCGAGCAAGGGGATACCAAGGGCCCAGGACTGCCCCAGCACAGGAAAGTGCCAAAGAGCAAAGGACAGCAAAGCCCAGCAAGACGGCGAGCCCCAAGAAAAGCACACGAAGACAGGGTGCATTGTGCGCCACCCCAACGGGCTGCACGTCACCAAAGGCTCCCAGGAAGCCCAAAACCTGCAGCAACCAGGGCAAGCCACTGCGACGACCGCAGCGCCACCTGGTAGCTCCCCAGAAGCAACGCGCTGAAGAACGGACACACTGCCTGGCCAGAGCGGATGGCCAGCTGTGCCCCACGACCGTCAGCCCAAGCAGCACCGTAGGCCGCAGGAGAGGCCCTGATGCACTACGACCCTGCCGGAAGTGGCAGGATCAGCAAGAGGAAATCGCAAAGTGATCCTGGCAGGAGGTTCCACACCGGCGCATCCGAAGAGCGGTCAAGCACACTGACTGCCCACCGCGACCGACAGCCAGCAGACCAGTGACAAGTGTGGCTGCACTTCACCCTACAGACCAGCAGTACCAGAGCCCAGCACAGCGTCTTGCTAACCAACCGGTAACAGCAGTCAACAGATCCCAGAGTGCGCACCGCCACCACAAGGAAGACTGCCTGCTCACACCCAGTTGATGAGACGGACCGCACCAGGCACGGCAAGACGTGCCCTCAGAGAAGAATGCTCATAGAGTGGCCTTCTGCACCCTGCAAGTGCGAGCAGCAAGGACACCTTCGAAGACAGCAAAGTCTCCAAGTAGCTGCCACACTCAAGAGCCCCCAAGGTGCCCCAAGCTGCACCAGCGCAAACCAGCGTCATATAGGCAAGAGCACTGCCTGCCACCTCTACAAAGTACGGGGGGAGACTCATAAACCCCGCAAGGAGCTGCGAGAAACTCAGAGCTACACACGGACAGCCACCACCCACAAGAGTGGACGACCAGCCAGAACAGCAACGTCTCAAGGTCGCTCTCCCCGCTAACAGGTCAAGAGAAGCTGGTGCAGAGCACGCACCACACGTGGCTGCCCAACGCCACCGCCGGAGAAGAGATCTTATCGCTTGCTCCTCCTGGCGTACAGGCACAACCGCAAGCAACACCACAGGCACACCACGTGCCAGAAGAAAGCACCAAAGAAGAAGACAGAGCACGCAAAGTCAGAGGCGCGCAGAAATCCGCGCCAGTTAACCTGACAACACGGGCAGGCGCCCGGGAGATAGAGACATCTCCACAAAGAAGCATTGCTGAACACAGCACAGAGATCAACTACGCCTCTACTGCACCAACGAAGCCCCGCAGTGGGCCGAAGACCACACAGAGTGTCCTCCCTCGCACTGCCTCAAGACGGAGTCGGCAGTGACCCACGACAGGCAAGAGAGGAGTTGCACACCCCACGTGGCAGGCCACCACAGCGACAGGCGCTCCAACAACATGGCGACACGTGACCAGACGTCACGTCGCACATCAAGCAAGGAGCACGTCACACGAAGTGATCAGTCCCGACAAGCACGCCGGAACGGAGGCAGAAGCAGGTGCCACGACAGCGCCGCCTCGAGGTCCCAGCGCAACACCCTCGAGAAAAGAAGAGTGACAGCCCTGTCACCCCGAAGGGAAGAAGAGTGACAGCCCTGTCACACCGAAAACTGGACGAACACAGGTGTGGTGAAAAGACCAACAGGAGGAGAAGACCGAGGACTCACACAGCAAGCCAAGAGCACACCCAGACACACCAGACAGCCACCAAGGCGGACCGACGTCCCTGGACACAGCCTCACGGGAGAACCGAACACAAGCCGCAGCAAGCGCAATCCGCGTCTCTCCCCAACGCTTCCCGAGGCGACCGTCCATCCCAGAGTGTCGGCAGTCCAAGTCAACGGCATCCCTGCTCCAGGCCGCGGATGCTGTGGGTGGAGATCAGCACCGAGTGTCCCTCTTCACACCGCCTCAAGATGGAGTCGGCAGTGGCCCCCAAGACAGGCAAGAGAAGATCTGCACACTCGCCGTGCCAAGCCGCCACCAAAGATCATCAATCTCAGCACGACAGAGACACCTGGCAGCTAAGTCCCTCCTAACTTTCAACTCTCCCAGCAAGTCACCACCACCTGTCATTCCGACTCACCACACGGCTGGCCACCGCCATCATGCCAGCCCTCAGCACAAGCGTCAAACAACATCACTTCTAGAGTACCAATGGACTGGAGTCCTCCCTGGTTGCCACACCAGCCGACAAAAGAAACCAGAGGCTACCTGTGAACATGGCACACACCTGAACCGCGGCAGCGAGAGACTCATCTACCCTCGCGGGTTGTGCGTGAGACTCAGTAACGGCTCCTCGGTAGTCCTGCAGCTGCCCCCAGTCGGCACACAAGCAGCCCCAGTGCAGTCCTCCTGCAGTCCCGCAGCAACCCCGACAACGTGCCTCCCCAGGCGGGAGAGTGAGAAGAGACATTGCCCCACCGACAGGTTATCGGTTACAGCCAAGCGGTTCCACAGAGACAACTGATGAGGCAACACCTCCAGGAACTTTCACCAGGGACTCCATCCATGTCCATGACGCAACCCACTATATGAACTGTTAGAATTCACCACAGACCATCCTCGACATCAGCAGAGCGGAGCCATGCAAGACACGTCATCAGTGAGCTGACGGTATGCAATGGACGTCTCCAAGCCAGCGGTCGTGTCCTGAGCCCCTCAGGTTAAACTACGAGTGCCCGCCGAGGTGGTCCTGCTGCAGGCCGAGTCACCAGCCCATGTCTGATGTCTTCCCGCCATCTGACTCAGAAGACTGATGGACCCTGTGGTATTTTAGTTAACTGTTTGTTTTTGTCCCCACAGGTTGGACTAACGTTTCTGTTTGTTCTTCAATAAAGTTGGGGAGGAATGTAGTGTCCTGCGGGACACGTTCTAGTGTCCCGCAGGAAGCTGTACTCCCAGCCACTCCCTTGAGGGCTGGACACACTTGCACCGCCACACCCATCCATCACGGGTGTCACGAGTGAAGTGGCCCTGCCAATAAAAGGGCCCGGGTGCACGTGCTCGTGGCCAGTTACTGCACTACCTCGCCTATGTGTCTGTGTCCATCGTTTGCATAATGTGGGCCTGAGGCCCAACATTACACATGGCAAGTGAATTTCCAGTGCAAGAGCTGCTTCAAAGAGTTGAGATTTATGTTGTTGGAAAGCGGGTTTTATACAGTGTTGCAAACAGGTTAATTCCCGCGCATTCTGCTGTACTATGAAGCAAATGCATTTTTGATCGCAAGATTTCATTCCAAATTTAACTAATTCGATATTAACATTCAAAGAAACACGTAAAAATAGTGTTCGTAACGAACACAATATTTACTCCATTGGTAAAACGAGAGGTGAAACAATTCGTTATTTTGATTTTAACTAGTTTTTTCGTTCTAAGATTAAGAGCCGGAGGGAGACACTTGAACCACACAATAGGATGGCAAATGTTACGTCAAGGTTGAAATTTGCCAACCAGAGCAGGAAGTGACATAAACGAGGAAGGCATTGTGGGTCTTCCCATAGAACAGGAAATAACCCGGGAGAAAGAACGGGTCTGACACTGAGTGGAACAGCAGAGGGCTCTGAGCATGGTTTCTTCACCTGGCTGCAGGGAATCAGCACCGGCGCGGATTTCGCAGTGACCTTTCTTACCTCGTGAAGTAGTTTGGGGCTGGCAACAGCAGGCATCTGGTAAGGATAGTTTAAGTTATTTCGTGTTTAGCGACACGTGCAGGATGATCTTGGAAGGCACGCTGCAAAAAAGCGCCAGAAAATAAGTGCAAATGAAAGAGCTCAATGAGTAGCTGTGTGCCTGGTGCGGTTCGTACGTTCATCCCTCTGCATTGTGGTATTTCTTTGAGTGCTTTTCCACTATAAATGTATACGTACAAATGCCAGAAAAAAGGGAAACTTTCCAGATTGCTCACTTGGCATCAGCGTCTGTGACATTGGTCACACACACTGGCATACTCGGCGAATATGCTGCACAGACAAGTGTGTCTGTCACAAGGGCTGTTGAATATAGTGCCCTGGTAAGGATGTTACTCACCAATGGTGGAAGAATTTACTCTAGCAACAAACTGAATGTTAAAATAGTTTAGGGAGGTGTGGTTACTCGTTTGATACTGGTAAGATAACTCCGTTATTAGAACACTTGCTCTAGAGATCTGTATGCAGTATCTGGTTATAGATTTGAATCATTAAATAGCTCAGAGGGTTGATGTGCCTACTGCAAACATCTGCATGTATCCTGCATGGCATTTTTTTTTATCCTTGTGGGTTTTTAACTTAATTTTTGTAATGCAAGTTTGATTTTTGATTTGATAAACTGGGTTTGGTTGGATGGTAATGATGGTAATACATATTATGGTCAAAAACATTCATTTTGTATTGTGTGTGTATATCTTGGAAACTTGTGAAGTGACATTCAAGTGTACCTTTGTCTGTTGATGACTGTCAGGAAGGTTCCACCTCCGCTGCTCTATTTGAAATCCAGTTGCTCCCAGTGGGCGGACAGCTCGAACAGAAAAAGTTAATTATTGTCGTGCGAAGGACAGCACCTGCCTGCAGGGTGCAGTTTTGAACAGCCAAGTGAACTGAATGTGCAGGAATCCCCGAATGTATGGTGGTGTCAGCACTCGGCGTCGGGGAAGATCTAGTGCGGCCAACCCGAATTCTGGTCCATCGCTTTACCTGAGCTAGAATCTTGCTTGTTCACAGCCTGTCCCAGCACTGGTTGTCCCATGTGATGTTTTTATAGGGACATTCATTACTATTGGGGCAGAAGGGAGAGGATGGTGTCTAAACTGCTAATTTTCTAAACCTGACTCTCCAGTTTTACCACATTTTATTCTACTGAGCATCGTGTTTCTTCTCTGTGTGATCAGTACACATCTGTCAAAGTGGGCACATTAGAAACGGGCTAAAAAATAGTACAAAGCGTTGTAGAAACGAGCATTGACAGTAATGTTTGCCTTTTGTATATTGCATTCACAACATACAAGTACGAATCCACACATACAAGAGGCACACAGAGCCACACACCTACAGACATCGATTTCACACAGTTCAGTACACTAACTCCTACAGTAATGCATATAACCTGGTGCAGCAAGACAGAATAGGATCATGTGTATCTGGAGGCACAGGGTGATGCAATTCAGAGGAGCGGTGGTTGTGCATGACAAGGGAGCAGTGGGTGCAGTGAAGAGGTCAACACTGTATTGCGAATCACGGGAGCACTGAGTTTTATGTATTGTTCATGGCCAGAGGACTGTGTGCATTTTCAACCAAGACATTTTATTGAATTTTCGATTTAAACTAACATTTGCATATGGAATATATTCCCATAGAAGGAGGATAGTTACTACACAATATACTTTGAAGTAGCGTCTCGGCACAACAGGAAGTTCTGCATAGTTCTTATAAAAAGAAAAAAACTCCCCAATTAGTAAAACAAAAGATCTGCCCTTCCTTCGTTCCAGAACCTCCCAACTACTTTACCTGTTCCTCTTCAATATCTGAAAACATATATAGTGTATTCTGCGTAGTTGATATCAAGATGAGGGCCATCCAGTGATAAAGGTGCAATTTTACACCCACACTTAATGGCAGTGTGATTAAAGCATACACCCTTGCCTGAGGGCTATCCAGTGGAATCGGTATGTAAAGAGATTGAGTGCCTTCAGTCTAGGTGGATGCGTGAGAGATGGGTGGCCCTCAGAGAGAGAGAGAGAGAGAGAGAGGTCACCAAAGGTTCCTGTATGAGCTAGAAATTTGTAGGGTGCTCCCTTGTATAATGGAAATGGTTTTCCATCACCATCATCTTCCACAGTTGAGCATGCCAGTGGGTGAGTTTTTTCCAGTGTGCGGCTGTTGTCACTTTAGCTGACCCCAAGCAGTTCAAGGTTATGTTATCCCCTTTGGTTTAGAAGTCCAATTGGACTGGTTGTATATCTAATTAAACTGTGACCACATCTTTGGGAATTGGTAACTCAGAACTTTGCCCCATTCGGTTAATACTTTGGCCCAAAAGGGGTTTATGTATGGACAATACCACCAAATTACCACGTGTGCCACAGTTTCGCCAGCAAAGTGGGCTACTCGGTGGATGGAATCTATGCAGTCTCACTAGGTGCCACTACCATTCATATATCACCTTCTAGTGTGCCTCTCTGCCTCAAATGCTGATGGTGTTCTTTGTTGCATCTCTTAGGTGTATCCTCTGGGGTGCAGAGATTTATCTTGCTATAGCTGACCACCACTTATCTTTATTTGGATTAGCAGTGTGTTGAGTTGCCTTCAACAGTAGACTATAATGTGGAAACTATCCCTCTAGTGCCAGGAATAATCATACACATTTTTCAATGTCTGTAGTGGCAGCATCCTTAATTAGAGGGTGTGAGATACAGTGTCTGATATGGGCATAATGGAACCTTTCAGATTCTTCCAAGTTAAAGTTTGTGTGCTGATTGACTGATTAGCACACCTCCTCTGCGAGAGACTAAGATAGTTGCTGCTCCATCCACGGTTAAATGGGACTTTGCATACTCCCATGTTCTGAGCATGGTACCAGTATGAATGCTGATGTAAGTCTCAAGGGGCCTGTCGCTCCGGGGTTTCCAGATAAGGTCCCACATTATTCACCCAGTAACTGCCCAAGCCATATGAGGCCATAGTTTGTCCATGGCTTTCGTACTCCACTCAGTTATCACACGTGATTGGGCAACCCAGTAGTGAACTTTTAATGTCTGAAAAGGCCACTCCATCTCTTGTCTGGGCTTGCACATGGTCATGTATGCTAATCTTGGGTGTCTCCCACTGGGTACAGTGACTGCCACAAAATGGATTTTGGTGTAAGATGCGGAAGGAGTCTAAGATTGTCATACTACGCTCTCCATACACACACCCAGTTTAGTATGGCAGAAAGCTTTTGCCATCTTGATAGTGCCTAAATTGTGAAGGGTTGGCTTTGGCAGCTTTCACCCTAATGGTTGGGGCGTGCCCAGGAGTCATTCCTAACCCACTCGCTTGTGCCAGGCATAAATGTGGCACCTCCAGGCTGTTGCGTAAACTAGGGCTCTGGCCTAGTTCTACAAACGTTGGCTTTCCCATTCATAGGTACTTGAACTTAGTTCAGACTAAAGTATACAAAAAGTGATGGATGGATTGCTTGAATTAATCTCAAATATAACCAAAGAAGACGGCCAAGGAAAATGACTGTCTGACATTAAGATGTCTGGCACCTCAAAGGTTTATTATGAAAACCCTCACACACACCAACCTGGTTGGTGTCATGCTTCATCATCGGGTCCCAGCCGGGTAGCCGAATGCTACCCAGCTGTGCTACAACACCTGTTTACAGTGGAGCAGGTTTTAGGTGTATGTGAGTGTGATGAAGTGAGTGAAATATGTAAAAATACCTCCAGATTACTACTTGTTACTTTATTCGTGGTGATCTGGGGTATGGTTAAAAAGACAAGAGTGGATAAAAGGACTACAAGTACTATGCGTAGTTGTTTATTATCCTCTGGTCGGCATGTTTCAGCCCTTAGCAAAAAATATTTGGGCTTTCCTCAGGACCTCTCTGAATAAATAAGGTGAGTGATGTGAGAAAATGTGAGTGGTAAAAAATTACCACATGAACAGCATTTTTAACACTCACGCTAAGGAGTGCTATTTATGCGGCGAGGACTGACAGTATGTAGATCCTCTTAAAATGTAGAATACCTGTAAAGGAAAACAGCATAATAAAATACAACAGATAAGGGAAGCGTTCATTCCACAGATATCGCTTGTACTGGTGGTTGATATATGGTGCTCACTACGTGCATTCCATAAATATCGCCAGTACTGGTGGTATGTATCATGTGCTAAATACTTGGCGAGGTGTCAGACATATATTTGTACCAAGTTACCACTTTTACACATGCCGTACCGTGCACACTACACAACACATAAATGCCATGCGCACTGTACAATCTGTTAAGTGATAGTGCCTTCTCACATTGTAAGAGAAAAGGGCGCGTTGTCCTCTGTGTTGATTACAAACAGGGGCAGTGTGTAGTATGTAGGATTCGTGTGGTTAAAAATCCTTCCATGAGAGCTATTGCGCTACTATTGCGCTGTGAACATGCTTATAAAAGGGTGCTTATCTACCGATATCCAGCACCATGTGACAGTTTGCCATATATTTCAGTTTATGTGAACTCCTTGAATAATTACATTGATTCTGAAGTAGGCGTTCGTATCTGGTCCCGGGGGGGGAAGAAACACCTCTCTTAAGTCACATACTACGGAAAATGGGTTTAAAAACGGAGAGAATCAGTGAAAGTATATCTATTTACTGGCTTGATCTTGAAAGACGTTTTTATGAAACAAATCAACTGGGCATACAGCAGTAACAGACCGTTGTATACTGGAAAGGTCTTACTTTTTGTGGTGGTGTCTTCCTCGGATAACCTAGTGCGGGTCCCCTCGGTCAGGCTGGCAACCACTAAGGCTCCCGATTGTTGTTTTTATCTACCGTGCTCCGGTGGTCGGAGCAACGTGCGCGTCATCACGCTAAACAAGCGTGTGACGCGGGAAAGTGCGGAAGAACTAGACCGTCACTTACTGGATTGCTACTAGCCCCTTGGACGTACGCGTCATCACGCAAAAGAGCGTGTGACGCGAGAAGGTGCGAACGAACTAGACCGTCACCTAATTGTATGCTATTGGCTCCTGGGAGGGTTAAGTGCCGGCTAAGCGCATGTGCGCAATGCGGCGATTGCTTCCCAGTGTTGGAATGCTGCATTGTATTGCAACTAAAATTCAGCAATAAATTACGCTAAGGATTAGATGGATAAATTGCAAGTTCTAAATTTAAGCTGCCAAAATAGGTCTAAAACAATCCATCATGACAATATATTTGCGTTTATCCCAGAGGGGTGAGTCCAAAATCGTTTCTTTAGAAGAACGTGTCAATCATTAATTGGTAAAGTAAGGTAAAGAGCCTGTAGGGGATGGCCTTATACTAAAGACCGAGGGTCTTCAGGTTCCATTCAGTAAAGGTAGGTTGTCATATAGGGTAATATCATTCGACTGTTAACTGTGGAAGAATATATCAGTCTCTCTCTGGTGATAAATCTAGTAGGGGCTGGCCTTGTATTATGAACTTTAAATCCTTAAGCTCAACGATTCAGGCAGTTCCAGGGTATATTGTCGTTGAGCCCCTGGATGTGAGTAGACATACGATATATCCATCTCTGTTCTTTGTCCAGCAACTCTTGCTGGATATTGGTTGTATTCCGGTCTAGTTGTTCAATCACTACCCACTGCATATCATTGGGAGTATGATTCTGTTCAAGGTAGTGGTTAGTCAAGCGGGATATGTTGCGCTTACAGCGGATGTTGCTCCTGTGTTCAACAATTCTTGTTTTTACTTTGCGGCTTGTCATTCCGACATACCTTAAGCTGCACGGGCAAGTTATGAGGTAATTGAATAAATCTCAGCCACTGGTAATTACTTGGGCCGCATCCCAATCCATTGTTATTTTGCACAGCACGTCACCTCAGTTTGGACCCAGCTTTATGGAAATCAGTCTTGATCTTGCTCCAATTGGAACAGACCAGCCTGAACTGCCAAACCAGGTCCTCCTGAACCGGAACACAAGCAACCCAGGACCAGTTTTGCCCTAATTATGGGCTCATCAGCCAGGTACAGCTTGGTTCAGCGCACCAACGTTTGAGCTTGAATGTCCAGGTTGTTCTAGCTACACACAACCCCACTTGACATACTTGTTGTTGTGGTGTCTGTGCTTTCTGGGTTACTAATAGTCCTGTAAGGGAGTGAGGGGTGGAGTAGTAATTCAAAATCAATTTAGTTCTTTAGAATATTATGCGCAAGTACTTCCGTAAGAAAAAACACTATATATTTAAAAGTGTTTATTTCAACAGTCCCCTCCTGTTTCTTAGTTCATGAGTAATAACCACACAGAATATAATTAAAGCAGCACTAATGCATGTCACTAACAGCGAGAATAATATGAACATTTCTAACATGGTTGGAATGTCTTAGGCAAACCAACACCCTAAAGACTACTTGTATGCACTATATTATCAGAGCATTGAGTAGTTAACTTGCCTCTAGAGTTTCTTGGGATTCAACGCACTGCATATATGTGCGCAGTGTAGAAGCTGCGGTTATCAGGCGTCAGCCAGGAGGGAGTTTCCTCCATCGAAAGAAAAACACACATCAGCTGCGTTCAGCTCCACTCCTCTCAGTATTGGCTCAATATCAGCGTTCAGCATATAAATGGATGCTGCAGCAGTACGCCAGCCTGGCAGGACGTCTTGCGATAACCTGAGGCAAAGACCTCTCTGAATTGGTGCCCACTACCTGGGGATTTTTTATAGGAATGACCACTGACCTTTACCCTACATTGGGGACTTTCCACTTAATTCCAGACATAACTGATATCAACCAGCATGAAAGTTCAAGACATAACCGTACTAAACTAGTATGGCAAAAGTACGTCAATTCAAACTACATGTTTACTTTGTGCATTTACTGTCTGACCTTGGATAACCAGGAACTTGTTTCAGATCTATGTCACCTTAGGTGTATATTGTGGTCATTGTTTGGAGGCCTTGACACATCTACATGGCCCCGCTCGCACGCATCGCCAGACAGCACGACCTCAACATAATCTCCTACGCTGACGACACCCAACTGATCCTCTCCCTCACCAAGGACCCCCTCGCCGCCAAATCCAACCTCCATGAAGGGATGAAGGCCGTCGCCGAATGGATGAAGATCAGCCGACTAAAACTGAACACGGAGAAGACAGAGGTCCTCATCCTCGGCTCCAACCCCTCAGCCTGGGACGACTCCTGGTGGCCAACGACGCTGGGAGCAGCCCCGACACCCACCGACCACGCACGCAACCTGGGAGTCATCCTCGACTCAACGCTCTCCATGACCAAGCAAGTCAACGCAGTCTCATCCTCCTGCTTCAACACCCTCCGCATGCTTCGCAAGATCTACAGGTGGATCCCGACAGACACGAGAAGAACAGTCACCCAGGCCCTCGTCAGCAGCAGACTCGACTATGGGAACGCCCTCTACGCGGGAGCCCCGGCCAAGCTCATCAAGCGACTGCAACGCATACAAAACGCCTCCGCACGCCTGATCCTCGATGTACCACGCCACAGCCACATCACCCCCACCTGAGGGACCTGCACTGGCTCCCCGTCGACAGGAGAATCTCCTTCAAACTCCTCATCCACACACACAAGGCACTCCACAAGACTGGCCCAGCCTACCTCAACAGACGACTCCTCTTCTACATCCCCAACCGCCAACTCCGCTCCGCCGACATCTCCCTCGCCACCGTCCCTCTCATTCGAAGAACCACCGGCGGCAGATCCTTCTCCCACCTCGCCGCCAAGACCTGGAACACCCTTCCACTAAGCCTACGACAGACCCAAGACCTGCTGACCTTCAGGAGGTTACTCAAGACCTGGTTGTTCGACCAGTAGCAGCACCCCCCCCCCCTTTTTTTTTCTCCCCCAGCGCCTTGAGACCCTCGCGGGTAAGTAGTGCGCTTTACAAATTCTGTGATTGATTGATTGAATGAGTTCGACGAAAGATAATGGTATATGGAATATGGGTCAAAGGTAGACAGGCTAACTTAACGGGCTGGCTCAAAATGGAGTCTGGCCTTATGGTCTTTACTAGGCACAAACACAAGTACACTCCTATATCTGAGAAAAATCAGAAAAGGACTGAACCTGCTGTCTGCGACCTGTGAAGGACTGGACCTGCTCTCTCTTGTACCCAGGAAAAGGAACTGGACTCCAAGGGTCATAAGGCTGACCTCCTGTTAAAGCTACAGGGATACAACAAGCTATAAGATGCCTTTTTCTGCAACTGACCAGCTGATCAGTGGCAACTGGACCTGGACTGGACTCTGCTGCTTAACAACATGTGAGTCTCTAAATGCCTCTCCTGAGGCCATGGGGACCATTAGAAGTGAGCTCCTGTGGTGGATTGGTACTTAAAGGACTAAAGTCAGCAGGTAAATTCTTTAACCTGGGTGAACCTGGTTAATGTGTCTGATCTGCACTCCATCGCAGTCCGCATCAGATTGCGCTTAGGTTTCGGTCTTCCCTGAACATTGACGGTCATTGGCACTTAAGCTTCTTGGTGCTATTCCTACTTAAGACTTTAAAAAGTAATATCTCCGATACTCCTTGTTGGATTTTTGTTATTTTGGTGTCCTTTTTAAAATTATATTTTACTCTTTTTCTAATTCTGTTTGAGGTTTTTATTGTTTTGCATTTCAACTTTATTCTTGTTTCGGTACTACATAAGTACTTTACACATTGCCCTAAGTTACGCCTGTCTGTTATGTGCTACAACTACCATGGTGATCAGCTCTGTTTCATTTAGTGTCTTTGAGAGTTCACCTTGACCAAAGTTGCGATTATACCTTGAGGTAGGTAGTCACCCACCCAAATAATAATCCAGTTTCTTATAGTAGAGAAATGTCAATGAAGTTAGTGGGAAGTTTACCCACAAAAATTTGATATTTTTCAAATCCCTTTTGAAAGGGACTCACTCCTTAAGCTGTTGCATCTGTGGTCCTGGGGTAGATTCAGATTCACTTTCTCATACTCCTTTAACAACTCCTGGAGTCTTGGAGCAATTCAGATGGAGAGGTGAGCATTAGAAGCTTGCAGCATGATTTTATGGACAGTTGGACTAAATTTGAGACCCAATACTGTTGCATCCTCTCTCACCTTGCTAGCATAGGTGTTCAATGCTAGGCGAAAATAAGAGGGGCGAAAGGAGATACCCTTGCGAGTAAAAAGGCTTCAAAGGTTCCCTCATTTATAACTATCGTAATGTGGGCGCTCTATATCTTGCCATGACAATCACTCTAATTCTTGGTCCAAATCCCATCCTTTCTGACACTTTGAGCAGGAAGTGCCAATCCATCCGATCAAATGCCTTTTCAGCATCCAAAGTAACGAGGGATGCCGAAAGATTTTTCTTTTTGGCTTTTTCGATCAGGTGGATAACACGTCTAGTGTTGTCACGCATCTGCCTTTTTGTTTGATGAATCCCAGCTGGTTTGGGTGGATAATGTCTGGTAGGACAGCCTCTAACCCTGTGGTCAGAATACTTGCATAAATCTTTACATTAATATTCATCAGTGCGATTGCTTGATATGAGGAACAGTGTGGGGTCTTTACTATGTTTTACTATTAATGAGATGGAGGCCTCTGCCATCAATGGTGTACCGCCATCAGCTTGGGTGAAAGTATTGAATAGTTTCGAAAGATGTGCGTTAACAAAGCTGAAAATGGTTATTAAATCCTGTCTGTGCCCGGAGCCTCATTGAACTACAGGGTTTTTATGGCAGCTCTCAATTCCTCATTGGTGATTGGGGCTTCCAGGGATTCTTGCTGCTCTAGCGTCATTTGGGGAAGCAGACGGGTCTCTAAATAGTTTCTCTGGTCTGCCTCTGAATAGGTCTTGGAAATAGAGGCCCCTGTAAAAATCCCAGAAGGCCTTCCTTTTATCTTCTTCCTCACCTCCTTTCCTGGCATCCGGCAGTTGGAACACTCCTATATATACCCTTTTTAGGTCGAGCCTAGCGCAGCGCGCATGCTCTGCTCTAGGAGATGACCTTTTGGAATCGGTCTGCACTTTTCAAGCACTCGTGCTTGTGGCGGCATCCACCTTGCGGG
This sequence comes from Calotriton arnoldi, assembly GCA_963921515.1. Classification (NCBI taxonomy): domain Eukaryota; kingdom Metazoa; phylum Chordata; class Amphibia; order Caudata; family Salamandridae; genus Calotriton; species Calotriton arnoldi. The sequence goes on from CAWUFW010003956.1 coordinate 1,273,239, forward strand.
AGCGAGCAGCGGCGCACAGGGGCCATCTGTTTCCAATTAGAGTGGCCCCGCGCACGTCTGCACTTTTCAAGCACTCCTGCTTCTGTTAGCTTTGTTGATAGAGAAGAGCGCTTTCCGCCGCTATGTCACTGTTATAAAATGCGAATCCAGACTTGGAAGCTCATTTAAATCCCAATCTAGAAACTAACATTTCTCCAAAGACCATTCGGCATCCGAGACCGTAAATCTTCCTCTCAACATGCTTATCCCTTGGGCGCAGTTAACGGGGATATTTTCTGATTTATAATCTCTCCAGACTTTGGTCCTGTCCATAAACGTTGGTGCTTCCGATACATCCGAATCACCGAAACTGCTAGCGATTTAAAATCCTAAGAGGTTCGTTTTCCCCGACCTACTGTCCAGACATGCCTGACAATCAATTGGTAGACAAGACTTTTCTTCGCCACCACTTCAAAGTATATACAGACCTAGACGCATAAAAACATCAATTTAACGCATTCGTGCCTTCAACAAGGGAGTGCTTTTCTAGCATGCAACAGATTAACAAGCACTTTCGGCAACCAAAGTAAAGTTACGGCCTGAAATGTACGTTTATTTTAGGGTGCAGTTGTGAACCCATTCTATTTTAGACAATAAAACAGACTGACGTGAAACATTCTATAATCTATTTAAATACACACACGCCAGATTGAATTTCAAAACAGACTTTCCTCAGAAAAAACACATAATTAACAACTGTTGTAAACAGCTGAAAAGTCAATCCATAGTACAGATCGGGGGGTTTTGTAAAATGTTTATTTTCGATACTAAACGTTTAAATTAAGTCAAGAATTGCATGAATGCGGTTCTCAGATGCTACTTGGAGGCGCACACAGTAACACGTGTAACACTGTATTTGCTCAACACGTCTGAATTATTAGCCAGAAATAAACATTTCTATAGCCTTACTAGTCTTTCAAACGGAAGTAGACAAAAGGGAAGGCACTGTTATAAAAACAAATTCATCCACACAAATTTTCGTTAAAAGGTATAGGATAACAAGATAAAAGTTCACGATCTAGTTACAATTTTACAAAATGTTTACAACCGCAATCTAAATCAATCCTCAATCTAACTCCAATAAAAACGCACGATAAGACCGCTTATCCATCTCCCTCAATGCACGTTCATATACCACCACAAAAATGCAGCATCGGGTATCATACTAACTCGATTTATTCTCCACCAGTCTATCACGTGAATATTTATCAAAATGTCACATGAGGCTGTGATCCTAAACAGTTTATCACCAAACCATTTGCCTGAAAGCATAATTGAAAAACATTGTCATGCTTTAGCTTCATAAATGTTTCACATTTTAAATAGTGACTTCGCCTAATAACAGCTGTAACAATACACTAAAAACAGCCTTACCTGAAAAGCAATTATTCCCAGCCACTATGATACTATTAAATCTGGTTTTGTTATATTTCTTTATCAAAAGCAACTTCATTTTTTAGAGCCTGTGAAATCTTCCAATCGGTGCAAATGCTGGTGAAAGCAGAGGCCTCAGAGGAGAGCACATTTGATTTCAACAACACAGCTGCAATCCCAACCTTATAAACGGCCAAAGATTAGAAATTAATCCAACCACAGTGAAGAATTACATTTTAACCATCTAAATGAATTGTGCAGGATTATGCGTGGATTATTTATATTATAATCAGCAGCGTTCGAGCTTCTGAACATATAGCAGGGCCATCATTGATCAGGATTTTGAGGTATAAAAAAATGATAATTTAACTCTAGCATCCAGTTCGTCTCTGTTACGTTTATAACGAGTTTGCTGCTGCACACAGGCAGAAAATCTAATCCTTCGATTAGAACCCTCATTTTAACTCAAATATGCGTTCTTCCATATCCCAGAGTTTGCTGCACTCTGCCATCTGGCGTTACTGCTATCCACTTAGACTACTGCATGTGTTCAATTCCATATCACTAACAGAGGCAAAGATTGTTTATCGTGCTTGTGGCGGCAACCACCTTGCGGGAGCGAGCAGCGTCGCGTAGGGGTCATCCGTTTCCAATTAGCGTGGCCGCGCGCGCGTCTGCACTTTTCAAGCACTCGTGCTTCTGTTAGCTTTGTTTAGAGAAGAGCGCTTTCCGCCGCTATGAAATATTGGTTTACCGTTTACCCATGTAAGACACTCGCTGTCTTCAGTGTGGTTTGGTTAGTTTATTTCTTTATCGCCGTTTTAACCTCCCTTTGTGCTGTAAGTAAAGAATGTTTACACAAATTAATATCTTTGAAGTATCTAACTATTTTTTACATAGTTCCAATTTTTAAAAAGAAATTGTGAAGGGATGTCGTTGTTACGCACTCTCCGTGTAGATCTGAATTGATACAGAGCCAGGCTGTGTAAAATTAATTAGATGTACGCCATAACTACCTAACATATACAGAGCTCTTTGATTTGATTAGGAAGCATTTAAATCTGGCTAGTTCAGCTGGGTGCTAGAGCTCCAGAAATCACCCTTAAAAGAGCTTGTAGAGTATTGAAACATTGCTCGAAACTGATAGACATATTGCTAACGCAGACCCAGTGTCAAATACAGCAACACAGGACTTTGCACTGTTAAACCCCATGACAAATACTATATATAACAAGCATTTGCAATGCAATAGGTCTCACATTTACCGGAGTTTAAGCTCTTGCCATTAGGTCTCGCTTTTGAGAACATATAAGTATTTAGTTATGCAGCACAATATCCTTGGTGCAACAACATCAACTGTTGCATAGCTAAACACTTATAAGGTCCCAAAGGCGAGACCTATTGGCTATGCCAATGCTTGTTCTCTTAGCCTGGCTAAGTGCGGGCCAGTCTTGTTACCCTGTGTATAGTGTGTGTGTGTGTGTGTTGTAATAGTAGTAGGGACATTTCTGCCTGATTAGTAGCAATGGCATTGAGACAACTCATAATGGCGGTAACTGTCCTCAGGAGCTGATGCGAAGAATTGTGACTGCATTAGGACTCAGCTTTGTGTAACTCCAATTCTAACTGATCTTTCTTTATATATATTTTGACATTGGCCTTTAACCCAGAGCATGTACCTTGTAAGACCATTTTTAATTCGTCTCATGCTGAGATCTCGCCCATTTTATTGTATTGGAACCACTCTACAATCTGGATATGCAAGGTCTCCATCCCACAGGAAAGCGGGATGGAGAATCCACCTGCCTTTATCCCGTCCTGCCCGAACACTAATCGGGCATGATCGATCTGAAATTGTAATAAGGAGTATTTCAGCATCTCTAATGAGCTGGAGTAAGAGTCTCTTCGCGAATGCATATTCTATTCATGAATATGTTTTATGCACACGGGAAAAGAACAAATATTCTTTTTGTACCTCTATCCATGCATCTCTAAAGCTCAGCGTGCAAAGTGTGTTTTTCAAACACTGGTAGAAAGCACCAGTGATGGAGTTACCTGGTCCTGCTCTGTCCTCGCTGGGTTCCAAACAACGCTAAAGGTATTAAGGAAGGATATCAAGAAGCCAACTTTCCCTACTTTGGGAGAATGTACCATCAATAAAGTGATAGGTTTGCCTCCCATTGTGCCTTTTTATTATTAAGTATTTACCACCTTGGTCTATTTTTTTAGCCTAAAATGTAAAGGCCATTGATCTATGGAAAAACTATGCCACCTCATTCTGTTTCGTGCTGGCCAATGCTTAGTAGGCTAATGCATAATGTTTGTGCCAGAGGCTTGTTTCCTCTAATTTCTGCTAGTGAGTTTCCTTGAGCACCACATTGCCAAATTTCTCCTCCCAAATAATGTACCAAATCTTATCTCGCTTAGAAAGAGATATCAATCCCTTTGCGTTTAATCATCATTTACCCTGATTCTATTGTGAGAAGCATCACTTTATTGGAAGGCTGGGTCTGGACAGCAGCCTGAGGGAGACACTTGAAAGATAAACCACCCCACTTTATACCAGTTTGATGTCTTTTTATGTAGTCAGCAGAGTACTCAAAGGATTGCTGCGCAGCCACGTCTGGTGTCTGCCTGACAGCTAGTCTCGCTGAGGGGAAGGGCATCACTTAAAATACATACTTTCTGTGAGAGGAGCTGTGGTTCTACCCTGAAGCACCTAGAAGCCCATCTGTCTGCTGAGAAAGGAAAGGTGTTTACCTGGCCCTGCAGGGACAGCAACTGTTTGGTGGCTTTGGGACATCCAGGGAGAGCTGACTGCACAAGAGTGAGGAAATGGATGTACTTGACCCAGTTTGCTGAGCCATAGTGGAGACGGATCCCGGGACATCAGTGCACACATCCTCAACCCCCACGGTTGAGGCCCAGTAGCCTCTGCCTGCACCATGGCCCCCCGAATGGGGTCTGATACAAAACGAACATGGCAAAAGAGCTAAATTGTAGCTGCATCATGATGCTTGCCTGACAAATTGCAGAGTCCGCAATTTCACATGTACTAACCTACTTTTCCTATCTCTCCAAAAGCATTTGGTACATGAATGCCACTGTTGGCATTTCTGAAGCCAAATGTTAAAACTGGAATTTAAATTACTTACTCATAACAAATCAGCAGCACTCATCTTGCTGGTTTGTTCCAAAATTGTATTATAAAATTGCATTTTGATGGGTAGCTGTCCTCATGCCAGGGAATTCTGCCACGTGGACTGTGATAACTAGCTTGCACATTGAAAAAGAATTTACTTAATTCAAAGGTGAGCGTAATAATCTATTTGAGCTGCGGAAAGTGTAAAGTTGTCAAAGTGGGAACAGAAAACAAACATCCAGTTGTACAGATTTTGGTTAAGGGAATGTACAATTATGTAACAGTTGCTATGTTTTTCACTCTGCATGGACTCTTGGATAAGGACACAAACATTGGCGCACAATACTGGGGTCACAGTCAGGGGGTAGTAAAGGTGTGCAAACACCCCTAGATAGCCTTCCGTGGCAAAGGGCCATGCAAATGGCAGAAGTTGTACCATATTATAACCACCTCACAAAAACAACATGTTTTGTTTCAGATTCTGTCATGCTAGTGTAAAATAGTGTGGTGGGTTGGTGTACCAACTGCAGAAATGTCTTTAATCTAGCGATACTCGTTAAAACATAGCACTGCATGATGAATTTCCTTTAAGTGTCTGTTACAACATGAGGGTTGGAACTGTGGTGATTAGTTGAATTTGTGAATCTAGAGGCTTCTCTTGAAGTGTAGCAGACTGGGTTCCACCTGCAAGGATGTGGACTGGCTATTTCTGAAAGTGTCTGATGTGGACTGCGATTATATGCTGTGTTGCATTGGCTAAGAGGACAGACACCTCTGGGGAATGACATATGATTTTAGTGTTATAGTATCACAAGCCTATGGCCGATATACTCTTGGGTCATTGGAATTCAGGCGGCACTGGAGGACAAATTTAGCCATAGGGTTGAGTAAATTAGCTGGCAAAATAAGAGCAAATTATGCATCTATTTTGACGAGTAAAAGCCAATTATGTGGCTCATTCTGAAGCATTAGCTAGCTATTTTGACATTTTAAACCTCTTTGATGTAAAAGAGATCTCAGTGGTACAAAATGCATTGGTTTATTAAGAAAGAAAACCATACATATTTAGAAGATTCTTTTCAAAATAGTATTTGGCAAAGTTGTTGTTGCCATGTACGGAAGTACTAGAAAACCTTTTTACCAACAGTGTATTTATAATACAGGGAAAATTATGTATGTTTTATTTTATTGTATACTATTGTGATCGTGTTTTTAAAAAATATGAATGTGCAAAATCTTGTGAAAATTATTTCTAATGAGTTTTTTTTAAATGTATAGAGTTGTAACCAATGAATTAATGATGTTGCAACTGAACTAAATTTGCCTGTCATTTAGAAGGGTAAATAATGAGACTAATAGTTATGCCACATTTTTGTGTGAAACACCATTATTTTTAATATGGATCTAGTTTCTGATCTGTTCAACCTGCTCCTTTCTCCTCCCATCAGCGTCCCAAGGAAAAGCCATCGCTCCCCTTGTCTCTGCGGAAAACCAAGTGAAAGATGTAAATGTGATAGTAATGTACAACATTATTATAAAGACTGTAGTGTGAATGTAAATTCCACCATGTACCTTGAGCATCATTTTGAAGGACTTCAGCTAGAAGCTTGGATGTAGAGGTGCAGAATATGAACTTTTGTTAGTGGGATGTCTCATTTTGTGTTGATCATCTTCAGAGAGTGGTTGCAGTGGGAGAAGTTGGAATATTTCTACTTCTTTAAGAAATGGGTCAGTGTTAATCTTCTTATAATTACGTAAATGTTCCTGATTTGCCATTGCGACCCTAATCATGATCATATGAGGCTGAATTTGCAGAATCTATTTTTAGAAAGTGTGATTTGTGTATAAAAGTTCTTGAACTTAGGCTATTCAAGTTTAGTCTGGGCTTAGTTATCGATCAGGCTTGGGTTATGTGGAATTTTACAGCTATCATTAAGACTGCTGCCGGTGGATACTTAGTTTTTTTTAATGTCCCTTTGCCTTAGACTCTTTTTTTTTTTTTTTATGGGATGTGTCTACTCTTTGAGTCTGACACTTTAGAAACTTTCTTTAATTTGCTAACTAGGGACTAACATTTTTTATGATTTGCACTTATTTTGTATTTCTGTATTTTGATCCTTCATGGCACTTCGTGCGTATTTTCACTGTACCACATTTAACTTTTCCTGTGTTAAAAAAATCCTTTTTGAATTATTTTGGCCTAGTCTTGGCGCTTCCAATGTTAATTTCTATATTAAATTGTGTTATTCTGATAAGGAGTGTAGTCTCTAAACGCTAGATCCACTGGAGACTCTAGAGCCAAATCATTTAGGTAAATTTTGGGGTATCCAAATATTGAGGTTCAGATTTATTCTGGTTTGGCTCCCACACTGTCTGTGTGAAATAACTGGTGCGTTGAAAACAGAGTCCAGTCAAGCACGCTTATGCTTGAATTGTGGATCAAAACATTTGTTTGATAAAGGATTCACGTTTTCCAGCCTGTTTGAAATGTCGTTGAGTATGTACACTGTTTGTTCACAGCTGCAAACAAAGACCCTTCCGTTAATCCATTAACTGTGACAGCATCTGGATAAACTGATTACCTCTTTAAATGCCGAACTAGAACTGTCAAAGAATGAAAGATTGCCATTTGCCGTATCCAAAAAGACTGGAGCAGCTTTGTCCCCTGTCGGCTGTGCTTTAGTAACAACTGATCCCTTTGAGGTAGAAACAAAATATTTTTTGACAAAATGTGCAAGTTGTGCAGTTGTTAATGACGTATGTGGCAAGTCCGGCAATATATATTTCTGTTGCAAACACGGTAGAAGTGCGATATTATAGTGGGCCTGAATATTTATTGGTAATCCAAAAGATTTTGAATGCCAAATGGTTGCTAACTGGAAGCTAGTTGAACTTTTTCCCATCGCAAGAGATAAGCTTTTTATTGTAGCCAGCCTGGCCGAGACATTGAGAGTGGCCTGTAGGCGCGAAACGTGGCTGTTACAGCCTCTGTTCGTATGACCTTAGTGTATAACCTGTAACTCGTCACCTTGGCAGGGCTGCTAACTCAGCTTTTCGTGTTCCTGAAGGTGATGACATCGGTGCTATTGAGTTGTACAATTTTAACCTTTAAAATAGTCTTCGATAGTTAGGGAATTTCTTGTTAAAATTTTCAAGTATATTGTGTAATTAATACTAAATCATTAGCATGTTTTAATCAGCCGTTCAGGGGTGTGGAATTTTATAAAATATCTACTTGTCCATGGGGGCAGGTTGCTTCATAAATCTATTTGTCCTGTAACAAAATCCACTTGCCCCTTTTGTGCCATGTAATGCGACGACAAATTATAGCAGCAAGCTCATTATATAAGAGCTCTGAAATAGCCTCTCTGATTATGCTAGGGCACTTTCCATAGTAGGGTTTGAATACTAGCAATTCCCTTATGTTTCCACGTTTCCGCAGATCTACATACTGGGCTGAAGGTAATGGTAAGCAACAGTTCCAGGGTTGGAATGCCCTTTTGAGTCTCTGCAAACCTACTAACTTGCATGTTTTAAGGGTTTTCACCAACTCTTCTCTAATATTTTCCCACACTGAGAAAGGTTGGAAATTTATTCCTGACAATGGCAGACATAAAACTTCTTCCAGGGTTGGGGAAAAAAGTGGTTGGAGGGAAAGTGAACTTGCAAACACTCAGATTTTTGCATAAGCAAATCTACTCGTGCGTATTTGCTCTTGCTAAAATGCAGTTCACAATTATTTTCTAGGAGTACCGTTTCTAGGCCTACTTCTGTAAAGTCTTGTGAATTCCACGAAAGCTGTATATCTGCACTTAATGCAAGGACACAGGTGCACTTTTGAGACTTTATTTAATAATTGGGCCCCTAATTAGGTCTGGCGTTAACAATGACCTTTTGTGTTTATTAAAATTCTGTGCCTCTCTCTGTCTATCGGCTAGCTACACTGTGAGTGATAGCATTCTGCTCTTTCACAAGGAGCATATCGACACACAGTCGTTTTGTTCAGTGCCAGGAAGGCAATGTGTGCTGAGACCAAAACAATTTTTGCTTTTGCCAATGTTTGTTATAATGGTGAGGGCCTGGCAGCTCCCACACCAATAAGGTTTTAAAAAAACCATGCCAAAACAAGTCACGCATTGACAAAACCAAAAAGCTGACCAACAATTCCAGATCTACTGGCTTTACCAATGCTTGTTTATTTGAATATTTCCCATAATCTTATTAAAACTGGTTACACTGATTTTCCATTATGAATATTTTGGGAAATACTAGCATACATCAACACATTTTACTTACTGATGCTGCAAAGAAATGGTACCTAAACTTTTACAGAAGTTTAGCGAAATGTTTTTGCATTTTTTGTGAACATTTTATTTTGAAAGCAAAGAATCATCAATCTTGCTTTCAAGCTTCTGCAAATATTTGCATCTAATTAGAGAGCATTCTGGGAGCATTCTACATAGCCTCATATTGCTAAACATTGAAAAAGTGTACACATTTTTATACTGGAACCACTCACAGTAGTGCAGTCTGAGCTTACAACATTTACTTAGCGCGCTCACCCTAATAATAAAGGCTTTGCATTAATGAACCATAAATACAAGTTTGAACAGCATTAATACATAGGCACGAATATTACCTTAACTGCAGGCAATGTCTTTCCTTGATCCATAATATGGTACTGTAAATTGGCAGCCCCTTAGGGTTTGTGCTGTAGGGGGTTGGGCCTAATTGTCCCAAGGACAAAATACACATGAAAATTTGTTGCCCTTGACCCCAAACAAAATGTCCCGGGCGTCGGGCTATAGGAATTCCACATCCCTTCCGTATGTTTGGTAAATCTCCCCCCAAATATTATAGAATGAAAAGGCCTTAACCTGTAGAATGCCGTGGTGATTCTTTCACTGTCCAAAAGGCCGATATATAAGCATCATCAACTTATGAGAAGATTCCATTTAAAGTGGCATTTGAATAACTGCGAAATGCGCTACAGGCACTAAAAAAAACATGTGTTTTGCGGAAGTAACTATTGGAATTTTATCTTCAGTTTCTGTGGTGCGAGAAGTTTCATTTTTTTTCTCCATCAGGTGTTACACATGTTTGCATGTAAGTGCGTGCAGGGCTCCTTATTTCAGTATGAGGGTGCCCGCTCATCGTGGTAACTGCATGTTCGGCGCAAATGGCCTAAAGCTATCATGGTGGTCTCGGAGCCTGGCTTCAAACGGAAAGGACAGCATGTTTAAATTGGCGATTTCTCCAATTTGGAGCGAACACAGGAGGCTCTCTGAAATTCTCCTAGAACTAGACATTATGAATTGTTAGTTACTCTAGTGCAGCGGGGCATAGCATTGCCAGGCGAGGTTATGTTTCCCTCCTGGGCAGGTGGAGGGTGTGCACGTCCTACTGGAAATACAGGTTTGGATATATGTGGCGTGATCTACAAGGACAGCCTTGCTGGCCACAGTACACGTCACAGTTTTTCGTCATACATGTTAAGTTGAGAGTGAAATCACGGGTCGCCTCCTCCCCTGATAAAGTTGGTCTTGTTTGTCCAAGCCATAGACTTGAAGCTCCAGGGAGAGCTTGTGAGGAGATCTTGCGTCCGTCACCTGAGGCAGGTACGGATGAAACGAGTGACCGTCACCTCACCTTTGGCCAGGAAAGAGCCTGAGTAGCAGGTTTCAACTGGGAAGAGAACGCGAGAGGCTGAAAAGGCAAGAGGGGATTCTTGTTATGGGGCTATTTTTAACTCATACATTTTGTAATACTGCTCATATGGAGGAGTGTGGTCAGCGTTATAACCAAGGAATGAAGGACGTCTAATTAAAGCACATTCATCCGCCCAGCCCCTTTTTAGGTCTCGCCTACGCAGCGCGCATGTGCTACATAGGAGGGCCTTTAGCCGTCGCTCTGCTCATTTTCAAGCACACACTCGTGCTTGTGGCGGCATCCACCTTGCGGGAGCGAGCAGCGGCGCGCCACAAGCACGAGTGCAGTGCTTGAAAAGTGAAGACTGCGCACGCACCACTCCCGAAAACAGCTGCTGCTTGTTAATTAGTGCAGCGCTCGCGGCGCGCATCACTCACGTGTTTAGCTGCTGCTTGTTTTCTCTCTCCCTTGCCTTTGATCTTCCTCTTGTTGGTACTAGGCACGTACCCGCCCGGATTCGGAAAGCACTACTAATGTAGTGGAAACGTACTAACACGTCTGGCTGCATAACAGCTATTCTCACATCAATGCCTCTGTTATTTTAAGCAAATTGTCGTATTCAGTCATAGGATCGTCTCTTAAAATGTGGGATGCATTATCGTAGCAATAAACTGTAACTCGGTATGAATTACATACTTTCACCTTGGTCGCTCCGGCACGTTTTCTCCCCGTTCCTGGAATGTTGAAGTGCTCCGTCATCTAATTGCACATTGTGTTGCTCCTCCTGTCTATGAGTCAGGCGCGCGGCTCCTCGGCCACTGAGATGCGCCTGTGTGAATCTTCCATCCACTCTTAATGTGACAAGACTGGCGCGGCACTGATGGCAAGAGGTGAGTGCGCTGACGCATGGTGGTCTGTGGCTTTGATGTGGCTGGAAGAGCATTCTTACTTGCGCTAATTTATATCCTTTCCAGTGGTATAGAATTAGGGGAAGGGGCGTGGTTTGTAGATGTTAGAATGATGAGACTTTTCAGGTAGAACTCGTTGTTCAGTGCAGTTCCTTGCCCTTTCTTCACTCTCTAGGTCCCTGATGTGCTTTGAGCTCCACTCCTGTGCAAGCGAATGGATCTGCTCGATTCGGTGGTAAATGCTGCCCAGGGCGAGTGTCACATTGCGTCTATAGCTTTGCAGAAGGAATGCAGAACTGTCACGAGCAAATGTACCGCTTTTATTGTAATGTGGGCTGATGTGAGTGCCAGAGCTAAGCAGCTCTCTTCAGATGACTCTTGACGTGTTTTGCTCGCTTTGAAGGAATGAACTCTGAGGCGTGTGATGTCTGTTTTACCTTTTACAAAGCTACCTGATTCGTCCCATCACCCGTTGAAGCCAAACCTAAACTATCACACCTTGGCCACCGTAAATTTCAGTTGTGTCCTTAAAATATTTTTTTTTCCTCCGTCTTAGTTTCTTAAGTATCATTGTTTTATAGTAATGTATTGTTACGCACACGTGGAAGAGAGTAATACGTTTTTGTCTTAAAGCTGCAATGTGAATTTAGTAGGTGTTTCCTCGTGGTCTGTACCAGTTGTAGGAACATTGCCCGGGAGTGCAGAGATAGTTTATGCCTGCTGTTATGCTCCTGTGGCAAGTTTGTTTTAGAAAAGGCCTTGCAGTTGCTAATGCGACCTTTTCTGTAATACACATTGCACCAGGGCAAAGTTGTTTCCCATGGTTTTCCGAGCAGTTAAAAGTGGAAACAAGCATTGGCATAGCCAATAGGTCTCGCTTTTGGGACCTTATAAGTATTTAGATATGCAGCACAATATCCTTTGTGCAACAACATCAACTGTTGCATGACTAAACACTTATAAGGTCCCAAAGGCGAGACCTATTGGCTATGCCAATGCTTGTTATTTACTGGTTAGTGCTGCTGCGTGTGTATAGTTTATACTGCTGGCAGAGGCTGTTGTTGGCTCATCCGAGATTACATTTTAAATCTGCAGTTCATAATCGGGAGAGTCCGCGCTTGAGTTTCCTTGTTTATTGCTGCACATCACGAGGAGTGGAGCAGAGTTGGAGACCGGTCTGGTTGGAGAGAGTGAGACCGAGAATTGGAAAGGCCTGTGCTCGAACCCCTGCTCTAGTCTGATGTGGGTTCATATGTTGTGCTTCTGCATATTAGCCATTACCGTGAAAGACTCGCTCTGCTAGTTTTTTGTGTACTGTAGTCTCCTGGGCTGATAATGATTGTGGCATTGACATGGTTCCCAGTCCATAAAGGACAAACCGACACACAGTGCCGGACTCTGTGTTCTTTATCTTCTACCGAAGCATAACGCTGGGTAGATTTTTATGTTTGATGTGTTTTATCCGCAGAGGGGAGTGAAAATGTGCCTATCCACGCCTGAACCTACAGAAGGTTGGGAAAGTAGAGTGCACTATATCAAGTGTTGTTACTCTCTTACCCACACAATGCAAGTGTTTGGAATTATACTGCTGAAGCCCAGTTCCAGTTCAGCGGTCTCCAGGGTGGCTTGCAATCTATTCGAATTCCGAATGTGAGCACACCTCCCTGCAATAGGTACAACTACTACACCTAATCTTCCTGTAATATTATATGCTTGTTAGTTGGGACATAGAATGGTGTTAGGTCATTTTGAATGTAGTGGGGGAAAGCTGGAGAGCAGAGGGAGACTGGGCACCGGTTGGATGAGACCTTCTGGAAAGAATAAACTTCCTTTTTCTTTGGGTCTGCTGTCTCTTGAATATCTAGAACACTCACTTTGTCAGACTTCCCCTCATGAAGCACCTTGTGTGGCTTCAAATCTCATAGATTCAAACATTTACCTCCCTGGAATGTACACTGCTACTACACCTAAATTGTTTGAATTTGATCACCAAATGCCTGTCTGATCTCTGGTTCTTCCTCCCAACATTTTTGTTTAGAGAGAGTAACTAGTTCCATCTCCCTAATGAAATGTGTTAATCGGGAAGAATTTGCAAGCTATAGAGAGACACAGACACACACCTCCCCAAACCCCCCCCCCCCCACACCACACTCTCTGGGTTTGGGGGCCACAGTGCAAGCAGGAACAGATGGGCCTCAACTGTGGGGGTGGAGGTCTTTTTCCATTAATTTACTGGGGCCTGTCCTACTGTTGCTCTGCAATCTTTGCCCAGTAAAACCCCTTCCACAGTTGACTCTCAGGGTAACAGGGGAAACCTGCCAGCAAACAAAATAAGATGATGGACGGAGCGCTGAAACTTTTCAGACACTCGCCCCCAGTCACTATTGGATCTGGGTTGAATCCATCATCGTTCTTTTGCTCACTTCGCTATCCCAGTTCAGACCCAGCCATATGCAAATCAGTCTTGACCCTGTTCCTCATGGGAACAGTCCAGCCCGAACTCCAAGCCAGGTGTTCCCTGGACCGGAAACAAGCATCATGGGGATGTTGTCACAGGCTTTTTGGATGTAATGGGGGGCTGCTTGAGCTCAGAGGTCAACCAACAGACCAAACAAAGTGAATGTCCAGCCCAGTGCTCATCTTTAAAAGAATGTACTTTAACCATACAGTTGTATGCAATACTTCACCTCGAGTAGTCTTGTACCTAAATAGTATCTTCTGAGTGCTACTGGGCTCTTTCCCCCTTCTCTATCAGGGCTCTTCCTGAGTACCCGGTCCCTCTTGCTCCAAGGGCAATCAGGAGTAGCATGAATTCTGCGCTGGTGCAGTCTCGATCACCTCCCTGTTCACATGATGTCTCAGTCTGTTTGCCGTTTGTCTTACCTCTTCACAGGTTGAAACTTTCACTAGTCCTTTCAACTGCAGCCATGCACTCCGAGGGGTTGTCCCGTGTGATTGTGGAAATCTGCAGAGAACTAGTAGGTTTGGTTGCTGTCTCTCAGGCTGGGTGCACGGCATTTTCCATGCTGTCTTCCTGTGGTTGCTGTGCTGGGACTGAGAAGCTGGTTGAGGGCCTGGCCATGTGGGTCTAGATCTGAGGTCTTCAAACATTTTGATTCTGAGACCTCCCCACCCCTGCCAAAATTCTTTAGGTATAAGGACCGCCTCCTGGCAATTTCTAGAACGTGGTACTCCTCTTCATCGGCAACCATAAATGCCCCTAATTCCCACAGCAAATCATTTTACAGTGGGAAAATAATATTAAACAGTGTCTAGCAAACCAGAGGTTTGTGGGCGACTGTGGTTCAGTGTCAGCGGCTTACCGCACTGTTCAAACAAAAAGCCTCCAAAACGAATTACCCAAAAATGCACAATGGCACTTTATTTTTCCCAAACAAAATATAATGTGAGACAACTTATTTGGATGATAACCCCTTTCTGAACTAATGTGATGGGTGTGCCTGTTTTTCGCCAGAGAAACGGTCGTTCTGTGGTTGCACCTCATTAGTACCAGTTTAACATCCAAATATGGCAATAAGCAACAAAAATGTGACCAGTCCAACTTTGCAAAGAGCCTTCTACTTCGCAGCAACACGTGTTACTGCTTTTTAGTAACTTTTGAACCGTTTGAGTAATACATTTTTTTGGTTAAAATCAGCAGATTATGCGGCAGATGATGGATTATGGGGCAGATGCGGCAAATTTATAATTATGCTAAAATCGACAGTCGCATAATTCCAGTGGCCCTGGGTGTAATGGCTGTAATGCATGGGCTGCAACTTTAGTGCATGGCATCCGCGAAGAACCATACTATATTTCATGGGATGCTTTTTACTGCTGCATGGAACTGGAGGTTGCTGAGCATCATTCATCATAATTAACACATACCATTTACAATCATTAATGATTAACTGTAAAGTCCAAGTAGTATGATGTGGTCCCTTAATCTTCTTTCATACAATTTTTCTAAAACAGTTTTTATTTTTAACGTTCTGAAAACAGCCACTTCTATTTTAGCAAAAATGGACTCCTGGTTATATTAGTTGGCTGCTGTTGTTGACTTCAGTCATGTTTGGATGGGGGCGTGGAGGGCCTTGAGTGTCTGTCTGTAGATGGGGGCAGGGGTCAAAGTTGTGGCTAAAAACAAAATATTCTGTACGTTTTTTAGGTCTTTCACCGTCGGGTAGCTACATATAATAAATGGCCGGTTTAATGAATAAATAAAGTTGTTAATCAGTGGGAAATGCACTATCGTACATTATGAAACCTCTATTAGTTAATGCACTGCAAAGGTTTGTGTGTAATCAGAGAGCCACAGAGGTAAACCTTGGTTGGTGCAGTGGATAATAGTGACTTGTGTATTTTTAGTGCTATGAGGTCACAGTCTGTGACAGAAAGCACTGTGAATATGTAAGTCATTATTGTATACTTGCATTACACACAGTATAAGATAGACTGCTAAAAAAAGTTGCAAAAATGTTTAGGATAAAATGGTGCTCCTAAAATATAGGGGCTTATTTAAAAGCCCCTTGCGCCGCTGGTGCGTCACTTTTTATGACACTCCTGTGGCGCAGAATGTAGACACATATCTACGAGGCCACACAAAGCCACTTTGCGTCGCTTTTCATTGCTTCATAAGGGGAACATGGGTCAAAGCCATTATTTCTAGAAAACTGTTATTTGCCATAGCCATAGGAACCTTGATAAACTTCGCCAGGAAGCTAGGAAAGCGTCCTATTAATGACCTGTTGACAATTTACAAAGCCAAATGCACCTCAATTGCAATGTATGGAGCTGGCATTTGGGGTTACGCTAATGTAGAGCCCCTACAGCAGGTTGAGAACAAGTTCCTAAAATATCTCCTAGCTGCTCCGAAGAGTACAGCCACGTATATTTGTCACGCCGAGTGGGACTGACATACCTGTCCGACCTAATTAAAATCCAGCCGATCTTATTATGGCATAAGGTTTGGACTGGTATTGCAACCGGTCTCAATCGGGACGTGATAAACGACTGTCTGAACCTGCAACAGGTACATTGTATTCCTTGGCTTGTTTATGTCAAAAATTTCATGCATGACTTAGGCTGCCCCCGAGTACTTTGTTAATCCCGCCAGCCTGATCTCTGTCACAAGGAAAGAAATAAAGCTATCATGCATCAACCATCTGGAGATGATTTGTTTGTCCTCTAATATCATGAAACCATCTGTCAGAGCAAATCAGTTGCTCTTGACGCAACCAGGGATACAACCCTACCTAATAAAAACTCCAGGAACCTATGATAGGCTGCTATTGACTCGCCTTAGTTTAGGCAATTTCCACAACATGGTCACATTCCCTAAGATAAATGACTGGTCACGCTCTTTATGCCCTTGCGACGATATATCTGCATAGTCCACAATTCATATTATTTTTTTCTGTAAGTTTTATATCTTAATTAGGAAAAGATGGATTCTGCCTATTTTAAAAGTGCAAGGCCGGAGACAATGTCGTCCTGCTTTCATCCAGTTACAATTTTTAAATGACAATTTTTATGGTCCACATAGCCAAATATTTGAAAGGGGTGGTTAGACACAGGAAAACCATGCAAGGCCCCTCCTTCTCTTAATTGTTTATGGATTTTTTATATGACATAGCTGTGCACGCCAATTAGCTTTTTAACCAAATTATAATCGATGTTGTTTTTAATGTACTGTTAAACCTACATATATGAACTGTTTTCTCGTTTTTAATGTATTGTGCTTTTATGATTTAAGATTTTTAAATCGAATAAAGCGTATTTTGACTTTGACTTTGACTTGACATTGCTTCATAGATATGGTGTACGGCAACGCAGCGCAAGTCACTGCGTTGCCTTGCACTGTTAGAGGGACGTTCCATGGGCGTTGCTTTGGGTATTCCCATGCAACACCCATGGGTTTTGGCACATTCCCAGATTTACGAGGATCTGTAAACCTGGGAATGCGTCAAAACCACACGTCTTCCCAGGAGAGGCATAACAAGGAGAATAGAAAGAGAAAAAAAGCTCCATGGATTGTTTTTGTTCAGGAAGGTGTCCCTTCCTGAATAATACCAATCCTGCCAACAACGCAGACACACTTGCACCATGGTGCAAGAGTGTCTGCTTTGGCTCTAAACACCAAATTGTGCTCCGGCACAGGCAGAAAGGACAGGAATGCACTGTATCTTGTAAATGTGGTGCATTCCTGCCCTTTCGAATTGGCATACGGCAGCACTGCAAAAATATTTGCGGCGCTGCCCTACGCCAATTCATTGTGCATGAGGCCCATAGATTTTAGTAATTCCCAGACCATATGTAATGCCATTTTTTTTTTTTTTTTTTTTTTTTTTACACATAACTGTCCCTTCTGCACCTCCTCAGGGATAGTGAGAACTATGTAATTACAATGATAATTAAAAGCACGCACTTTACAGCTCTGTTAGCTCTTTGCACTACCACTCAAAAAGAATAAATGTTTGTCATCATGAAGCTTCAAGTTATTCGATAGGCTCCCAAGCATCCTTTTACATTTGCAGATTAACTCGTTGCACACCTTTGCATTTCTTTCAGGGCAGCAGCACACTGGTAGAAAAGCATGTTTAGCTGAATGCCCGGCTTCAGTTTCACAGCACAGGACACTCCCTGAATGACACTCAAGCTGAAGCATTTCAGTTATCGGAATTTACCGTCTGGGACGGTTGTCTTTTTCCAAAACGAAGAGCAAATGTTTTGAATTGCAGGCAGAAGTGAGGCTGAGGAATATGTGCCCCCTTTCCCATGACTCCACGTCCTTCCTGGTATAGCCACAACAGGTGCTGTCTGTAGCTTGGTGACTGGCAGTCGTGAAGCGGTGTGGTGCTGATCAAACTGTAGGTAGGTTCAGTACCAGAGGGGTCTTTCGCCATCAGCAGTTGTAGCCCACATCCAGGCTGACTTTTCCACAGTAATCACCGGCTGGCCCTTTAGTAATTTGGCAGTTGCAGCTCTGCCTGGGCCTTCAGCAATAATGTAATTGTTGTTCCTTTCGGGTACTGGAATGAGTGTCTGGTGGGGGAGGGGTGGCTCACAGGTACCATGGTCCTCCTGGATCACTCTCGGGCAGTTGGCTTCTTCCTGGGCGATCCACAGCCACCTGGAACCTGCTGGATTTCACTCTTTCCTGAACAGTCTTTCCTTCCATCTTTTCCTATCAGACAGTCCGGCTTCTAGGCACTTCAAGACAGACACACAGCTTCTCAAGCATGAAAGTCAGACCACAAGTGATGCCGTTTACCTCTAGGAGACTGGCTGTCAGGCTGACACCTGCCCTCATTGCACAGCAGCCCTCCGAGTACTCTGCAGGGCACTCCCTCCTTTGGTCATATAAAAGTTGGAACTAGAACAAAGTGGGCGGTTGAATCCTACTTTTATACGCAACTTTCACACAGGAAATGGATCCACTGTATCAAACTATAGCGCCAGTTTCAGAAAGAAGAAAGTGGTTCTTCCTTCAAGTGTACTTCCCAAGCTGCTCTACAGACACTACCTGGACGGCTAACCGATCATTGTGCAGGCCGATGGTGCCTTTGGCCAGTACATAACTATGCAAAACCAAAGGGGATGATGGACGGAGTGTTGAACATTGCAAACACTCACCCCCAGTCAACTGATCTGGGTTTAATCCATCATCATTCTTTAGCTCACTCCGCCACCCCAGTTCAGACATGGCCATATGCAAATCAGTCTGACCCTGTGCCTCATGGGAACAGTCCAGCCCAAACTGCCAAGCCATGTCGTCCCTGGACCGGAAACAAGCATCCTGGGACCGGTTTCTGGCTTACAGCCGTCATCAGCCAGGCTATCTTGAATCCAGTGGCAAAGTGAGCAAGGGACCCACGTCTGGGCATACCCTGCCAACTTAGGGCGAACATAGCAAAACCAAAGGGGATGATGGACGGAGTGTTGAACATTGCAAGCACTCACCCCCAGTCAACTGATCTGGGTTTAATCCATCATCATTCTTTAGCTCACTCCGCCACCCCGGTTCAGACATGGCCATATGCAAATCAGTCTGACCCTGTGCCTCATGGGAACAGTCCAGCCCAAACTGCCAAGCCATGTCTTCCCTGGACCGGAAACCAGCATCCTGGGACCGGTTTCTGGCTTACAGCCGTCATCAGCCAGGCTATCTTGAATCCAGTGGCAAAGTGAGCAAGGGACCCACGTCTGGGCATACCCTGCCAACTTAGGGCGAACAAAGCGATACCAAAAGGGATGATGGACGGAGCGTTGGAGCAAATCAAACACTCACCCCCAGTCAACTGATCTGGGTTTAATCCATCATCATTCTTTAGCTCACTCCGCCACCCCAGTTCAGACATGGCCATCAAAATGATTAGCTCAAAAGCTCCGTCCATCATCCCCTTTGGTATCGCTCAGTACATAACTATTCCTGCATTAGAGCTATAAAAGCTTGGGTGAGTAAATATTAAAAAAGGAACAAAAGAGAGGTTCTCTTCGACTCGAGCATCCGTTTACACAGACTACTTAAAGGACACTCTCCTGTTTGGTTTTGGTCAAAGCACTATCTTTGCTAACATCGGTAAACGCTTACAAGTGATTTCTGACAATGATCTCCTTATGGTAGAACAGATAAAATAATTCATCAAGAAATTAATCTGTCATGACTTAACGAGCTCAATCAGCTAACAGCAATTGAAATGAGCTTTATGGAGTACTGCGTCATTAATATGAGACTTAAACGTAAGCACCACTAAGACATTGCTGCTCAAACTGCACATCATCCAGAATGCTAGGGTAATATTAGCTGCACAATTAAGACATTTGCATTGCTTCTCTGAAGCTGATTGCTGCCGCCACTGGCTTATGGTGGGGACAGTTTAGCACTGGAAATGTGCATGCATGTTTTTTTAAAGAAGACAGATCTACTATGCTCATAGTAGAAGTTTTTAAGGCCACAAAATGTATTTGCCTTCATATTGAATAACAATTGTCTTTTAATTGCAGATGGAAAGATTATGAGGAAAGCATTTTTCCCACTTGCTCTCTAAATACTGAAACGGGTAATCAGCAGTCATTTGGCTTGGCTAATCCTATCAAAGCTTGTGTGTTGCTCTAAAAATTCATTTGTTCTCATTCCTCTTATTATCTGTATATTGTCCTTCCCTTCGTCATTTGTTCATACAACACAAAGATTAAGGCACATAGAGGCATTCCTCACTAAGATGTGCTATTTAAAGGACATCATCCTAATCAGCATTTTTGGAAGTAAGACTAAGAGCCTCATTTAGAGATTAGTGTAACGTGGCATCCACCAAAAATTGTCAAATGTTCCATCAATCTCTTGTATCCTCTGCTTCATTTGAAGTGAGGGATGCCAGTTTTCTTGATGGTGGAGTCTCTGTTGGCTTTACCAACGGAGAATACCATCAGCTACCATAGGTCATGGTGTCTTAAGGACTGTCCTACCTTAGGTGTGACTTGTGACTCCATGTCAGCCATATTTTCCCTGTCCGGTAACGATTTGCGCTGGCCAGTGGGAAACCTCAAATATGGTGGGCAGCCTACTTAAAGTCCTTTATCACCAAATAGCAAAGTTTTGAACTGAAATTGCCCAGCACCAAATGCTGTTCATGCTCTGCCACATTACCTCGCAGGTCCCTTGAGCATTTAGACATGAGGATTAATGGAACCCTGTTGAAAGTTTTCTACCAAAAGCCTAAATCTTTACACTCTTTCTACATAAGAATCTGGGGTGCTAGAGAGGTGCTATGTGTACAGTACATTGGGTCTGCCACCAGGCTTCCAGTAGACAGACTCTTTTCATTGCTCTGAAAGTGTTCTGGTGACATGCTCTGGGCACAACTATTTTATCGTAGTCTTTTAAGTCCTTGCATGAATGCTTGGCATAGGTGGGTCAGTTGTAAGAGCGCAAAGGTTACCTGAAGAGGCTTCAAAAGCTTGCATTCCCAGCTGGCATATTTATTGTAAATGCAACTGATAATTGGTGAGGGTTTCGATGTACTAACAAAGCAATTCCTAAGCACCCCAAGATTGTACTTAAATAATTCCTAGGGCAGGGGTGTTAATAATCCCTTAAAACGTGTCATCCTACACTTAAAGGTTTCTCATTTTATGTCTCACATGGGACTCTTGGCTCAGTCTACCCTACCTTAAGTGGCAAAATAGTTTTCACCTACTTTGGTGCAATAAGTTGTCCTATTAAAATCAAGAAGAAAGGCTTTGCATTCAACTGACAAGTAACTTTTGTTCCCAGTAGGTCTTAGAGAGTGCTGTAGTGTGCCTGTGCCGGCAAGATGGAGTAACTTATCCTTCCTAGAAGAGCAGCTCGCTAGTATCATTGTGCGGTGGGAGAGGAGCTGGGGAGGTGCGTGGTCTCTCGAGGCCCCATCTTCAAGAGATGGAGCTCTCTATCTGGCAGCCTTCTTGTTTGTCTCGTACATTTTAAACTTAGGCGCACAATTTTTTAACTAATTATCTTGTTCTTAAGGTCCTGTGTCGAAGGAGGGAGGAGAGCCACCCTTTTTTAAAACCGTAGCAATTTGTTGTAAGAAGCGGCTGGAGAAAGAAAACTTCTCTAGGTAAATAAAATAATTTTCTTTATGTAATGCTTTTCGAGAATTTACTTAGCTCTATGCTCTAAGAATATGGGCTTATTTGTCTTAGGTGTAGTCTTGATGTCATGCTATGTAAATCTATTCATTGAATATCATGTACAGTGGAAATATGATTTCACCACCTTTTTGTGCCAATGTATGAAAGTAATTCACTTCCTAGCATGTGGTTTCTTTTGTGTTCCTCTTTGTTGTTAGACCTACGCTAGTCACCATGAAACGTGAGGCCGCTGCCAGACTTACAAGCATTGGCAATGCCGAGACGCCTATGAGAGCTATTGGCTTTGGTAATGTTTTAGAGCCATGCTGTACAGCAGCGTGGATCCTTTTGTAGTGTAGCTAAAATTAATTATAAATAGTGCTGTGACGCAGCAAGGGCTAATGCACTTTTTGTTTCTTTTTCGAAAAAGGGCATTTGGCCTGGATGCATCATAGTCCTTTTTTTATTTTTAGACACACTGCTAGACAGCATGGCTACACATCATTGCCAAAGTCGTCAATGCCCAAGTCGTCAATGCCCATGCTGTACATTTTAAGCAAAAGACAATGGCAGAGTTTCAAAGGCGAGATCTATAGGCTTTGCCAATACTTGTTAGCTCTCGGCACAACACCCCTGTGAGTCTGAGCAAATCAGTTACTCTCCCCACGTGTGAAAAAGGAAATAATGTGACACCAGGCAAAAAAATCCTAAAGCAATTGCGCCCATGTCTGTTTTAGTGAAAATACATTTGAAAGCAGATAACATCTGTTGTCAAAATTAGCATCCATTTCGAAGAAGAAAAGGGCTTCTTTGAAGTGTGTGTGGCATAGTAAAACATAGCTACAAATGACGAGACGACAGCTAAGAAGGAAAAATTAAATTAGTGCCTCATTCTCCGCGTGATTAGTAGAAGGACCGCAATCAAGCTGAAGCAATCAGCACTTGGTCATTGCTCCAGTCGAAAGAAGAGCAAGTGAAGCCAGCATGCGCTGGCCAAGTACAAGGCTGCAAATAAGAGTGACAATGAAACCAACAAACGTTAAGCAATGGGCGGTCTGCAAGATCCTTGTTCTATACGATATCTCTCACAAGCGAGAGCTCATGCAGCATATGCACTGTCTCAGGCGAGACCTAAAAAGTGCCACATTAGCTATAGGAAACTCAGGAACGATGCGCACAGTCCACTCCCTGAGTTCTCTGTTGACACACCACTCGCAAACACATAACACCTAATTTGGGAGTAAACATTTGTAAGGGCTATAAAAACATATGAAATGATCAAAGGGATTACGTAATGGATATGTATGTACGCAATATTATCTAAATCATTATTTTTTCATAATCGGTAGAAGGAATTGCATTGTCCCACTTTGTTGTCTCAGAATTAGACGTGTGCTCACTTACTCAAATTTGCATGTGCATTCACACACACAAACAGTTAACTTACCAACCCCAACCAAATATAGTACATCACTGTGCCTTATTTGATTGATTCCCATTGACCCTCACACATGCCTGCTGACTTTATGAACCCTAAGCTGGACCAATGAAAAAAGGATTAAAAAAAGGGAAGGATGGTGCTTGTCCTCGCCTTGGTCGACTGAGGTGGGCCTGTTTTGTACTCTATAACAGGGTGGTTCATTTAGGGTGAGTCCATTCTAAAATGCTTGCCTTCTAAAACACTGATATTTTCTCGTTGATCAAATGGTGCAAAAGCTAACTACATACCTTTAATGATGCAATCCCTGAGAAATATTTGAAAGATCTCTTTGACAACCCTACACGTGATGTGTTTACTTGTTAATGCCTTCCTTGCAAAGGTGTTTTTAGGTCTGCATTGAAAGCAGGTAACCTGTTGTCTTTGTTAAACCTTAAACGTAACTTGAATTTCCAGCTCACTACTAGCTTTCCCTTTTCTGGTAACCTCATTGACTGAAGTGGCTGCTGTTGATTTGTAAGTCCACACTGGTCGACTGTCTGAATTCCATCATAAATATAGCAGCAATTCTGCTACTCTATAGGTATTGGGCGGATTAGACTTCATGCGGTGGATGACCGTATCCAATGGTTACACAAGTCTGAAATTCAGTCTGTCTAAAACGTAGTGTTTTTATTTCTCATGGATAACCATACTACTGTGTTAAATCTTGGCTATCTATATTGGCAAGCAACAGTTTGACTTGTGTATTAGTAGAGTCTGCCTGATGAGTTGGGATTCTGCTCCACTCTCATCATACTATATATACTTATGTAGCTAAGAAAGCAAATCTTCTAAATTCCTTCTCTTAGGGCGTGCCCAGATGGCCTTTCTCCACCTTGGGTCTATAGCACACTCTTCTGCCCCAGTCCCAGGAAGTATGAGCACATCACTCCAATACAATACTACAGTGGTTCCCAAACTGTGCACCGTGGCTCCCTGGGGAGCCGTCAAACCTAGCCAGGGGAGCCATGCACCAGGCACTTTAATGCATTTAATGTTGAAGGGTCTGTTGGCTTCAGTTAAACTGATTAGACTTACACGCATGATGTTGATGAGTTGTAAATGACATGCCTAAAGCTGTAAACAAAGTGCTTAATTGATGGCATGTCGAGGGAGATGACCTCCATATTTCACTGGATCCTCACGTTCAAACACTCCCAAATAAGCAGAGGATGCCTGATTTATTTTGTTAGACTCGTTAATAGTTTGGGTTTTTTCCAAATGCATTTTACACCAATGCAAGTTATCAGGAAAGTACAGTTGTCCTGTCTATTAAACACACTAAGTATTATTAAGTATTGACATTTGTACTTGAATCATTGGTACTTCCAGTACACATTTCTTTCAGTAAACACACATTTCCAGACAGGCCTGCTCTCTCCTTGAGCACAGGGAAGTAAAACACCATATACGGCATAATGCCAACATTTGGAAGCAAGAGAGAGGAACGTTTAAAAAAACAAAAAAATTCAGAGGAATTTATTTTACTTGCATTGATTTGGAGGCAATTTTAGGGAGGAGACAGCAAAACTAAAGCTGTATGTGGTTTAAGAAATCATGAGTCACCCTGCTGAGACAGGTGTGTTGGCACGTATGACATGGGTAGAAATGGAAGTGCATGCAAATATTCTTCAAGCGCAGAAACACTTTGGCAATGGGGCCTACATGCATAGGGGTGCTATCTAGCACTGTAAGTGGGATAAAGTTTAAGAGGGTACGCTAAAAAAGGCATGGGCAAAGTGTAATTAGGAATATTTTATTAGAGGCCACCTTGGTAATACGAAACACCCTGCATATATGATTATAACACCTTCATCAGCTTCATCCCAATTATTTTAAGGGAGAAAAAAGTAAGTACTCCAGAGGCCGGGCTTACATCCACCCCACCTTCCAAAAAAAGTAACAGTGGGGTGCCACGGGCAATGGCCAATGGGTCAAGGGAGCCACGGGTCGAAAAAGTTTGGGAACCACTGCAATACTAGCTGCCATTGGGACTATGCATATGATTTAAACCTGGTTCTTATATTTGACTGTGGTGCTACAGCATCCTCTTGGTGCTACCAAACTCCATATTGCAGGGATAGGTTACGTGAACAGCTCATTGGCAAGGCTTGACGTTCTTCAGTATATGAATGCTACACAGTAAATCCGTCCTTTTCTGCATCTGCACCCAGCTCCCTGTGGAGATAGTAAAAGTTTAGGTGCATATGCATCTGAAACTCAAATGTGATTCTGCTGGGACTTCCACTGGGGAAAAATCAGATGGGTTAGTCTTAATTGTCTACATGGAAATCTAGAATTTGCATAAATGTCCATTGATAGTTTTGGCGTTTTTTGAGAATTCCCTGTATCTTGAAATCTACTTAAATCATAGGAGGGAGTCAGTTATAACATCTTGTTAGCCTGATAGTTTATGATTCGGGCTTTAGCCGCTAAATCGCATCTCCCCCCGAAGCTGAAAACACAAATTTCATTTTCTTATGAACACCAGAGATTCATACCTCAGTTTTCCATTGATGCCATTCTGCAACCTTGAGAGTAGAAAACCAGAAAAGTTCCCCGTGAGACCGCACTTACGTCCTCATTTCTGCCTGCTTCCATTTACTAGTGTTGATTCCGCAAAGAAATTCTAAAGTGGGCCTTGTGTAAGGTCCGCATCAGGGGCACTGTGCAGGAGACGGGTGCGCTGATTGTATAGGTACTGTTCTCATTCCATTGTGAGTGACGAACGTCATTGCTTAGCTGCCAGTTGGCTTACTCGTATCAAGGGCACGGCCAAGGGCTGCACATTGGATTACATTTGGATAAAAGCAGGAATCGGGATTAAATAGATGGGATTAAGCTGTGCTGCAGCCTTGAGTCAAATTTTTTTTAATTAGTTTGTTATGCCGCCCCTTCATAAGGGGCCCACGTTATACTAAGATGATGCTGAGGGCACACAGCCTCTGTATCAGGATTGTTACTTTTACGAAGAAAGGCCTAGTTTTAAAATAATTTTTCATACATTTTGTAGCATTTCCAAGGTCTAAAAAACTGGTATTTTGGGGAGAGTTATTAACGTATGCTTCCTGTTACATCTGCAGTCCGATCCACGAACAGAGGAGTCGGAGGCAAAATATTATAGTACAGTAAGTCTCTGTTATTTATATTCGATGCACAAATGCATAGGATCCAGCGACAACCGGCCTTTCCATACACGGGCCTCTTTACTAGCTTCAGCCCTGTGACCTTATGCTGCAGTAATGCGCCAGGCTTTGCCCTTCGATGCCCACTGAACCAAAGCTGAATTTTAAACAGTTTCCGAGGCCAGCGAGAGAGGAATGCAGCACCCTATAGCCGGTCAGACGTCCGCATGCAGCGCTGGGTGCGAGGCATTCCGCGTCGGGGAGAGGGGTGGAAAACATTATTCGTTCCGTTAGAAACCACCCTATTGGCCGTTGAATGTGTCCTCCTGAGAGAGGCGTTCTTTTTAAAGAACTTTCCACGCAGTTCTCATTATATTGCAAATGTGCATGCATATTAAAATCCACCCACGCACAGACATCGCATTTTTAACCACATTTTGCATGTGGTGACCTTTACTTTTCCCATTACGTGTTCAACCGTTTAAAGTGCTGCCTTCTGAAATACAGGACTGAAGGTTTTACTGATACGGGGCACTTCCGGACGATTCCGAGCATGTGGCTTGGCCAGTGTAATAAAGGGTGTGCCTTAAACACGTAAGCTAAATATCTGTGCTTAGCATAGTGTGCCGCCCGACTTGTATTTTGCTGTTTCTGGCATTGCATCCAGATATAGGATACAACAAGTAACGTCGTACCTACAACAAGTCAGGATTATTGGCTTTGTCAATGGTTGTTAGTTGCATAAGATAAATAAGTAGAAACTATGGCTTGTATATAATATTGAAAAAGCTTCCACTTAAAGCCCTGGTGACACAACTGACAATGGTGCTGCTCCTGAGTTTCAAAAAGAGATGGGAAACCCAGAGAGAAAATGATTCTCTTTAAAGGATTTCCCTTCTCCTACAACGCTCACCTGGCATGACGTCATGCCGTAACGTCTCCACAATGATGTGCCTGCTGTCACTGCAGTCCGGGGAAAAAACGGACCGCCTGTGCCAGGGCACACAACAGAGCCCAATAGAGACCCGTTTCGAGGCCCCCTTTAAAAAACTGCCGGTGCTCAGCACCGGTGAGACCCGGCCCACTTTAAGCCCAGGCCACATATAATTTGTTACGCCAAACTGCATACAGAGCATTTCTTATATCGCCTAACTATGCGAGCCAATGGGGAGAGGACAGAGAAATAAATACAGTTTATAACCAGGTGGTCCAGGGCCCCAGGTTTTAGACCCTAGAGATGGCCTTTCTCTGTGTGCTTGGTAGATTGAAAAACTGCAAACCACATAGGTAAATGTGACACCCAGCCCACAATTCAAATTCAAATGTGACCCAACAGTCCGAGGTGCACAGCCTATAAAAAGGGGGCCGTGGGCACCATTCCTACCGAATACGATCCAAATCTTCCTTGTTTAAACAATTCATTTAACCATCTTGTCCCATTTTTTTCCAGTTCAAACAGGCTGAAAACGGACATTCACATTTCAACGATTTTATTATCAATATGCTGTTTCCATCAGTGACAATACACAAAAGATAATTCCTTGCAGTTATAATTTTGGTGTAACAATACATCTCTCAAATCTTCTTTGTAAAAGCCCAATGCATTTCGAGAATTACTCTCTTCTTCAGGGGTAAACTGTAACATAAATATTTAAGAAGAAACCATTATAATTCTCTCTCAAACTCTGTAGTAAAATAAACCATGCAACAAGTTGGCACATTACTCAAACAAGAAGCAAACTTACATAGTTTGTATCAGGGCACGAGTCGGGGGTACACGCGGGTGGACGGCGTCCACCCACTTATTTCACAGGGTGGACGCCGTCCACCCTGCCAAGAAGATGGCCCCAGTGAAAAAGATGCTGAATTCGTCCCGGTGTAATTTCCAAACACCGGGACACTTTCAGCAGCGCCTGCACTTATCTGCTTTCGATCGCAACAATCAACAACGTGCAGGCGCAGACGGGGCTTTCTTATTTCTGACTCCTGCTGGGCCCATAACAATGGCCTATTCTGAGGGGTCATCAGGCCTCCTTCTGTTCGAGTCTCCTCACGGCAGCAGTCAGGAGCCTCACACCTAGAAGCAAATGCCCAGATGGGAAACAAAGGCTCACACCTGTTAGCACTTCACGCATATTTAAGAGAGGCTTTCACTTTGTTCAGGCTCTGTTTAGGAGATATGCATGCACTGTAAGACCGTCAGATGTGTCCATCTTTCCCAGTATTTGCATTAAATAAATAGCATTTATATAGCGCATACTACCCGAGGAGGTGTTGTAATAATTTAAATATCACTATTTTTTCTTTTAAAGCACTATGGGTAGAGAAAGCTTTACGCTGACAAAAGGCAACATTGGTTTATGTGAATCTTACAAAAGTGTGAATCTTCTGCCTAAATCATGAGGGTTTGCAAGTATGCTCGAAATGTGCTCAAATGTACTCATGATACACCTGCTAAACATATATGTGAGGGCTTAAGATCTAATGCCACTTCTTGTGATGCCCCTTCCTGTGATGTCACGTGCTGTGATGTCACGCGCCTCACGCGCCCCGATGTCACGCGCCGTGATGTCATTTGCATACTGATTAATTAGGTTAGTCCCCCCACTTCTTTTTTTAGGACTTGTGCCCTGGTTTGTATAGACAATACATGCCTCCGTCAAATGACAACGATCGGTGTGTCCATTTAGTTTCAAAGGAAAGAACGCTTTGCACATTTTAGTCAACTAAATCGTCCACCATGCTTATAAAAATACTCCTACATTATGTAGCCATTATTTTTATCCATCTACTCCCCGTCTTCCATTTCACCCTTTTAAACCTGAAGTTAATTACCACCACGTGTCATCCCACTCCGCCTACCCCCCTCTGAACATATGGTAACGCCCCCTACTTCACAATGAGCTGCATCGTCGTGCACTTATAAACCCAACAGCAAATTCACAATGATGAAAATTAAATACAAAGTGACCGATGTGCATTCTCATGCCAACAAATAAAAAAATAAATAAATCGAGATGCTGTGTAACTCAATGGTTGCATATGAAATTACATGAATGTCGGCTGTTCAGTCTGTGAAAACGTTACATTATTAAAGGGTTGCAAACTCAGGTTGGACAGAAAACAACATTAAACACATTTTGAAGAGGGAATGCACACCCATTTTTTTCATTATACTCCATTTCAACAAGTTTATTTGCTCTAAGACTGAGAATGTTGGTGTGCAAACCTCGGTGCGTGCTCGGTCCGTGTACGCGGAGACAATTCAAACTCAACTGGTTCAACAGTCCGAGGTGCACAGCCTACAGCCCCCTCTTTATAGGCTGTGCACCTCGGACTGTTGAACCAGTTGAGTTTGAATTGTCTCCGCGTACACGGACCGAGCACGCACCGAGGTTTGCACACCAACATTCTCAGCCTTAGAGCAAATAAACTTGTTGAAATGGAGTATAATGAAAAAAATGGGTGTGCATTCCCTCTTCAAAATCATGTGTTTAATGTTGTTTTCTGTCCAACCTGAGTTTGCAACCCTTTAATAATGTAACGTTTTCACAGACTGAACAGCCGACATTCATGTAATTTCATATGCAACCATTGAGTTACACAGCATCTCGATTTTTTTATTTGTTGGCATGAGAATGCACATCGGTCACTTTGTATTTAATTTTCATCATTGTGAATTTGCTGTTGGGCTTATAAGTGCACGACGATGCAGCTCATTGTGAAGTAGGGGGCGTTACCATCTGTTCAGAGGGGGGTAGGCGGAGTGGGATGACACGTGGTGGTAATTAACTTCAGGTTTAAAAGGTGAAATGGAAGACGAGAGTAGATGGATAAAAATAATGGCTACATAATGTAGGAGTATTTTTATAAGCATGGTGGACGATTTAGTTGACTAAAATGTGCAAAGCGTTCTTTCCTTTGAAACTAAATGGACACACCGATCGTTGTCATTTGACGGAGGCATGTATTGTCTATACAAACTATGTAAGTTTGCTTCTTGTTTGAGTAATGTGCCAACTTGTTGCATGGTTTATTTTACTACAGAGTTTGTTTTAAACACGAAAGATGTTTTAAGTATGAGGTTTATTTTTGGGTTTAATTTGCATTTTTGTTTGGTAGAGCTTGGGGTCTATTTAATTTTTGGGTTTGCACTGAAATGATTATTAGTTAGGTCACATTGGGGGGCGGGGGGGTTGGTAATTTACGTAAGGAGGGCTGGTAACAAGATTAGAGTAATGCTGTGTTTGAGAGAGAATTATAATGGTTTCTTCTTAAATATTTATGTTACAGTTTACCCCTGAAGAAGAGAGTAATTCTTGAAATGCATTGGGCTTTTACAAAGAAGATTTGAGAGATGTATTGTTACACCAAAATTATAACTGCAAGGAATTATCTTTTGTGGATTGTCAATGATGGAAACAGCATATTGATAATAAAATCGTTGAAATGTGAATGTCCGTTTTCAGCCTGTTTGAACTGGAAAAAAATGGGACAAGATGGTTAAATGAATTGTTTAAACAAGGAAGATTTGGATCGTATTCGGTAGGAATGGTGCCCACGGCCCCCTCTTTATAGGCTGTGCACCTCGGACTGTTGAACCAGTTGAGTTTGAATTGTCTTCGCGTACACGGACCGAGCACGCACCGAGGTTTGCACACCAACATTCTCAGCCTTAGAGCAAATAAACTTGTTGAAATGGAGTATAATGAAAAAAATGGGTGAAAATGTGACCCCAGCCCACAATAACATCTTGAAATTAAGATTTAGAGGGATGACTTCATCGAGAATGTTAAATCCCGTCTGTGATACGTCATGGTTGCATGCAGAAATTTCTGAATTTTCGACTCCAAATTTTTAATCATAGAATGGCAATTTTAGTCTTTGTTTCCCTTTTCGTTTGGCATCTGTAAAATGGACATTTTTTTAAATTTTGGTCCTTAACTGCCTCCAGTGGCGGCAGCCTCCGAACAGGGCTGGTGAGACGGGGAAGGGCGGGGGTGGGGGGGGGGTTTGCGTTGGTCGCGATGAAAAAAAATAAAAATTAACTTACCTGCTTTGCCGCAGCATCCGCCGCACGTCTCTCCTTGACTTCTTTTCTTCCTCCCGGCTGCTGTCTGGACCGGAAGCACCCAGGCTTCCGACTCTGCCAGCCTATCACAACGCTGCAGAGCAGCGTCGCGATTGGTCTGAGCGGCCTGTTTGGCCGCTCAGGCAGTGCCTGGGGAGGCTGGGCAAGTTTGCCATGGGGCTGTGCAACACAGCCCAATGGAGAATATGCCAACTAGACATGACTGTTTGGCCGGCCCTAGAGGGTCGGTCAAAGCGTCATACGCAAGTAGGGAGGGAGTGCAAGCCACTCCTGCTCCCTCTGTGTTAGCCAGCCCCACCCCGCCCGGAGTCACAAAGGAAAATAAAATAATAATAACTTTTTGTTATTATCATTTTATTTTTATCTTCCAGTGGGGCGATGCTCCTCCGCCTTAGCGGAGGAGCCGCCACTGCCTGCCTCCCTCCTTTAAATTCTTACTGGTGTAGGTGCATCAGGTGGGGCATGAATGGGCCCAGCTATACAGGCAGGATTTAAGGAGAGATCGTCACATCTGCATTGAGTAACATAGGTCTATAGCATCATGTATACATTGTCGGAAATATTCCAGAGGACTACGGGCAAATAGGAGTTACTGGGCCTAACCATGGAGGTTGTGGCATTTTACTCATGCTAGCCCAGGACTCGACCTACTATGGATCCTAGGTACCTGGACCAAGTACTATCCCTTTCCCGCGCTTGACATTCAATGGACGTGCGGTCCAGCAATCAAGGAAACTTCGAGGAGAGGTAGGTGTGAGACATATGCAGGTGCAACTCTCAAAGTACAAAAAGTAACTGCATTAAGTTTATTGTCCAGTCAAATACTTTTATGAAACGAGTATTGGCAAAGCCAATAGGTCTCACCTGTGCAAGAGCTATTGGCTTTACCAATGTGTTTTAGCCTTGTTATACACCAGTATGGCTGCTGTTCAGCATGACTAAAAGTTAGTGGTGTGGAGTGGCATAGTGTCATGTATTGGAGTGGCATAGAGTGGCATACAGTGCAGGGGCGTAGAATGCAGTGGTCTAGATTAGTGTTGCATAGTAGAGTGCAGTGTCGTAGAGTGGTGCAGAGTGCAGTGGCATGGAGTGATGCAGAGTAGAGTGGCATAGAATGCAGTAATGCAGACTGGAGTGGTGTAGAGTGCAGCAGCAAAGATTGCAGTGTTGTAGAGTGCTGAGGTCTACAATGGCAGAGTGCAGTGGTGTAGATTAGAATACAGTGGCGTGCACTGGCAGAGTGCAGTGACATAGAATTCAGCGGCATTCAATGTAGCAGCTTAGATTATAGTGGTACATAGAGGAGTGGAGTAGTGCAGAGTAGTGGCATAAAGTGAGGTGGCTTAAAGCGCAGTGGCATAGAGTGAAGTGCTGCAGAGTGCAGTGGCTTAAAGTGCCATGATGCAGTGTGGCATGGAGGGCATTGGCATAAAGTGCAGTGGTGCAGAGTGGCGTATAATTCAGTGGTGTGGAGTGTATTGGTGTAGAGTGCAGTGGTTTACAGTAGAGTGGTGTAGAGTGCAGTCGCATAGTATGAGTGGCGCAGAGTAGATTGTTTCGTAGTAGAGTGCAATGACGTAGAGTGGAGTTGTGCAGAGTAGAGTGCATTGGTGTAAAGTATACTGGCATAGTGTAAAGTGATGTAGAGTGCAGTTGTGCAGAGTACAGTGGCCTAGGCTGGAGTGTAGAGGGCAGTGGCGAAGAGTGCAGTGGTGTAGAGTGGCGTAGAGTGTATTGGCATAGAATTGAGTGGTGTAGAGTAGAGAGGCGTGGAGTGGTGCGGAGTGGTGTGCAGTGGTGCTGTGTAGAGTGGAGTATCCATGGTGTGGTAGCACACTGCCATTACAGACAGCACATTTTCAATTGAAATGGCCATTACATTTGCACAGGCATAAAGTCTTAGTATTAAAACTATACGATGCACAGATGATAATGTGTGGAAATGGCATCACCTAGTGTATTGATTTGTTTTGATCATATTAAAGTATTTGTATCCAACACTTCTGAAGTAACAAAAAATGTGTTTCACTTGTGCTTTCCTAATTCTTATATATTCTGAAATACTTGCACAGTTCAATTAAATTTTGTTGTGTGCTAGAAAAAAACCCTTTGCTACCCCCAGTGTCGAGCAAGATTATCACATAAATTCTCTCACTTTGAGTCTGAGAAAGATAAGTAAACACCAAGCTCCCTTGGAAGACAGAGCCTGACGTTTGACCTCCGTCTCTGATGCACAGCCACAATTGAAAAGATAATAACTTTTACAGGCCTTTATACAGAAAGTAATTCTCATGGCAGAATACAAGGAGAGGTAGTGTTAAAAAGCTTTGCTCCTTTGGGGGTGGGGGGAAGCAAACTGACGCTGGACAGCCTAAAATAAATAAAGCCAGCAAATAGAAAGCCAAAAAATGTGAGTTATAAACCACAAAGCTAATGGTAAGTAATGGGCGAAATGTATTTCCAGGGAAGCTTTCAGAATGCTCCCAAGGTGTCTTTTGAAACCAGACCGCTGTGCTGTCTGGAAGGTTTCAACCAAACAATTAGTGTAATAAATTGGGTTTTTGATCGAGGGGGTGGGGGTAAAGACTCCTCTCGGGCAACAACCTCAATCCCTGTCAAAGTAAACCATAAAGTCACCTAATTAACCTATGCTTAACCCTCGGGTAGCTTGGCACAAAAGCAGTCAGACTTAACTTAGAGGCTATTTCTAAGGTATTTATGCAGCATTCAAAGAGTAATAAAGGGAAAATACAACACAAGAAAAATCCAACATCAATTTAGAAAAATAGAGCAAGTTTTCATAAATTATTTGACATCAAAACAAAATCAGTAGAACCTGAGTTAAGAATTTAAAAATAGCACCTAAAAGATCCAAGGGCCAACTGCGGACATCTAGTTGTGCGAGACTTTGGCATAGTCGAAAGTTAAGGGTGACCGGGATGGAGCATGGTTCGGATAAACAGTGTATTGGGCCTGGTCTTGACTTACCTTCGAACTTAGAAGAAAATTTCAAAGAAAAATGTCTGAGAAAGTAAATTTTAGCAGTGGAAGGCAGCCAGCGGTGTCCGAGGTGTTGTCAGGGAACCACTGAAAGAAGTTACGGTGAAGATTTCTACGTTCAAACGTAGTCCCTTTTTTGGAAGTCCAATATCTTCTGCGCAATGGAGCTGCAGGCTGTACTTGATGAGGACTCTACGAGGCCGAATAACCTTCCAAAGAGGTGCCGCTGAACAGTATTTGCTGCTGTGGAGAAGAATGTAGCTGGAGCTAAGGGAAAAGTCAGACCGACCGGCGAAGCAACTTGGGTGGATCGGCGAGAAGGTAGGTTCCCGTATTTTTGTCAGTTCTCAGGCCACTTTAAGGTGGAACGTTTTCTAAGCCCTAAGTTTCTGTTTTTGGCTGTTTGGGCACCTTTGTACCACTTCTAGCTGGGTCCAAGTTGTTGGAGCTTATTGTGTCCCTGTAGATCAGAAGAGGAGGCCAGCAAACTAGCCCTTGGAGTCAGTCTGATAGTCCTGGGAACAAGCAGCAAGGCAGTTCTCTGAGGGTACAAGACAGGCTTCAAGCATCAGGGCAGTCCTATTATAGAATCATGACAGTCCTCTGAGGTGCAAAGCAGGCCAGTTCTCTGATGTAAAAGGCAGTGCTTTTGGGGGTGCTCATCAGGTTCAGGAGTGACCTGAAGAGTTGGTCTGAGGGTCCAATATTTATACCTGGTGCCAGCCTTTGAAGTGTGATAAACGTCTAGACTTCCACCAACATCTGGTTCTGGAATTTTCTTTCCTCCCCTTTCCAGGCTTTAAGAGCTCTGGGGTGACCAGGACTTGTGTCAAGTTATTTGCAAGTGTGCTGAGTCGGCTCATTTGAAATGTAAGTGGGGTAGGAAACAGCTTTGCGCCGCCCATCCTGGCAGGCTGGCTCATCTTGCCAACACCTAGTCCACCTTTGTCTCACTGTTTGGGAGGAACACATAAAGGCAACTGCCAACTATTCAGTCATGTGACCCAGGACACAGGCCGTAGGCTCCAAATGGTTAGGAGAAGAAATGGCAGGTTTATAAAAGTTGCATTTTCAGAATTGTGACTTAAATTCCGACTTTACCATTAAAGAGGATTTTAAATTACAATTCTTTTGAGACCAAACATGATATTTGTACCTGCTCCCAAACCAACATTATCGCTTATTAAATTTAATCCTATGGGAGAGGAAGGCCTTCCAGTAGCGAAAACGAATTTGGGAGTTTTTCGCTATCAGGACATATAAAACTTAAAAGTACATGTCCAACGTTTTACTTAATTCACCCTGCCCTATGGGCTGTCTTGGGCCTACCATAGGAGTGACTTGTATGTATTAACAAGCATTGGCATAGCCAATAGGTCTCGCTTTTGGGACCTTATAAGTATTTAGTTATGCAGCACAATATCCTTGGTGCAACAACATCAACTGTTGCATGGGTAAACACTTATAAGGTCCCAAAAGCGAGACCTATTGGCTATGCCAATGCTTGTTTCTCTGGATTTCCCTTCTCTTTTGAAACGCAGGAGCAGCAACATTGTCGTGGTGTCACCAGGGCTTTAAGTGGAAGCTTTTTCAATATTATATACAAGCCATAGTTGCTGCTTATTTATCATATGCAACTAACAACCATTGACAAAGCCAATAGTCCTGACTGGTTGTAGGTATGATGTTACTTGTTGTATAATATATCCGGATGTAATGACAGAAACAGCAAAATACAAGTCGGGCGGCACACTATGGCTAAGCACAAGTTTTTAGCTTACGTGTTTTTAAGCCACGCCCTTAATTACATTGGCCACGCCCTTCGAGAGACCCCCCCCCAGTTTTTTCATCCCACTTAAAGCCCTGAACACACCCAATGCTGTCCAACAATTCCTCTTCTGTGGATAACACAGTAAGGCCCGCACTCTCGGAATACTCGTATGGTATTTTTCCCTTTGAAAGGCATTTTCCCAACATGTAATTAAAGCACCAGGTGTGTCTTTGTACCCAGTGAATGTTCTTGGTACCTTTGCTGGAAAGGGATGGGAGATCTGCGGCTGTCTATTAATGAGAGGAGTGTAGCCACGCCCTTGCTCTGGTTGGGGCAGTGATAGGGTTAAGCTGCGCAGCCTCTTTGCACTGACGCCCGAACCCCGATGATTCTCCAAAATACCAGGCACGTGACGCAAGCATCTTTGCTCTTAGAGAAATCCAAACGGGTTTCAAAGCTTTCTTAAATACTAAAATAGACCAGCCGAAATGTAATGAGTTAAAACTTGGAAAGAAGACATGTTTTAATGCTGAAAACCGGCTAGACTGTGTTTCGATCCAGCATTTACAAAGCAAATATTTACAGTCACTGAATTGTGTGCAGGCTGAAGTTTAAATAGGGGTTTTTATTAGAAGTATTTGGAAGTAAGGTGCTACTGGCATGAACGAGGATAAAGGTACGGAAAAGTCTGCAAAAAACGACAGGCAGCGCGTGGCCATTTAGTAAATATTTGCACAGCCACGCCAACAAGTGCTGTGTAATGGACTGCCTGCAAAACACCGATAATTGTTAACTAGAACAACTTTAAATGGAATAATTATTTTTAAAGGAAACAGATAAGCAGAGATCCGGTTCAGACGCGTGCGTGGCTTTTAGGGCAGAGCCTGCTCGAGGAGCACGCTTGTGACCTACATACCAGAGGGAGAGAAGTCCGACGGACGCTAACTTGCCTGTGCCCATTACCTGCCTGCTTCTACACCCTACGAACAGTGACGAGGTGAGGTCTCTCCGGATACCCCGCAGAAGGGCTTCCGGATATAAGCAGATTCCTGAGCGGCACATCTCACCTCTGTTCTCGTGCAGCACCTGCACCTCCACCTCCTCGCGGACACTCAGACTTGTTACGAGGAGTGAACCGATTGGCTGCGCCGTTTGCGACTCGGAGTCACTTTGGAGCTCGGGGTGTGTGAGCCTGTAGCGTTAAATTACAGCTCCACAGGTGGCATGGCAGTACAGGGGCTAGTTCCCCTTTTATTTATGGTTGCAGCCTGACGTTGCCGCGAATGTTTGCTTCTCCAGCGGTTAATGCAACAGAAAGACTAAGTGAGTAATTCTGATTATTTTTTTTTAACTCAGCAAGTGGATTAAGTAAAGCTAATCTGGTAATGAGAACGGATTGTGTTAATGGATTAATTTCGAAAGCAATGGCTAGAACCGCAGGAGATACAATAGAATTAACCCTCTGCCAGCTGTCAACGCCTTACAAGGTCAACACGAATCGTGTTTACGTATTGAAGTCAGCTCTGCGGTGCATTCTTGTTTGTAAGGGGCTAGTGAGGTCATATGTAGGATGTTTCAGTAAAATAAAGTTGAGGCTCTGGATTTACCACGCTGTAGGGGGTTAAGGTGTTGCAATTCAATTCTAAACAAAATATGCATGCTACCGAAAAACGAGCACTTTAAAGGGAGGACATGTAATAGTGATTGACATTCAAAGGGAATTTGTGTCTAGTGGTTAAGGTGCCAATTTATCAACCCGAGGATCTGCGTTCGAACCCCTGGCTGCCACGTGACAGAAGCTAGTCTGATTATTTACAAGTCAATTAATTTATCTACAACTAAAGATGGACATGTAGTAGTATACATTTGAATAAACATGCCACCCCCTTTGATGTACCTGGTGTTGTACAGTACTCCACTTTTTCCTCAGCTATGATCGCACTATACAATTTATCATTGTATGCGAAGCATGGTATTTATTCCCCCAAACCATTAACTGAACAAAACGAGCGACGGAAATCATGTGGGGAGCGGGGCCGCGAGCGGTGAGCCGCAGAAGGTGAGCGAAGCCGGAAACTACGGGGCGCATCGGGGGACATGGAGCGGGGGCGAGCGAGCGCGGCAGCCTGCAAAGTGCGTCGTGGCTGGCCTTTGGATGAGTACGCGCGGCAGACATGTGTTTCCACTTATCGCGCCCGCGTCTGGGCACGATAATTGGAAACACATGTTTGCCGCGCGTACCCATCTCAAAAGGCCAGCCACGACGCACTGAGCGTTTGTTGGACTGCTTTGAAAACTCGCTTACAATAAGTCTTCGCCTCTAAGCAGCGCTTGCGCGCTACTCGAGGCTCGACCTAAAAAGGGAGGTTTAGGCATGGCAGAAAATGTATTTTGCCAGGTTGAATTGGCAGTTTTAAACTGCACACAGGCTGCCATGGCAGGCCAGGGACCTATTTTAAAGAGCCACTTAATTGGGTGACACAATATGTGATGCGGGTATCATCTGGTAGTATTTAATCTACAGGTTCTGGGTACATGAAATACCACTTTACTAGCGATTTATAAGTAAATTAAATGTGCTAATAGGGTGTATGCCAATTTTACCATGTTTAAAGGAGTGAACACAAGCACTTTAGCACTGGTTAGCAGTAGTAAAGTGCACAGTCCTAAAATCAACAAAAATGAATTTCAGCAAACAGAAAGTGATAGGGCAAAAACTTTGGGGGAAGAGCACACCAAAGGCTGTCTGGTCTAATAAGTAGTATTTTAATATAAGCACACATAGCATAGTGGCAACACACTAAATAATATCCACAGTTTCTTGAGGTCGGTGAGGTAGCGTCGTCCTGGGCAGTCTGTCCCTTCTAGCGAGACTGGTTATTCCCCCCACTTGATACTGGAGGTGACATTCAGATGCTGCTCACACTAGTCCCAACACTACAGTGTGCAAGTTTGGCCTTAGTAGTCAACTTTAGCAGTGCTACATGCTAAATTAAGCGGTGATGTCACTGACCATGTCATGAGTGATGCATTATGTGAGGTCATAAGAGGTGCATTGCAGGGGCATGAGTTATAGTTAGCTCACTAACTATAACTTCTGAATTTCTCTGGTTTTGTACGAGTGAAATGTCAGCCTAACTATAACGCCCCTGTAACTTTTGATTTTTTTCAGTGAATTTCTGTGGTTTTTTAAATTTTATTTCCCAACTATAATGTCCCTGTAACCTTTGGATTTTTCAGTGAATTACTAAGGTTTTTCAAATTCTATTTCCCCATCTATAACATCCATGTAACCTATGATTTTTTTTAATGGAATTTTTAAGGTTTTTAAATTGTATTTTCTATCTAAAATGGCTCTATAAAGTGTATTTTTATAACCTTGTATTTTCTTCAGTGGATTAATAAGCGTAGTTTGTGACGTCGCGATACCCACGGTGATGTCACGATCGCGATCACGTTGCAAAATCGCAAAACAAATGCAAACATTCAACGACCACCACCTTCAAAAATTATAACTTAAAACATTCATTCTAACTATTGCAATACACACATTACTAACTTAAAGAACATGTTTGCACACTTATATTTGTACTAACTTTAAAAAACTGTGTTTGAACCCTACTTCCTGTGTTCGCGATGACTCCAAGAGTCGTGATGACTTTGGTAACTGCGATAATCGTGCCTTTTTTAAGAGGTGTAAAACACATGTATGCACACATTTTACAGTATTTTAGACGCAAGGGATTTATTACTGCACTGTTTAAAGTCATATTTTTGAAGGAATTTGTATAAAAACAATAAATGAAACCAATTTCCCGTTTTCGCTGTGACGCCGGGCGACGCAGTGATATCGGTAGCTGCGGTCACCACAAATACGTTGCGAAAGGACAAAACAAATGCAGACATTCAATAGCCACAACCATATGCAAAAATAATAACTGCAAAATGGATTATAACCAACACACTAAACGCATTACTATTTAAATGACTGTATAATATAGCATGTACAACTCCCTTAATATCTCTAACACAGTGCATAACTTTTTCAGTGTAATCTATAACTGCATGCATCACTGTATCAGTAAGTCTCTCATTCACTGTATAAGTATTTGAGTAAATCTCTAAGACGGTGCATCAGTCTATCAATGCTTTTGTAATGAACTGCGTGACTGCCTCAGTGTATCTATGAGTGGGTGCATCAGTGTCGCAATAGATCTCTGATTGGTTGCATAAGTCTCTCACTCACAATCCAATCCAGCCAATTACAGCATTCCTGCTGGGTCACACATACGTGATTGAGAGAGACAGACACACAGAGAGAGAGACACGCACGTATGGGGCAAATCATGCAGTGTGCTAGGGGAGTATGTTCTACATTCGGGAAAGTATTCTTTAACATCGCCTATAAATGTTTGCCACCACTTACATCACCACCTCAAATTCATTTTATTTCGAAAGTCTTCTTGTAAACCTGGTTCTTTGGTTGAACTGTTTGTACTCATATTGATAAGTTCAATTTGCTATTGCTCGGATATATTGTGTCTGTGCAGTTTTGTTCCATTGCATGTTCATTTATCTAATTATCCCACCGTCGCTCGCATAGAGGCTGTTTGGGTGTACAGTCATTGATTTATGATTTCAATGAGGCATGTCTCTTTTTGACACCCATTACATGCTGTATAGGGCCCTCAACAGCCTGGCTGGCTGTAACACTCTGACATACAGTACAGAAGCTATGCTTGTGAGGTCATCAAATTTTTTCTGCAATAATTTATTGAAATTTCAAACGGTGAGCGCACAATTATACATTCAATGAGCAACACAAGTTTTGCATGGAGCATAGTAACAATGCAAGCAGCAATCAGCCTCCCGGCTCGCGCCAGACATTTAATCCCATAACAACAGTCCAGTGAAACTCTAGCTATGGAAGCAGGCCAAAATGAAACCTCAGACATAGGTCCCCTTAAGTTCACCCATTGTAAACGGTATCTACAGAGAGTATCTTCCGAATCCGAGGTGAGCAATTTTAAAGATACCGATAGACGTAAGAAGACGTTTGAGGCTTTATTTTCATTGAACAAGTAGACCTGCATGAGTTCGTTTTTCTCTTAGATGTTTGACATGAGCCATAGCGTTTTTTGTTGAACAGTTTTCTCCAGAAGGTAGAGAAATGGTGTTGTCTTTCCAGCCTAGCAAAGCACCCGAGTGCAGTGAGCTACATTTGCAGAAATCATCGGTTAAAAAAATGTTCTAGAACCAAAACTGAATTTGGGAGCGCAACGTTTTTGGAGGGTGAGCTGCACTGCATGAGGTACAATAATTAGAAATCGGATATGATGATTGCGTCCCTTTTTGTCTAAAACAGGGTTTGAAGCTAGACGTGTGAGAGGAGACAATGGCCGGTCTTAACTGGCAACCCTTCCTGTATGGAGGTCTGGCGTCCATAGTTGCTGAATTTGGTAAGCATGTGTTGTTTCATCTAGTTTATATCCTGTGTTGTAAAATGTGTCTTTTTATCAATGCCTTCCGTGACCTAAAAAAAAGTTACTTCAGGACAGTTGTTCATAGGGGCCTTTTGATTTTATTAAAATCATATGTGTACTTATAGGGGTTTTCAGACAGCCCTCTTGATCCGTTGGTTCGTTATTGTCACTCACAATTGTGTCCCTCCTAATACAGCTTATAGCACGGGGCAGTGGGTCAGCCCATTTGATCCACTGACTTACCTCCGGACCACTGGAATTATGCAATTTTGCAGCTTCAGCATTTTTCGAATAATTAAGGATATGTGCATTGCCACATTATCCATCATGTGCTACATAATCGATTTTAGCAGGTCTCATGTATCAAAAGTTACTGTTGCTTATTGCTGTATTTTTGTTTCGAACTAGTATTAAACCTGAAACCTCTGACCAAACCGTGTGTTAACCTGTGTTAAAGTGACAAAGGAAGTAATGGCATCACAAAATATGCTGAATTATGGCGCTGATTTGCTTTTTCTTGATGCATAATTTGGTCAACCCTGGCACATAATTTGGTAGTAACCTGCTGCATAATTGCAGTGGCCTTGGCTAATTTCACTGTAAGTGATAGGCATTCTGCCCTTTGACAAGAAGCACATACACATTCAAAGTAGTTCCCTTTGGTGCCGGGAAGTACTAGTCAGTTTGTACTTTTTTAGGCCATATACATATGTTTGCTTTTATCATTTATTTTTTAACATTCGCAAGCTTTTGACAGCTTCCCAAGCCATAGTTTTGCAAAAACCATTACAAGAGTTGACAAAGCAAAAAAGCTGCAGCCAACACCAAACCTGTTGAGTTTGTCAATGATTGTTTTAATATTCCTTCCACCTGCTCGTTAAAGAACATGCATCTTTTTCATGGAACGAATGAATACAGTTCTGCCAATAGTTTTAATGAGTATCTGTCAATGCAGTTGAATTTTGTCCTTGGTTAAGGGTTGCAAGCTCTATTGAATGTACCGTGAGATGGGCCAGTGGTTTAAAGCGCTTACGTTGATATTTGTGCAAAAATCAGAGTATTACGAAGTAATTGCATAGAGTGCCAATTTTCAGTTGGGCAGTCATTTTGGGATTGGAGCCTGTAATGCAAGTGCTCTATATGGGCCATTTTCAGGCAAAATGAAAATGTATGAATTTCCTCTGGCTGCGCTTGGCTGAGTGTATGGAATGCTTAATTTGTACCCTGTACCACAGAATCTGAAGAAACTGTTTGCTGGTGATGAAATGTATTGTTTTTAGGGCTTGACCACAAGTAGTCTGAAACTAATTGTGAGATCAATGAGATGGCGTGGTGTGCATTAAAAGCCCTCGGAGATGTTGTATTTTTAGTTAGGATTTGAAGATTGTGAATAGATTACAGGACCAATTTTCGGCCTAGAATACACCTGCAGAGCTCACCCGTTAGATCAGCGTCTGCTGTTTTAAAGTCCTAGATTTAGGTCAACAACGTGCCCCGCTTGTCGTAAAATAAAGCTTCAATGTTAAACCGTATTAAAGTA
Source organism: Calotriton arnoldi (assembly GCA_963921515.1). Taxonomy (NCBI): domain Eukaryota; kingdom Metazoa; phylum Chordata; class Amphibia; order Caudata; family Salamandridae; genus Calotriton; species Calotriton arnoldi. The sequence continues at coordinate 1,316,456 of CAWUFW010003956.1, forward strand.
GCTGCTTGACGTCCCAACATGGTTTGCTAAAACTGGAAAAACTCACTTTTTTATTTATAAATCCCGATTGTCCAGCATGCATACTTATTTCCATCATTTTTAAGGGATTACTGTTTCCATTTGAAAGAATATGAACGAACATTTGCTGAGTGAGTTGTCTAGAAGTATGGAATCCAGGAGTTAAAGCCTGCTGTGCTCTATATTGGTTACTTCTCCTTCAAGGTCAGCTGAAATGGCACTGCATATTGAGGCAGCAGAAGTGTCTGGCAAGACTGGGGTTCAGATCTGTAACTGATCTTCTTCGTCAATGCAGTTCCATGAAACGTAACTCATGAAGGACTCCTTGTCCAACTCTGCCGCCTTCCTTCTTGAATCAGCCTCCCAAAGATGCACCAGTCTTGAGCTCATCAATTTAGGGATTTGTTTAGGGTTTTTGGCTGAGCTAATGCTACGTTCAATAGCTTTCAGCACAGGACCTTTAGATTTGACTAAAAGTATATGTATAATATACTTATAGGGGATTTCAGCCTACCCTTCTTCATCTATTGGTGTTTTGTGTCATTCTCATTTTCATTCCACTCATTACATTGTATAGCGTGGGTGAATGGGTCAGCCCTGGATCGTAGAGACGGGTAGGCAAAACAGCCAGGACTACAAATAAGTGCAATGACCTTCCGGTAGTCTAAGATCCCACAATTCCCATGGGGCCTTCTGCTCAATGGAATTGGTTCATAGGTGTTTTTAAAGACAACACTCCTAAATAAGGGATGTAAGTCCTCTTGACATCAACCTTTTAGCAAACATTGAGTGAACATTCACATGTATGTGGGAGCACAAATGGACAATGTAATTGATAACCACCCAAAGGAGATTAGATAGTTTAAAGGTCCTGATGAATTGCCATTGATCCAGATGTGAACTAGATAGGCAAAAAACATGTTGACCAATTCATGAAAATAGAAGAAACATGATTTCCCTACTATTCTGAGTGTTTTTAACCTTTGATATAGGCCCCTACGTTCCAAGGGGCTCTATAGTTAATTTTAACCCCCTTTTACCAGTCTACCTTCACATCATTATATAATATTTCCTCCAACACCAATTCAGAAGGCTACTGGGTCACTGAATAGCAACCCCAAGGCCAGAATTCATAAAAGATCTCCGGCAAAGACCCCCCCCTCACCTGCCCCCCCTCACAATAGGGCCCCGTTAGGTATTGCAGCACCGACCCAATGAGGAGCACAGCCCGATGATGAAGCATGCCACCTCTTGGTGGGTGAGGGCTTGTTCTCCAATAAGCAAACTCTTCTACTGACCTGACTGGGCCCGATTACCTAATATAGTAACTTGGACCCTTATCCCGTAACTGTGCACTTTTTTGTTTATTGCTCTGATTGGGAGAGTGTGTACCGGACCGTAATTTCTCTCAGTCCTTATTTTTGAGACTATATTTTCAAAACCCTACACAGCAATGCAGTTTAAAAAAAAACCTGCCCTGCCCATTGCATGCCAGTTAAGAGCAATGCTCCTTACCTGATATAGGATTCTGTCTAGAAGCAATAGTCTACATGCAGAACAGTATCCACGGTCTGATCATTTTCTGTAGTAAAGTATTACATTTTTCCACACTCATTGCGGTCCTAATGAAAAGTCTGTTCTTTGACTTCCCAACTTTGGTCTTCCACTTGGTACTTTTCACTTCTTGTTTCCTTCAGCTCTTTTCTATATTACATGCAAGAGCACACAGAGTACCACATTTATCAATCTCCGCTTGCGAATAGATACATTACAAACCTCTGAACCATTTCCGTAAACACGGGCATCAGCAAGCACAGGACCATATATTCAAGCCATAGAAGGTATCATGCTATCTGGCACATGAGTATAAGCTTTAAGTCGAACATTCTCTTTGGTCACACTCTAGTGGCAATGCATGCAAACTTCTTCTTGGCCATAACACCAAGTTAGATCTAGTTTGAACTCACTGGGGCATAAGTAAGTTTAGTTGTGCCACAATATACAGTTTCCAACCCTCTGAAATCCAGCTTGCAGACATGTTAAGATCCCAAGGCTAATCGACAGTAGTCTTACCCGATGCCATAGTTTTCTGGACTTGGTTTCTTTCATGCAACTGATTAAAAGGGTTGAAGTGATGAAGAACATTTTCACCTAATGCTCTCAGTAGTCCTATTTGATAAATAGTATTTGTAACATGAGATTCGATAGATGGGCAGGGAATCAACGTGAGAGTTTCTGATGCTCATTCTGTGGCAAAAGGTGAGATTATGCCACAGGTAGTCCTGTCTGCTATTGATGACTTAATCGGCTTGAAAACATCACCCGTCTCAAGTTAAGATTATTCTCTATGTTGACCACCACTTGGAGTACCCATTTATAATGAAAGCTTACCAAGAGCTCTGCCAAGGGCCAAGATGACTCCAGAATTCAAGTGGCTTATTTCCAAAACTGAGGGACTCCAGTGTTGCTCCTTAAGCAGAAGTCATGTAGGATTCAAAACATAGAGCTGCAGTTTGGTGAGGTACTGGGTCGAAACCACTCATCATGGGCTTGTGAATCAGACAGAATTTTGAATACCACCCTTTGCTTGATCAGACACCAGTGCAGTGACTTCCTGGTTTTATAATATTGTCTGTTTATGGTTTAGGTAGATGATGATACTGACTGGTTTTGAACTCATTGGGACTTGAATTCCGTCTTCATTTGAAGGTTTATTGTGCATTTGCAGTAGTCAATGCAAGGATGATCAGTACGAAGAGCAGAACGGCCCACGTATGTTTGCTACACCATGTACTGTTCTGAAATGGCATGGGGATTACTAAGACATCTTTAAGTTGCTGGGCTCTGTATGTACATTTGACGTTGAACTTTGTTATAGGTTTGAGCCTTGTGATAGGTGTGAGGGTGGGCTGGTGGAGTTTGATGACTTTGTGATTGCAGGTTACTGATGTGAGTCAGTTAGTTTCAAAGAGTAAATTAATCTAGCACATTTTTCTTGGTGGACTAAAAAGAACTTATGCAATGTGGTGGGATAGTGAAGTGCATAGTATCAGCCTTGGATTTAGCCTCTTCAAGCTCATTTGCTTGAGAATGTCCATGATGTGGGTACCCTACAACGTTTTCACATGACTTCCTGCCACATTTAGGCCCACTGTGCCAAGAACGTTGAAGAAAAAACAATTAATGAAATCAACCTAAAATGTTCATAGACTAAAGTGCTGCAAGGACCAGCTTAGTTTTTTAAGGTAATATTTATAAGCTTTGTATAAAACACAGTATTTCACCCTATCGAGGACAGTACATAAGTTGCAATTAGCTGATAATATCAAGAGAATGAACATGTCTTACAATATTTGCAGTTAAGCCTGTGACAAGAAGGATAATACTAATAAACAAGCGCCCACCTCCCCATACTTCAAACACCCACCCACCCACCAACTAACTCAAGCCGTAAAGTGCCTCTTATGAACTAGCTGTTGAAGCGTGTACCTTGCATTCTGCTCAGATAGACCGGTCTGAGTTCATCATAGCCAACTAATAGTCACTAACTTTCCTCTCTCCTCCAAGGAGCTTTCGCCTACCCAGGTGGAGCTATAAGGGATCTGTCTTCTAGAGAGTTTAGCATCTGTTTTGGAGTTGATAGCCATTAACATGGGCTCCTAGTACAGTACCATGACTACTCTTCCTGTTTTGTTGTATAGGACGACCAGTAGTGACCATCTCAGCCCTTGGAAATTGACATGTGTTGTGTTTCCATTTGTTCTTGTCTGGGGCTTGTTGAGATCTCCAGTTCATGGCTATCATCCTTTTCGCAAGGATGAGAGACAAATCGATAAACATTCTAGTAGATTTATCTACCTTCGGCCTTGGCATTAGTCCTAGCAGCAAGCCTTGCGCTTGTCTAGGTTCCTTTTGCCTGTCCAGTTAGTGATTTGCTAAGTTGCCTCTCCCCACCATCACCGAATTACATTACAGGGCCACACCATATGTCTGAAAGTGGCCTCCTCTCTATATCTGGGGTACTTATGAGTTGTTTGTGGAAACACCCTGTAAACGCATCAGAAATAGGTATATGATGTGGACATAATTAATCTGAATTGGCTTAAGCCGGGTTTTTGTTTAGACGTGCAAATTGGAGGGCTCGCACCACTCCGCATCAGTCACTGCTTCTTGTACGTCCTCGTTTCATTTAATTCTAAGGGCATCTAAGCTCTTTTTTTCATGGACCTCTGATACCTCTATACAATGTAGTGAATAAATGGTGCTTATGACCCCAGGTGAAAAGAATCAGAGTCACTGCATCTACTTCCTGCTGAGCATCCCCATTGTTCCATATTTGCCTTACCAGTTTCATAAGTGTATAATGGACAAGGAATTGACCCACAGGTACCTTATGTGCCACGCTCAACTCCTCAAATGTCATAAGTCTCTTAGATTTATATAGCTGACCAGCTAAATATATTTCAGCCCTGCACAAGGCTATTTTGTCCACTTGGTTCAGCAATTTGCTTAAATCTATGCAGTGCCCAGAGAGGAAGATCTGAAGCATAAGGGACCTCTATCGCCCTCTGCTTCAAAGTTGATTCCATTTAAACTTTGCAGTCAGCAGCAATGTCAAGTTAGGCAGTGTTTGAACCTGGGTGTTGATGTGTACTCCGCAAAGACTAATTGCGCCATTTCAAACAGCCCGTCAAGCTTTGTACCTGTGCCGCTAGATAGTATGCCACAAAATCTGGTGCCCCAAGTCCTTCTCGTCTAAGGGCAGGTATAACTTTTCCAATGTCACTTGTTGCTGTCCTGTTTCCCATAACATTTCCGTCATAAGAGTTGCCAGCTCACGGAAGAAAGATCTCCCAAGTTTCAGTGAAATATCTGGAAAAAGACATAGCCTTCTTGGCAGCAACGCCATTTTAAATAGTGCCACTCACCCAATCACTTATAGCTGCACCTTCGTTAAAAAGGCCACGACCCACTCAAATTCCCAAGTTTGACATCATCAGGGTCCTTGTAAATTCTAATTCCTTAATACTTAAATGCCTGCCTCTCTAGAGAGAGGCCACATGCATGCCTCAAGTCCATATTTTATGCTCCCAATTCAGTGAGTGGGAACAGACAGGATTTAATCCTTTTGACCCCTAACTGTGATACCTCAGCACACCTGCCCAGCTCCTCTAAAAAAGTATCCGAAGGCCATCACCCACATCCCTCGTGTACTGTAGAACATCATCTGCATACAGCAAGATGACATGGGTGTAATCAGTTACACATATACATACTTGTACCCCTTTTTAGGTCTCGCCTTGAAAGCCAGCGCTGGCACTGGGCGAGACATTTTGTAGTGGGCTTGCAGAAATGCGACCACAACTTTTGGCTGTCCTAGAGCATGCGAGTACGCGCACAGTAACGCGCATTCCTCGCATGCTCCAGGCCATCTGTCTTTCCTCTCACTTGCTCCTCCCCCTCCCCCACCAGCTTCTCGGGGCCGCGCGGCCGTGTCACTTTCACGGCCGCGCGTCACTTGCTCTCCCGCTCCTCCCCTCTCCCCCACCACAGAGCGCGTCTCGCACGGCCAATGCTTGTTAATCCAGCAGCAGCCACCCCGTGCCTGGAAAAGTTTGCTTTGAACCTTGGCCCTGCAGAGGAGCTCCCTGTGCCGGGAGGAGTTTTCTTTAAAGTTCGGTCGGTCCAGGAGGACACCGACCCTGTGTGAGGAGGAGCATGCGTTAAACTTGCACCACTCTGTGCTGGAATTGTTTTTTTCAAACAGGGGAGCTGCTGCTGATGCACCAAAGCTGGCCTGCTACACTCAGGGCCACACCTGGAGGCCTCGGCCTCCCGTGCCAAAGCATCCCTCCTGGATGCCCGGATCCAAAATGCCTACCTGGGTGGTGCTGCCGATTACGCTGCCGGCATTCACCATCACAGGCATGTGGACAGTGTAAGTGTGTCTCCTTGTACCAAAACGTGCATGTTCTCTGACAATGTGTACAGTGTAATTGTGCTGTGTATATCTTCATTTGTAGGCGGCAACTGTTTCCCCATCCTGGAAATGGCTGGTTGTATACCAGCCAGTGGAAAGGATACAGTATGTTGTACGTTTGTTTATTCATTGACATTGCGTTCTTATAGGTCGAACCCTCACATCCTGCACTTTCGGTAATGAAGGCTATAACACGTCCCATCTTTAATAACCACCAGTGAGGAACAAATGCGTAAAACCACCCACACCACAGTTTTTTTCCAATCGTGAAATGTAAAAGCATTTCAATAAGTTTCCAATTCGTAATGAAGTTAATCGTGATGCCTTTTAGTGCTCAGCGCAGGGTGGCCCCTCAGTTACTCACATATGAGGGCGAACAGCTCAACCAGGTTGGCACTTCTCTTCTTGGCCGAATGAAGGGTATTTCATCAAATGGAACTGTGCATGCGCCACGGCAGAGCACGGACAGGGAACCCCGGAAACGTACCCGTGCGTACCTTTTATTTATCCCACTCTCCCGCAGCGCTTTTACTCGGTCCAGTGGTTGTATAAGCGCCGAGCATCCGTTTATTTTACAGCGCGCGCTGCTAAATGAACGGCTTAATCTAAAACGCAAACACATGCACTTTGCTGAAATTTGCTCATTATTTTGTGTTTGGGGAGGAACGGGGATATTGAATGTGTCGATGTTTTCAGCTTAAAATTTCTCTCTGTTAAATCGCTCCCAATTTTGGCAGCTAAAGCAGCTGAAACTCAAGGGGATTAAACACTTTGGCCAGGGTCACGCAGTGCGATCACGTGAGGCAGCCGGGATTAGAACCATAGCCGGCCATTTAACTACTAGAGGCCAACGTCTATTTATTTTACTTTTTTTGCAGTTTTATGTAGCTTGAACTCGACCCGAAGGTAGTGTAGCGCTTTATTTGAGCACTAGTTATGTTACACACGGACGCATTCATTTTTGGTAGGCACAGGGAGATTAAGTGATTTGCCCAGAATCACAGGATGTTGAGCCGAGACTCGAACCCGGTTCCCCAGCTCCAAAGTCGGTCCTTCGCAAAAGTATGGAGTGGATCAGTCTCGGGTTTTTTCCTGGGTCAATAGGATATCTTTCGCTCGAGTGCAAAGAGTGAGATTAATATCTTTGTGGCCCGCATTGAAAAACAGTAGCTGGGTGGTTAAATGTTTCACTCGCACCTCTGTAAGTTCCAGCATTGACCCTGTTCACATTCCATTTGCCATTATAGAGTCCTTAAGGAACAAGGTATTCGAATGCTTGAGCCGGATTTTGGCTCAATCTAAGACAGAACGCGAGGCCATTCGGGTTGCCGCATCACTGGGATCGCCTCTAATTTCAGGAAAAAAAAAGTTGGTTGCTCTCAAGTGTTAAGCATATTGTGTTTATATAGCTTCCCACTGGCCCAAGGAAATAAAGATAATAATAGCCACTCATTTTTGTAGCAAACAGCGTAAAGTAATCTGAAGCTTAAAAGCCATAGACGTGGACAATGAGTCCCAGCAGGCTTGGTTCTAGAGCTTGGAAAATCCGCACTGGCTTGAAGTTCACATAAGAACGTATAGCAAATCTAAATGGAACCCATTTGCATAGTCTGTGGTTATTTTGAAAATCCAGAATGGATCAGAGCCTCTGAGGGCTTAGCAGCGAGTACTACATGATGTTTCTGACTTTTGGCACTCTCACTATTTTCCTTGGTGCTCATTTTGGACACAAATCCATTTTTGAGCCTGTGATGGATAATTTGAGTCAGTGTTATTATCCATTAGCACGGACAAATTCATTTTTTTTTGTTGGCTGGCACATTGAGACGCAGTAGAAGACTACAGTGAATTTAAAACCCACTCCCTGTGTCATATGTATAGTTTACAACCAGAGCCGTTTTAAGGCTTGGGCAAATGCCCAGGGCACCACCCTCCAGGAGTGGAAGAGTCTCCTGAAGAAGTGATAATGGTGGGCATAAAATAGATTCTTTTAAAATGTAACAGCTGAGCATGCCTGTCCGGGGCCGACTTTGGCCCTTGGGCAACTAAATTAAAACAATAACATTTCTGTCGCTTCTTACTTAACCTCACCCCTCTCTCCGCATGTGTCTGCCTACCCCATCTTTCTCTCAACTGTCTACCTTTCTTGTGTCTACCTCATCTTTTCATACAACTTTCTCTACACTCAACACTCTGTTCCTACCTCTACATTTATACATTTCCCCTTCTTAACCTCAGCTCTCTGCCCACCTCACACTTTTCTCCGCACTTCACTCCTCTGTTTCTGTCTCACTTCTTACTTCTCACATCTCTCACAAACTCATCTACTTGGTTACCTCCTTTCTGACTGTCTATACCTCCCTTCTGACTCTCTCATCCCTCTTTTTATCATTCCCTATCTCAGGTCTGCCGCATTTCTGTTTGTACTTCACATCTTTCACTACCTCACCTATGTCTACTCCACCTCAACCACTTTCTAACCTCTGAATTTACGTCACCTTCTTTTGTTACCATGCCAGTTCCCTCTATCTTTCTACCCTCTGTCTCTCCTTGGCCACTATCTTACTCCGCTTGTGCTACCTTTTTTAACCTTCTCAGTCTCTTTACCTTCTTTCTCATGTCTCTTCACGGCTTTCTCATGTCTCTTCACGGCTTTCTCAGACTTCTCCATCTCTGCCTCTCTTTCTTTGTACATTTATCTGCCTCACCTGTTTAGAATCCTCTCTTTACCTCACAGCTAACTCTCTACCCCAGCCTCTCTCCACCTCTTTATCAACCTTACATTTTTTTTCTCTAACTTAACCTCTCTCCCTACTTCACCCTTTGTCTCTTTACACCTCCTTGCTCTACCTTCACAGCTTTCCATACCTCTGTCGCTGCCTCATTACTCTCTTTAGTTGATGTTTCTTTCTATACCTCTTCTTGTTATGCTCTTCTTTACCTCACCACTGTCTCTAACTTGCACCTGTCTTTAGATCTATCACTGCCTTTCTACCTGTCCGCCTCTACCTCTCTCTGCAACTACTCCTTAATAGCTCACTTTTTTTTAACCATAGTGCTCAGTCTACCTCCGCCCTCAGTGTACCCCTCCCCTTTTCCTTATATTTTGCTCTCCCTATCTCGAGCATTCTCGCCTCTCTCTCTAAAACCTTATCCATGTCTCTACAGCACTTTCTCTATGTCTGGAAGGTTTCTGAATTCAAATGCGATTGTTGAGGTATGCTGGGCCTTGAAAGTGTGGGTGAGGAGTTTGAATTATGCTAGTTTGTGAATGGGGACCCAGTGGAGCACCATCAGGTGTTGGGGGATGTGAGTGCGGCGTGGGAGGTTCAGGGTGATTCTGGCCACAGAGTTCTGAATCGTCTGAAGCCTTCTGGTGATTTAAAAAAAAAAAAAAAAAATTGTTGATCCCACAATAGGTGTTCCCATAGTCCAGCTTGTTTGTGACCAGGGCGCATGTGACAGTTTTCTGGGTGCTGATTAGGAGCCATTTGAAAATCTTCTTCTGCATCTTCATGGTATGGAAGCATGAGGCGGTGACAGCCTTGATTTGGGCAGTCATGTTGAGTTTGCTGTTGATGCTGATCCTCAGGTTCTTGGGGTTTGTCCGTCCTAGCTCGGTTGGCCACTAGGTGGAGTCCCACGGTGATGGGATCTTCACGCAGATCATAATTTCGGCCTTGTGGGTGTTCAGCTTTAGACAGTTTTCCTCCCGTGTGTGATTTCAGTTATGCAGGCATTGAACCTGATCCGGGTACTGGGTGTTTTGTCTGTGAACTATACCATTCTCTTTACTTCTGTCCTTCTCCTGCACCTGCGCACTCGTATCTCGTACACATAAAAGGAGGCGACGATAGGCAAGGCAGAGTAAGTTAGATCGGTGAAAATCCCTGGAGCAGTGCTTTGATATTCACTGGTACAGCGAAAATGAAGTTGTGAAGGGGGACTTATTGGTTAGTAAGAAAACAATTATAACTACAATTCCAAGCAATACACGATTACGCCTTCTTTTAACATTATGCAGTAGCTCATGAAACGTCCCCCTTGTCACCCTTATTGTGTGTTTGATACAATGGGAAGAACAAACTGGTTAGAAATCGAATTCCAGGAAATTTTTTATTGCAAGACAATAGTAAAAAAATAAACCCAAGTGCATAAATAATTGCCGTTATCAATGATTGTTTAACCCCTTCGCTGCTAGGCCTTTTCCCCTCCTGTGCTAATCCTTTTTGGCTATTTGGGGTAGTTCGCGCTTAGGCCCCTGTAACTTTTTGACCACATAACGTATCCACGCCAAATTTGCGTCCTTTTTTCCAACATCATGGGGATTCTAAAGGTACCCAGGGTTTGTGGATTCCCCTGGAGGGGACCCAGAAATTAGGCAAAATACATTTAAATTTTGGTTTTTTGGGGAAAAATGCGAAAAAAGGGCTACAGATGAAAGCGTCTGTTTTTTTCCCTGCAAATGGCATCAAAAAGGGGTTGTGGTGCTGAAATCACCATCTTCCCAGCTTTCAGGGACAAGCAGACTTTTGTCAGAAAACCAATTTTTTTTACAGTTTTGGCATTTTTCTGGGACATAGCCTATTTTTGCTATTTTTTGTGCTTTCAACCTCCTTCCAGTTAATGAAAGAAATGGGTATGAAAGCAATAATGGATCCTGGAAAGCCATACATTTCTGAAAAGTAGACAACATTCTGAATTCAGCAAGGGGTCATTTGTGTAGATCCTTCAAGTTTTCTTTATAGAAACAAACAGTTAAATATAGGAAAAATTGAAAATTAGTTGAAAAAGCAGCCATTTGTGTCAACGTTTTCACCTGTAACTTCTTCTAATTATGACAGCTATTTGAAAGCAATATACCGTTACATCCGCTGGACCTTTCTGGTTGTGGCGATATATAGGACTTGTAGGTTCACCAAGAACCCGAGCGAACCCAGAGCCAATAACTGAGCAGCGTCTTGCAATGGTTTTTTATTATGTACCGGGTATATAGCAATTATTCTGGGAAAATTTACACATGGAAAAATCGGTATGAAAGACACCTATGTATTTCTGAAATGGGAACAAAATATAGAGTTTAGAAATAGTAGATATTTGCACATTTCCGAAATAGGGAGTACCCATACTAGCATGAGAATTATAGGACATTTTTCAAAATGACTTCTTTTTACACATTGTCTTTCATTTGGAAGGCAGAAATGCATCAAAAGTCAATAGATAATAACAGTTGCTCTACAATTTTGTGTTACCCTAAGTCTCCCGATAAAAATGGTACCTCACTTGTGTGGGTAGGCCTAGTGCCTGCGACAGGAAACGGCCCAAAACGCAACGTGGACACACCACATTTTCACAGTGAAAAATGACCCTTTTTTGCAAAGTGCCTAGCTGTAGTTTTTGAACCCTAGCTCTGCCGGCACCTAGGGAAACCTAGCAAACCTATACATTTTTAAATCTAGACACCCAGGGGAATCCAGGATGGGGTGACTTGACTGGCTCTCACCAGGTTCTGTTACCCAGAATCCCTTGCAAACCTAAACAATTGTAAAAAAACACCACATTTTCCTCACTTTTCTGTGGTGGAAAGTTCTGGAATCTGCATGGATCCACAAAATTCCACCCACCCCGCGTTCCCCAAAGTCTTCTGAGAAAAATGGTACCTCACTTGTGTGGGTAGGCCTAGTGCCCGCGACAGGAAAGCGACGCAAAACGCAACGTGGACACACCCCAATTTCACTGTGAAAAATGACCCTTTTTGGCAAAGTGCCTAGCTGTAGTTTTTGAACCCTAGCTCCGCCGGCACCTAGGGAAACCTACCAAACCCACACATTTCTGAAAAGTAGACACATGGAAGATTCCAGGGAGGTATGGCTTGCGTGGATCCCCCAATGTTTTCTTACCCAGAATCCCCCAGAAACCTGAAATTTTGCTGAAAAAATCACTTTTTTCACACATTATTGTGTGGGAAAGTTGTGGCATCACCGGGCTGACACAAATTTCCTACCACCCAGCATTGCCCCAGGTCTCCCGATAAAAATGGTGCCTCACTCGGGTGGGAGGCCCAAGTACGCAGCGACAGGCAAGGGCCCAAAACGTATTGAGGCGACATCAAAATGCCTATCACAAAAGACCTGGTTTTGCAAGGGGGTCCCATGACTTTTGGCCCGGGGCTCGGCGGCCACCTAGGAAACCTAGCAAACCCACATATTTCTGAAAAGTAGACACCCGGGGGATTCCAGGGAGGTATGGCTTGCGTGGATCCCCCAATGTTTTCTTACCCAGAATCCCATGCAAACCTGAAAGTTTGCTGAAAAAATCACTTTTTTCACACATTTTTGTGTGGGAAAGTTGTGGCATCACCGGGATGACACAAATTTCCTACCACCCAGCGTTCCCCCAGGTCTCCCGATAAAAATGGTGCCTCACTCGGGTGGGAGGCCCAAGTACCCGCGACAGGCAAAATTTCAGGTTTCTGGGGATTCTGGGTAAGAAAACGTTGGGGGATCCACGCAAGCCATACCTCCCTGGAATCCCCCGGGTGTCTACTTTTCAGAAATGTGTGGGTTTGGTAGGTTTCCCTAGGTGGCCGCCGAGCCCCGGGCCAAAACTCATGGGACCCCTTGAAACCAGGTTGGTTTGTGATAGGTAATTTTGATGTCGCCTCACTAGGTTTTGGGCCCTTGCCTGTCGCGGGTACTTGCCCCACCCACGCGTGTGAGGTACCATTTTTATCGGGAGACCAGGGGGAGCAGAAAGGCTGTAATGGTGGCAAGGGCGTGGGGGCATTGGCGTGCCCATTTTGGGCAGCCCCCACCCTAAAAAAAATTGCACAAAAAAAATCCCTGGCGTTTAGTGGGCTTTCTGCCCCCCCAGGGGGGCAGATTGGGGGCTACTGCCCCCATCTGCCTCCCAGGGGGGGCAGAAAGGCTGTAGTGGTGGTGGTGGTGGTGGCGGCGGGGTGGGGGCATTGGCGTGCCCGCTTTGGGCAGCCCCCACCCTAAAAAAAAAAATGCGTCCAAAAAAATCCCTGGTGTTTAGTGGGCTTTCTGCCCCCCCGGGGGGGCAGATTGGGGGCTACTGCCCCCATCTGCCTCCCAGGGGGGGCAGAAAGGCTGTAATGGTGGCGGGGGGGGTGGGGGCATTGGCGTGCCCATTTGGGGCAGCCCCCACCCTAAAACAAATTGCACACAAAAAATCCCTGGCATTTAGTGGGCTTTCTGCCCCCGGGGGCAGATTGGGGGCTACTGCCCCCATCTGCCTCCCAGGGGGCAGAAAGGCTGTAATGGTGGGTGGGGGCATTAGCGTGCCCGTTTCGGGCAGCCCCCACCCTAAAAACAATGCACCAAATAAAAATCCCTGGTGTCTAGTGGGCTTTCTGCCCCCCCGGGGGGGCAGATTGGGGGCTACTGCCCCATCTGCCCCCCAGGGGGGGTGCAGAAAGACTGAACATTGGCAATTTTTTGGGGGGGAGCAAAAGCCCTTGCCAAAGTGGCCGCTCCCTCCTCCCTGGTGCCTTAGTGGGTGGATCCCTGCTTGGGGATCGCCGTCCTGGGGCGATCGCCAAGCAGGGATGCACTGGGGAGGGGTACCATTGGAAAGGGGAGATTCTCCCCCTTTCCAATGATACCTCTCCCGTCTTTCTACGTGCTCAGGGGGCTGAGATAGCCCCCTGAGCACGTAGAAAGTGGGCTCATTTTAGTTTCGTTTTCAGTGAAATGAAGTCAGCGCGACGTGCGCGCTGATCTTCATTTCACTGAAAGGGAGGGGGGGGCCTCGGGAGCTGGGGAAGCTCACGAGCTCCCGAGGCTGTGGGGGAGAAAAGGATTTCCCTCTGCTGTCTGCAGCAGAGGGATTTCGTGCCCCTGGCCTCATGACGGAATGGTTCCGTCATGAGCACAGGGGCACCGATGCTCATGACGGAACCATTCCGTCATGAGCATCGAAGGGGTTAAGCTTACTTTTAGTACTACTGGGCTGGCGGATGCCTGACAGCTTGAGCTTTTTTGCTTGCCACTGTTTCTGAAAGTTTAGTGTATAATTCAGTATTGTTTCTCGTTAGGTGGGATTGAATTATCTGACATTCCATAACAAATTCAAGGTTGATGCCCACTAGGGGGCCACAAAATATGCCTTGCTAAGGGTGCCAAGAATTCTTAAGATGGTACGCTTTACAACTTCTCGAGAAAATGGAGGTACCAGGCAACATCTAGAAAAAAATCTAATTTTTCTACAAACTTGTTAGTTCTGTGTGTCACAAAATAACTGTTGTGTTATTTCAGTGTATGTTCAGTGCCAGGGGGTCTAAGCAATGCCACATTTTTTAGGATCGACACATGTCATGTAAATGATTACAATTTAGATCCAATATACACCTTTTTAGGTCTCGCCTGAGCCAGCGCTTAGCGCTGCTCTCGGCGAGAGTTTTAGTAAGCGGGTTTTGGAAGTGCAAACAGCAGTGGCTTTTGCTGGCGATCAGCTTGCGTTCACGATAGCGTGCACGCAACCGCCAGCTTTCAGCGCCCGATCAGGCGCCATCTGTCTTTCCTCTCACTTGATTGCTTTCACGCTCCTCCGCCCCTCCCGCGTCGCGCTCCTTTCACTTTCGCGCGCGCGGCCAATGCTTGTTTTGTACGTCACCAGCATCAAGTAAACTGACCACGCACGTTTAAACCATTATACTCCAGGAGAAAGGCAGAAAGGCAGGAGCACAGATGCGATCTTTCTGGGACACGGTGTAATGTTCTTATTAATGCTTTAGACAGCGTGTCTGAACACGGTCAGCTGTTCTATTCTTTAGTCACCGTTCCAACATTGGGGCACTTTTATTTTAAAGCTTTCGAGCGTATTTGGATAAACGTCCATTTTTTGTACGTCACCAGCATCAAGTAAACTGACCACGCACGTTTAAACCATTATACTCCAGGAGAAAGGCAGGAGCACAGATGCGATCTTTCTGGGACACGGTGTAATGTTCTTATTAATGCTTTATACAGCGTGTCTGATAGTGTGTCGAAGCATCTTTCCTTTAATGATAGGACAAAGACAAGAGCTTTCACATGGATACGCACTGTGAATCAATATAGTTAGATTCTTTAAATCAAACCTGCACTTTATCATCGATCAGCATGGCATCATAACCGGTGAGACGAGGGAACGCCACTTTGCACTCAATTGGTTCACCTGTATATATATTTTTTTTTTAAAAACACGCACCATTTCTTTTCAGTTGAGGTCCCGGCACTTGCACACTGCTACCAGGCTGCCTGTTTAATTGTGTTATCGCGCACACACATATATATTTTCTTCAATTTATCATTCTAAAATGCTCATATGCCATGTCGGAATGGTAAATTAAAAGTGGCAACATGACTGCCTGTGTGTTATGAGGGAGGCACACATGCATACGGCAGGCATCTTGGAATGGTGAAAAGCCTTTTTTAGGTGTTCCAAAATGGCTACAACAGGCATGCATGCATGCGCCTACATAGTGACATACTGGCAGCAGTTTTTTTTTTAATTCACTGTTTTGGCATGGCCAAAGGCCGATTTTGAACAGTAAATTAAAAAAATATATATCCAAGGAGTGCCAATGCAAAAACACTGTGGCATAGTCGGCACTTCCCTTTTGGAGGCGAGACCTATTGGCTTTGCCAAGGCTTGTTATCTTATGCAGTATGCCAAAGTCTCAATGGCTAGCTTGCAAATCAGCATTCAGAGGGGCATCCCTACCTCTTTTCCCATTGGATGGGCCAAGCATCTGCCATCAATCCTACAGGGCTTCACCCTAGTAGTAGGGAGACTGTACATAAGCTGTATCCTACTTTCTACTGTTTTGGAAGCTTGTTTGTTGCACCACTACCCTGAGTAAGTGACACTGGATTGATTCCCTGAGTGAACACATGACTCGTTGACGCTGCTCCTTCCTAATTGCCATTGAGCCTACTACAGATTGACTCTGTAGTTTAGTCCTATTGCCGGGCCGTCAATACTTTGATTAATTCCTGATTTAAGTGTGTGGAACTCTCCCACACTGTTCCTAATTGCTTGTTGGTGTGGCCATCAGCTGCCCCCTACCTACAGATTGTTAACCGTGAGTAGTCCCTTATTTGGCTACTCTTTGACCTATTGGTTGGATCCTGGCAGGATTCGCTCTTTCCTCCTCAATTGTTTGTTTTTTCATGGGTTGTGCATCTTCTTTATTGTGAGATCTATATTCAACCCTTACCAATTTGATGCTCTTGGGTCACCCTATTCCTGCTTCTACCCATTCAGAAGTCCAGACCCATATTTTTTGACTGACTATAACCTCCCAGTAACCCGAGGTCGAAACGCCATTGACTAAAGACGTTATATAGACACTAATTGATCCTGCTCCTATAAATAACCCCCTGGAGTCAAGGGTCGTCATGTGTCTTCTTTCAGTATATGCACTTGTCACTTTTTCACTCGCCTTATATTCTATGATCGATGTCTGATCACTTGATTCATGTACTTATCTGCTTGTTATTTGTATCAAGTACAAGTTTTCTCTGGTTGATTTCGGCATTTACTTGCATGGACATTAAATTTAGTAATCTTATTCTTTAATAACATGATTAATGTTTCGTAAGTGGATAGCGGCTGCATCAACATACTTTCGTAATATTGCCTCTGAGATAAGTGTACAGTCTACCATTGTTTTTGTTATATGCCAAGGTCAGATCTCTGTGAAATAATTGGAGGATTGCAGGCCTTCCTTAAGGTATATGTCAGTGATTGCAACCATGAATAGCTGTCCCTACAGACCTTAATGCAGTGAGAAAAAGTAACCGTGAAAGCCCAGTTACTTTTAGGATAACCTGTACTAAAATCAAGCTAACATACTAGTGGACAAGATTGGATGTAATTCATAGGTTTAGTCTGGCAAAATGTTAGGTGTTCGTCTCTTTTGGAACAAAAACTTCCCTAGCAGGATGCATCACAAGACTTCATTTAGTGAAGATCCTGCAAGATCAGTTTTGCTGACTGAGATGAAATTGAAGTTTCAGGTGTTGAAAGGTGCCTCTAGTTGGTCTGGCTCAATGAGTGGTAATTTGATGCATTGGGCAGCTTATTTTAGGGCTGTACAAAATTATAAGGTGAGTTAAGTTACACCTGTGAGACGTTCGCCACCCCCTACACGGGCAGCTCAAAATGTGCCATACCAATGTCACTAGTGATGTTTAGTACTCAAAATAAATAAGCAACAAACATAATTTCCTTGACAGGACTCCGTGTTCAGAATTTGAGCTGACCTTGAATTCATAGTGAGGGCCCACTTGAAGCTTCGAACTCTGTCATGGCTACGGGAGGCCAGATACAGTCTCTCGAACGCCCTTCTTTGTCATTTGTGTGCACGGATTTCTAGACTAGGTAGTGCTCTGGAGGGTCCATTTGCCAGCCCGTCATGTTGCAAAGTGCCCAGGACAGGGTCTGGTAGGCCCGGGAAGGTCTCCCCTGCTTGGGCGGGGCAAGAAACTTTGACTGTGTCGCAAGTCATAGCTCCAGCTGGCATAATTAAACCCATCGTTCAAATTCTTAGAGGGACAAGTGGCATTCAGCCACAGGAAATTGTATAATAGCAGGTCTGTGATGTCCTTAGATATCTTGGGCTGCACATACTATACACTGAACATATCCGTCTGCGTCTGCCCTTCTCTAAAAGGTGCGGGTAGCCTGCTGAACCCCGTTCGTGATAAGGATTGGGGCTTGCAATTATTTCTCATGAATGAAGAAATCTCAGTAAGTGCAGGTCATAAGCTTGTGTTATTGAAGTCCCTGCCCATTGTACACTCCGTCCGTTGCTACTACCGATTGGATGGTTTAATGAGGTCCTCGGATCAGCCCTGCTGGGGTCAGCATCGGCCCTGACAGAGCACCGAGAAGACGATCAAACTTGACTGTCCGGAAGAATTAAGTCATACCAAGGTTTCCTTAGATCATCCTGCTAAGGATCATCAATGGTGGAGTGGCCCGAGCAACTGACCGTGCCACCATCAACAGGTACAGGGCCCAGCCCTCCCCTCATGTGCTGGCTGCTGGAGTGTTCTACGGCGGCTGGGTACTTTGGTGAGGACTGGGTGCGGGTGGGATTTTCCACCTAAAAGAACCTGACTGACTTGCAAGGGACAGGGGTGGGCAACGTCGGCCCCTTGAGTGAGTAGAGGGGCGGGAGGTGGGCACAATGCGACAGAAAGAGCTCCCAAGATTTATCCAGCATGACACCGGGGGAACTGAATCACAATAACTTCCCAGCTAAAGGTCCTACCACATGGGCCCTCCCACACCAGATCCCGACCCGGTTTCAAATGTCAGAGGAGTGGCCCTTCTCAAGTGGCCGGGCGGCCTGAATGAGAAGGAGCCAGAGCCACAAGGGATCCCTGGCCCTTGAAGATGGTGCAAACTGCCTAATGGAATGGGAGGAAAAGCTGCCTCCAGCCACTTGCGCTTCCGTGTGTGGACACCCAATCACTTTGGCTGCACTGGGGAAACCTGGCTCTTCACCTATGTTATGTTATGTTAATTTTGATTTGTAGAGCGCTTAATACCTAAAGGTCTCTAAGCGCTGCAGAAGAATAGCATCAGTCCAGAGCAAGTGGAAAGCAGTTAGGCCCAGGCTTCAGTGAAGAGAATGGTTTTCAGTTTTTTCCTGAAAGGGAGAAGATGGCTTTCTGCACGAAGCTGGCTAGGCAACTTGTTCCAAAGGGTGGGTGAGAGAGTGGAAAAGGCTCGGCCCCCCTTGGTGGCATAGTTGAAGCGTGGGAAAACTAAGAGGCCCATCGTGGATGACCTTAGCGAGCGACATGGGGCATATTTCACAAGGCGTTGTTTAATATAGATGGGTGCCTGTCCATACAAAGCCTTGTGAACAATACAGAGGGCCTTGAATTTGGCCCTCTGTTTCAAGGGCAGACAATGAAGACGTTGCAGGAGGGGGGATGCACGCGAATGCCTGGGTACTTTAAAGAATAGCATTGCCGCGTCATTCATGACTATCTGCAATTTGCCTACTAAAGAATCTAGCAGTCCAATGTAGAGCGAGTTGCCGTAGTCGAGACGGGACAGGATCATGGCAGTCACGACCGTTCTCATGGTCGGGAAAGATAGGATGGGGGAAAGTCTCCTAAGTAACTTGAGAAGGCCCACACAGGTTCCAAACACAGTGGAAACCTGGTTAGCCAATGAAAGCTTATCCACTTTGATTCCCAAACTTTTTACCACTGGGACTGGGGCCGGAGCGGCACCCAGTTCCTGGGGCCAGTAGAGGGCCTCTCACCAGGGCTGGGGCAGCCCGCTAGCTTGGTTTTGGGCAGCTGAATGAGCTGTGGACTCTCGACATGCAGGCATTGATCCCTGGCTCCTGTTAGGTGGCGAACGGCCGACATGCAGGTGGGGTGGCCCGCCCTCATTGTCGGGTACTTGGTTATCCGGTCCTTTGTGTCCAGGCTGGGGATTGAAGACTCATCCGGTCCAGCCAGAGGCGTCCGGGAGGACTGGCGGTGGAGCTTCCTGCCTACGCTGCAGTTGGGGCCTCCTGCCTGCCTGCCACAGGTTGCGTCCATGCATTACGTCTAGAGAATTCAACACAGCAGTGTCCTGGGAGGGTAGATCATCTGCGCGGGCACCTCTGCCGGACACATTTGCTCTGCACCGGTGCACCATAACAGGCTTCGGGTTGGCTGCGAAGTCTTCACAGTGTCATGTGGCTCTCTGTTCTGGAAGAGACTGGTGCAGGCCTCTGGCAGCAGCTTCGCCGAGTCCACAAGGCTGAGGGAGATTGACCGCCTCTGTTCCCTCCCAAGGCAACTACCCCAGTCCCTCTCGGGGTGTGTTTAGGTGTAGAAGGGGGCGGTTTTCCCTGCTCCTGGCGCAGTTGTTGACTAGGGCAGACTGTACTCAATGTTCCCTGCTAGTGTCTGCTTGCCAGACTTAGAGGCCTACACCAGACACTAGTGGTCTGCGGCGATGTTGGTTACCCACCTGACCCATCTTGAAACACAGACCAAGGAGTCTAACAGTACTCAAGTTGGAGGGCCAATTTAAATCCTTTGGCTCGATGAAGGTGAGTGCCGGCACGGTCTGGCTGAAATGGGATCCTCTGGTGGCGATGGCATCACCAGTTAGTCTCACCCTCTCCATTGGGAAGGTGAAGCATGCACATGTGTGATTGGTCCCGAAAGATGGTGAACTGTGCTTCGGCTCTACTCTGGTGGAAGTTTATAGTTGTCCTGACGGGCAAATCGGGTGAAAGACTAACCGAATCATCTATTAGCTAGTTCTCTCGGAAGTTTCCCGCAGGATAGCTGCTGGTGCTTGGAAACCCTAGTTTTAACTGGTAAAGCGAATGATTAGAGGTCTTGGGGCTGAAACGGTCTCCACCTATTCTCAAACTTTAAATGGATAAGATACCTGTCTCTCTCTTGTGGAGCTGGGCATCTTATGTGAGTGTCTTGTGCGCCACTTTTGGTAAGCAGAACTGGTGCTGCGAGATGCACTGAGGTTACGGTTAAGGCACCCGAGGCTGATGCTCTTCACATACCTGAAAAGGTGTTGGTTGATATAGACAGCAGGACGATGGCAATGGAAGTCTGGATCCAGGTGAGACAAGGCCAGCCCCGTGGGGCTCTTGCCGAATCGAAGCGTCATAGAATATAAAAATGGAAGCACTTACAGATTTTGCCCTTGACAATGTTACTTCTAGTCAACCAAGAGAAGGATACAACATACTAACGGGCAAGGCAGATGAAAATATATTCACAATATTTTTGTACTTTGCAGAGAGCGAAATTTGTGCACATTTAGTTGTCTTACACTTTTTAAAGGCCTACAGTGTTCGCAGCTACAACATAATGTCAAATATGTTTTTATTTTGTAAATTAGCTTTGTTTTAACCACTGTACAAAAGATTTGATCCATCCTTTGCACCTGCTCACAAAACTTCGAAAGGTTAACTTGTACAGCAATATCTGCACCCTAAATTTAGTCTACTCCTCCTCTTGCAAGTACTCATCTGGGTTTTGTCAATTTACAGATACAATTAAATCTAACCTATTTGTTTTAGGGAATCAACTTGTTAAGAAATATTTCTGTGTGAATGTGGGCCTTCAAACCTACACGTTGTATTTGCTTCCTGTCGTACCCTTGTTTGTTGTCCTTCTTACCTGATATACCCCAATCCAGTGTTGGAAAACTGTCTCAAGCATTGGAAAAAATGTACAGTTGGCACCAGACTATCTGTCCGGAGTTCTTTTTTCCCCACTCCTAATGAGTACATTATTGAGTTGCCGGATCTTAGATCAGTCTCATTCACCAATATAACTGTCCAGAACAATGAAAAATTAGCGTTACCAGTGTGCCTCTATGCCGAGCAGATGAAAGGAATCCAGAAAATGCATTCATGTAACATTAAGAAAACAAGGGGTGACCGCCTCTGCTCTTACCTCCCTTCAAGGTAAGGTAGAAATACCCCTGCTGCAGGCCATGCTGCATGGCTTGTAAGTCAACACTAAAGTACACTTGGCCTTCCATCTATTTTGGTCACTGGAATCTTAAGGTGAGGGGACCCCTGCAGCACTCTGTAGATCCTTGCACCAAACATAGAGCAAGAAAAGGATATGAACATTCAGTTGGAACAGATAAAACATGCTGCAGTTCCCTGGCACCTCTTTATGGACCCACCCCATGCACAATAGATGGAGCTTGGCTCAACGCCTTTCACAATGGACTAAGAATCTCAGTTCCTCTATTTCAGTAAATATTTCTCTTTTACCTGAAAATGATTTAAGTAAATGTTTTGCTTTTTGTATGTGCTGGAAAAGTTAGGTGATGCTTAAAAGTAACTGAATAACAACACTCATACATACATGCTAGTAGTTTTCATTGTCGAAAATGCTTTCATTATCGAGTTACAATGCTTCTAAGTTTTCCTATATGGTAAACATTCTTGTTACAAGTCATAATATATTCCATTTTATTAAATTGTTCTTTTGTTTTTAGGAACATTCCCGATTGATCTGACAAAAACACGCCTTCAGGTGCAAGGCCAGAGTACAGATGTTCGCTATAAGGAGATCCGATATAGAGGCATGTTTCATGCGTTGTTCAGGATCTATCGTGAAGAAGGAGTCCGGTCTCTCTATTCTGGGTATGTATTTCTGACTTTGGATGTGATGTGAGGTCCGGGCACAGATCTCCCGTACTAGGACACTTCTTTGCTATTTCTATTTGATTTGTGGTGGCCTAGATTTGAGAGACATTGTGGCATGTTAAGTGGCCAACGGTGAAATGTAATTACAGGAGATTTTTGACCTATAGTGACTGATATAAACGCCTTGATTGAATGCCTTCCAGAAAATCTTAACTCTGTAATCTTGATTATACAATGGGAAATACGTTTTCTCCTCTTGTTTCCCTGGTAGATGGTGCTATAGAAAATACTGTTCTCTTCATTGTGCTATCTTGCCATTACTACCAATATGTTGTCTTGCATTCCGAGCAGGAGGCAGAGCTAAATCAGAGTTTTGGTATTAAAAACTTTGCTAAGGGATTACGCAGATCAAGTGCAGATGTACGTCCTCGAATGCCCAACTTGCCACTCAGTAGAATCTTGCAAGGTCTTGCAGCCCCTCTTTCCGAGTTAACAAGACTTTTTCCCCCTCCCCATTGCTGTTGAGACCATGGTATTATATTGATGAAAGACAACTTCATTGAATATACTGAGTGTTGAGGTAAAATCAAACTCTGTCGCCCACTTGAAGTGATGTGCAAATCCCATTCCTTTCACTCTGGGTCTGCTGTAGTTTGCTGCCGGTGTCAGTAGGACCTTGACCAGGCTCAGCAAGTGATCTTTCCTGTTTAGCTCAGGCTTGGCAAGCAGTGTCCATTCGCAAAAAAGTCGCAAATTTTGCAAACCCACCAATGTAGTATTAGGTTGGTTTGCAAATTCACCATTTGCAGGGATCACCCGCCTAATGAATATTAATTGGGCAGATTGCAATTTACAGCCCTCTGTGATAAGCTACAAGTGAAGGTATGGAGGCTTGCAGGGGATAGCAGACCACCATCCCTGTGTTTGCATTCGCAAACTCAAAACTGTTTTTTTTTTTTTTAAAGCCGTCTAAGCTCCTAAAAGGAACGAATACTGCTTTAAAAAAATGAAAAGGTTGCCTGTTTGGGAAAACATCAGTAGGAGCAGGTAATGGTCCCCTGAACCACTGCCTACTCTTCTCTGAGCCTGCCAGTACGATTGTCAAAGTGGAAGGGATGCTAAGGGGTCCCTTACCCCTTGTGAGTCAGTCACTATTCCCTTTGATAAGTCGGTAATTTGTCAAGGGTTTGCAAGTGGAACTGTGGTGGCATACCATACAGAATCGTAGTTTGAAGGAGTACCTCTTTCAAACCGCTTCCAAATTGAAATTCAGTATGGCTTGCAAAATTTGTACATTGGAAATTACTATTTTACAGTTGCAAACCATGTGACTTGGCAGTCGCAGGGTTTGCTGTTGCAAATTTGCTTAGTACATCTGGCTCTTGGAGAGTGAAAAACCTTGAAAATGAAGAGATCACCATCAAACATATATGTAGTACAGCTGGAAGTTAGCAAGCATCTTTCAAGATAACAATCTTGTGAATTTGGTTGCCTAGAGGAATGTGAAAACTCTGACAATGGAACTGGTCGCCTGCTAATTAAACGCTTTGGGGAGGGGTTTGGGGAATATCCACTTTGGTCACAGAGATTGAAACCTGAAAGCATCCTGTCAGGGCGCCAGCAAGACACTGCTAATGCGCTTCCAGAGCAGAGCCTGATGGAGGCCTCTGCCGTTCTTTTGCTGCTACAGCAGATCATCAAGGAAAATGTGCCATATGGAAGCCATCCTAGATCCTGCCCTTTAGCAGGCCCCATGGAATTGAATTCCCCGGTGTATACAGACATTGTGTCATCCGTAGTCACGATTTTGCTTAGCTCTTGGCATACTTCACACTGAAAAATGTAGAACAAGTTTTGAAGTATGTGTTGCAAGTGAGTAATGTACATCTTTGAGAAACACTGTTATGCTATATTACCTGTGAAACTTTATATCCTTAAACCTACTGAAATTGCTTTGTCATTTTAGGAACATTTTATAGTTGGGAGGCATTTGTGGCTAACGCCATAGCATTAGAAACTCAACATAGCTCACATGAGTAGAGGGCAGCTTCAGACTACTAATGCTGAAAGTAAGTGAGAAGTAATAACATAGCACTATACTAAGGCCTCAATTACGAATTACATTGTAATTCTGATTGGGCCTTTTACAACATTTTTGTTTCATTCAGTGTCTCCATCAGATGAAAGTGGTTGGAATCTGTAGGAGAAACTCGTGGAGAAAATGAGGAATTACTGTTTGAATTGGACCAGAAATTACTGATCCACCCCCCCCCCCCCCCGTTATTTCTGAGGGAAGCATCAGATCCCCACTTGAAATTCTCCAGATAACTCTTCTCTGCTGGAGTTACCGGTACCCTGGATGGGATCCCAAGGCACCTGGAAAGAAGTCCTAAATGGGGATAATCGAGATTGATATGATGCAATGAACGTAAAAGGAACGTGTAGCCCATAAAAAAGGTGGCTGAATCTGGCTTTTCTCGTAGACTTGTGCTGTAGAGCCACTGGGCCCATTTACTTTAATCTTAATTTTTCCTTTCACTACACCTCAGAGTAATTTGCTTGTTCTTCCGATGGATCTTGAACCGTGCCGAGAGGGGTTGATTATAGGGGGATCCAATCCAGTTATCCAATGAGGAACAGAAAATGGGTAACTGACTCACAAGCTTGTAATTAGATTCATGTATATGACTCAATACTACACTATACTGGTACAGGATTTTTACTGCTAGACCGGATCTCCTGGAGAAATTCAGTCAGGCTAGAACCGTACAAACAAGTAATTCTGTTGAAGCTATACAAAATAGTAACATTAGGACCTGTTGACTAGAGACCTCTTTATTAGAATTCATATCCCTCATTAATACTATTGGAATTCCCAATCTGTTCATTGGAGACCAGTCATAGAGAGACAGAACCAGGATTTATGAATGGTTAAAATCGATCAGTAAATTAAGGAAGGAAACACATTAATATCAGGCATTTGAATTTAAGAGTACAGAATAATCAAATGAATCTCTTTCTGACCATCAATTTCCAAAGTTCAAAGGACAGAGTTCAGGAAGGGACATCGTCCTTATTAGCTCAAGAATACTCTCCCACGAGGGAGAAGAGTCCCGGAGTATCGCACACCGCATATGCGACAGACTAAGGAAAGTCTTTCAGTCCGCAAGGAAGCAATAGTCAATGAAAAGGTGGCAAAGTGTCGAAAAGAATGTCCCTCCTTATCCTCAATCCAACATGTAATATATAATTTCCCAAGTTCTGGGGTGACACCTCCTGGGTCACCTCATCTGGTCAGACCACTCAGTCCATTGGTCAGTTCGTATAGGATGATTGTCATGCAGCATAAAGAATCTCCGTTATTGTATGCTGGTTCTAATTTGAATTATCCAAATTATTGAACCATGACATAGGCACTTTCGACTCTTGCCTAGATTGGCAACTTCGGAATTTCCCAACCTACCTTACATCCAAGGGTCCGCTCTCATTTTCTGTGATCCCATCATCTCCTGACCAACCAAATCCAAAGTATCCTAGGCTTGCTGCTGCTACAGTTTTGACCACATGGTGAGCTGCTTCTTGGATACATAGCCTACCTTGTCTTATGCCCAGCATCTCATGGAGGGCAGCATGCATAAAGTGATGGAAAGCTCCTGTACCACCTTCCCCCATCTGGAGTCTCGGGTATAGCCTGCTGCAAAGGATTCTGTATTCCTGTAGGTGCTGAATTGAACTGGAGGAGAAAGGGGTATCCTTGTGTGATCGGAAAGTGGGAAGCACCATTGTCAGTCTCCCTAGCCGGAGTCTAGCCAGGTGGTTTGATATTTGAGGGGCAGCTCTGGGTGGGCCGGAATGTTCACTCCTTCATGCCCCCAACCATGGTGCTAGCCTCATGTTTTAGAAAGATCTTTTTTCTTCGCTGCTCCTGCCTTGACTTTGCTCTGATGCCCCTCGTACTATTATGTTTTTTTAAACCTGGGCCTCTGCTGCCACAGTGTGTCCCTAGGTGCACTTAATAACCAGTGCCACAATGTTCTTTTTGTTTCTGTGGCTCTGTTTCCCAGCTTTGAGTAGTTGGATGCAGGCACTCTTTGCAGACTCTAATGGTGCTTGTAAGGAAACAGGCTTTTTGCAGGTTCACCCCCACTTTTTGCCCCATTTTATGACTGCTATGTACTGGTGTAAGAACTCTGAATTGTCCTTAGCCCTGCTAATCAGGACTCTGTGCATGTGCTCTGACCCTTAAAATGGTGTATGTTTAATTGGCTTATACCCAATTGGCATAGCCTATGTTACTTGTACGTCCCTTGTATATGATACCAGGGGTACCTAGGGCCTGTAAGTTAGAGTGTCCCTTGAGGGACTGCAGCGCTTGTTATGACACTCTGAGTGGGACAAGGTAAAACGTGCCTCCCAGTCTGCCACTGCAGGCTTGAAGGCAGTTTTGAACTGCTAACTCGACTTTGCCATTTAAGGTAATGGCAAATCCCAACCCTCCCTTTTTAGGTCTCGCTGAGCCAGCGCATGCGCTGCTCTGCGAGACATTTAGTAAGGGGCTTTTGAAAGTGCTACTTTTGCCGGCCACCAGTGTGCGGTTACGCGCGCAGCCGCCATCTGGCATTCCTCTCGCTCTCCCATGCCTCAACGCACGCCCCTCCTCCTCCCCCACCACAGAGCGCGTCCAGCTCCTCCCGCCGCGTCACTTTTTCCCCCTCCCTGCGATCACTTTCAATTCCCTCCCCGCGATCACTTTTGTGGCCGCGCGGCCGCTTCACTTTCACGGCCCCCTCACCTCCTCCATTGTTCCCGCCCCTCCTGTTAAACCCACCGATCTGCAGCGTTTACTTCGCCCCACACACCTCTCCACCACCATTCCTCCCCCGAACCTCTTTGTGCATCTTTTGTTATATTATTTCATTTTTTAGAGTGCGTAGCAGCTGCATTTTAATGCTGGGTCGATTCTTCTTTTTTTTTTTTTTTTTTTTTTTATATATAAACGCTTTTGATCACACATACCCAAATATTATATTTACTGATCCAAGATTGCCGTCCTCCATCTTGAAAGAGTAAATTTAAAAATTACAGTTGCGTCATTTACTGTGCATGGCATGCGTGGTGAGGCAATTTAGCATATATGTCATCACACTGGGCAGCTGTAGCAGCATGACGCATATTCTTGCGTACATCTCATCAGGCTCTTTTTCTTTGTTTGCCGATGCTGCACAGCAACGGTAAAACGCATTTGTTTCTCCATTTGCCATTGCACAGCATCCACGAAAAGCATTGTCAAAGCCAATAGGCCTTTATTCATTGGATTAAGGCATACCCTATTGGCTCTACCAATTCGTGTTATTATTTACCAATTAAATGCACGATGTAAGAGGAACGCAAAGGCCCTAAAATGTGTGGGACTTTGGGTAAAATTTAAGGCTTTCTTCCCCTTGTAATGGCCCTGCACTTTGAAGACTGCTTGACTTTATGAAATCCAGACCTGGTTCTGTAACTACACATTTTCCACAGGGGCAAAGCCATCCAAATTAGCCGATTAACAGGGAGCAAGGTCGCGTAATGAGCATTGTTTCAGTGCACTCTGTGCTCATTAAGTGAACCATAAAGCGGTGACATCAGACCATTTATTTAGTAGATTTTTGTGGCCATTTCCACTTTCTTGAAACAGGAAGTCCTCACAGGAGCTTCAACCTTTCCTTTTGTTTCTCTGTAATTGCTTCCGACCTTTTCAAATTAAAAGTTGTCGAGGATCACAATTAGCAAATATATTTTGTTTTAAGTTTTCTCGTCAGGAAAACACGCTTTTTAGGAGTTCTGGAAGAAAAGTACCAGTTCTAACCGGCACTGCATAAACGCTAGAAAAAAATATTGATAGGGCGACACACACTTGCAGACAAGGTCAAAGAGACAAAGAAAATGGCATTTAATTCGAAAATACTTCTTGAAATCCAGTTAACAAGCATTTTAAATTTGGGCAAAGGGGAAATTAGTCGCAGCCTTTTAATTAATCAGCCATGAAATAAGTCTTAATCTTACGTGCTTTGCCTGCCTGGTTGAGGCAGAAACAACAAAAGCAGCTTTCAAAAACGGCGCAGGGAAGGTTCTCTTTCCTTTTACCAGAGGCCTCCGTGCACCTGTGTCTTTGTGGGCCCATTGTGTTCTTTTTAGACTCTTTGGGTCCAATTTACAAACAAGCATTTGCAATGCAATAGGTCTCGCATTTACGAGAGTTTAAGCTATTGCCATTATAAATAACAATGCCTTTTATTTACATTTTAAAAACCAAAACATAAATAAAAGTCATTGTCATTTACAATGCCAATAGCTAAAATTCACGTAAATGCGAGACTATTGCATTGCAAATGCATAGCCAATAGGTCTCGC
Organism: Calotriton arnoldi; assembly: GCA_963921515.1. Classification (NCBI taxonomy): domain Eukaryota; kingdom Metazoa; phylum Chordata; class Amphibia; order Caudata; family Salamandridae; genus Calotriton; species Calotriton arnoldi. The sequence goes on from CAWUFW010003956.1 coordinate 1,345,012, forward strand.
CTTTGGGACCTTCTAGGTTTTTAGCCATGCAACAGTTGATGTTGTTGCACTAAGGATATTGTGCTGCATAACTAAATACTTATAAGGTCCCAAAAGCGAGACCTATTGGCTATGCCAATGCTTGTTTAATGCATGTAAGTCACCCCTAAGCTAGACATGTTGAGCCCTAAGGCAGGGTGCTGTATATAAAAGGTGGAACATTTGCTTTTATGTTTCAGCAGTAAAATCCCTAAATTGTTGATTTTACTGTGGAAGGGCTAGTAGCCACATTCGCCAATACAGAGTTACAGGCTGACATCTCAGCTCTGCTAACTTCTGAATGGGACTACTAAAGCTGGTACTGTAAGGTATCATAACAATCTGTGCATTAAATCCAGTTTAATGGTTAAATCGAATTTAATGTCACTGGTGGGCAAAGGGTAACTTTTGAAGTTGCCACTTAGGTAACCCAAGATTTCTAGTGCCTATTTACGGTTGCACACAAGGTCTGGCCCTGAGACAGCTTTCTGCCCTCCTGGAGAGATGAGTAATTGACTCCCAAGAAAAATAACAATAGAAGCCTGCCACTGGAGGAGGTATTACCTTTTCCAGGCAGGAAATCAGACTGGGTGTTGATCCAAAAGGCGAGCTTCAAAGGGGAAGCCACCTTTAAAGGGCAAGTAACAAGCACACATGGAAGGGGCTACCCTATTGTCTAGGTATACATGCTGGCACTAGCAGCAGAGCGGGGAAGCCAGTTGCCAAACCTTTTTTTTCTGTGGAAATGTATCTCACATGTAACCACACCTATGGGTGGGCAACTGAGCTCCTTAGACCAAGAAGCGTTCAGCCACATTGAGGCAGAATAGGGAACTCTGGGATATCCAGATGGCACACTTTGCATGAAGTGGTAATCAGGAGGGTACCTAGTAGCCCATTACCTACTGACCACGTCCTACCCTGAGGGCATTTTCTAGGCATAAAAGAGCGCCCAAAACTCCGATCTTGATGAACTGGAGAAGAGGACTGAAGGAAGACTACCCTGCTGCACTGAGGAACTGGCGAAGAGAGGCTGCACTGTCGTGGACTGCACCTGCTGAACCTAGTGGCTAACCAAGGAGAAGGAAATGTGCCTGCTGTGTCCTGCTCATGGAGAAGTTGCCTCTGGAGCCCAGCCGAAGCAAAAGGCTCCAACCTTGTATTCAGCTGCTGCTCCTCTGCAATGGCGGAGAAGCGTCGCCCTACTGGCTCAAAGCTAGCAGCTGAAAAATAAAACTACATTTTATTATCTATTTATTTTTCACCTACTGGCTGAGCCAGCATGTGTAGGGCGGGGTGGGGCCGGGCCTTAGAAGGGAGCAGTGGAGTGCACTTCTAACTGCGCATGTCTGTTTGGCCGGCCGTCTTAGGCCGGCCAAATAGACATGCGCAGTTAGGTTTCTCTAACCCAAATGTATTGACCACCTGGGTTGGAGAAACAGCACAGACTCCCTGTGCCTAAGCGAACATTAAAATATCCCGCTCAGGCCAATCCCCGTGCTGCTGTCATAATATGAGAGCAGCATGGGAATTGCACAGGGAATCTCTGATGCTGTCCCAGTGCCTGACCAGGAAGAAGAGGAACACCGAGGCGGGAGGCGGCCGGCAGCTTCAGGTAAGTCCTTTTTAAAAAAATTTATTTTAAATTAACCCCTACCCAGCGCTCCCCGCAGCCCATCCACCTGCCCCACAACATCTTATTTGTGTTGGCCAACACAGCTTGTGTTTGCAGCACAGGGGTACAACTGCTGAAGAAGTCTGCTGAGACAAGTTGGTTGCCCAGATTTTCGCATTGTTGCTACTCGTCGCTGTGCAGTACCAGAGACCAGGACCCGACTCTCAAATTTGCACCCGAGTCTGCTGGACTGGGAGAGTTGTCAGAGTGCATCCTGGTTGCCCAGAAGACGAGTTATCACCCAAGAGAGGAATTGGCTGTGACTGTGGTACCGGGAGACTGGAAGCTCAGTGGTGACTGGTCTTCTGCCGGGACCGAGAGGACTTCGAGGGAAGTCTGCCACTGTGGCCAGGACCACCTCACCAAGTTTGTAGGCCGAGGAGTGGCCTCAGGAAGACTTCTGTCGACCACATCACATCCACAGCATCCTTGAGTATCTTCAGCATCCTATATCCCTTGCATTAGGGCCACTTTCATAGGAACCTATAGCAAATGGATAGAAGAGCCTGGAACTTCTAGGAGACTGCTTCTTCCTTTGAGGTAACTTTTTGAGGACCTTGCTGGTCCCCCTGACTGACTTCCTGTCGGAGTTGACGCCTAAAGTAACTCAATGTAAAAGCATTCATACTTACCCAAGTTTTTCTTGAAAAAGTCTCTAGGTGTCAAATTTGTTGAATTTGCCAATGCTTGTTCGTGGTTAAGTGCAAACATGCATATTTGGTATACCTTGAAAGAGCTTAATCTCCCGCACTCTCTGATGAATCTTTTTTTGTTGTGAGGTCTAAAAAATATATAGAATACAGTCTATTTTTGTAAATTGGTGTTAAATTTCTTGTCTCGTGAATTTTTCTTCATTTGTTTTGGTGCTGTTTAAATGCTTAACACTTGTTCCTTTGTATAAGCGTGACTGCTCAGAGCCACAGCTACCCAGGGTTGAGTTGAAGCTTTGACAAACAATATCACCCGCTCCTTAAGGGGTTGGTAGGTGTGTTACACGGTGAGGTCGCACAACCACACCATCTAATACACCCCATTTCCTCACATTGCTCCATGCCCCTCACAGAAGCAATACCAGAATTTTCCTTTTCTTGCATCCCATTGGACATCCTTCTGTTCTCTGCTGTTGTCAGATACCCTCTCTTTTACCCTTCACTATGCACCTCCCTGTCTTCCATATGAATCATATTTTAGGAGGGAGATGGCATTGTGGTGGGCTTCTGAGGTTGTTCACATTTACCATTTGTCATTCTCTCCCTCTCAGCGCTTCCCCTTGCTCCCACTACAGCTTCCGTCTCAAACCTTTTGAAGAGCAGAAAAAACGCTACTCCTGCCGCTTGCTGTTTGCGCGTCCTTTCATGGCATTAAAATAAGACCACCCCTTCACTACCTAGGCTAGGGAAACAGCCTTTACTACGCAGCTGTTTCCCCGCATGTTGTTACATCGCATGTGTTACAACGCATGCGATGTAACAACGCGTAGCCATCACTACGCATGCCATTACATCGCATGCGCTTTTACAACGCATGCGATCTAATAGCGATCCACAACGTTGTGAGGAAACTGAGGCTCTTCCGTTTCCTCACAACGACGTGCACCGTGCAGGACGTGAAGCAGGAACCAGGAGAGAGGAACCACGAGGAGAGAGGGGTAAGGGGGATTGGGAGTGGGGGGTTACTTTTTTAGGGTTTAGGGTAGTGTCAGGGTAGTGTTGTGGTGTTTGTGTAGTGTAGGGTAGTGTTTTAGGATTTAGGGTAGTGTCGGGGGGGTCGTGCAGGGTAGTGTGAGTGTAGGGACCGGACTGGGGGAAGGGGGGAGGGTCGTGCTGGGGGTAGGGTTTAGGGTAGTGTTGTGGTGTTTGTGTAGTATAGGGTAGTGGTTTAGGGTAGTGTCGGGGGGGGGGGTCGTGCAGGGTAGTGTTAGGACTGGGGGTCGGGGGAATGTCGTGCAGGGTAGTGTCACTTACCTTGCATACTTTTACCATAAGTATACTTTTACCGCGTAGTAATACCCACGTTGTAATGGCATGCGTTGTATTACTACGCGTTGTAATGAGTCATATTCCCTAGGCTAACCTTTCTCACGCTGTAGCCCCAGTTTCTCCTGTTCTTGGGATCCTTTTCCTTCTCTTCCTGTTTTTTATGAAAAAACTTCCTTGCAACCCTGAATTTATCAGTCTTTCACACAGACTGGCTGATATTCCCTCTCGCCACTTTGGTCAGAAATTAAAGTGTAGCCCCCAGTGCTGGTTTTCTCCATGCTGCAGCCTCTGGTTGGCCTCCTTAAACCCTAATCATACTTTCCTCTGTTCGACCATACCTGAACTTTTTCCTGACAAACGGAAGCTTGCCATCTACCTCATTTCAGAATTTATATCCTGTCACACTTTGAGCTCCCCGGCCTTCAGACTTCAGCCCATCGCTAGCCATATACACATGACTGCGTATAGTCCTTCTAACATCTAGATTTCCCCAGAGTATCATGACACTAGAGGAATACTTGAATTCTCTTGTTTACTTGAGTCAAATGGGAATGGGTTGTAGGTTAAAGCAGCTCATGATACTGGTTAAGTGCTCCTACCTTTTGTGTGTGTGAAATAAGCATGCTGCTGCCCTTGATGCACCTGTTCTGAGTTCAACTTTGTTTTATATCCAACTCAATATAGCTGTCTATGCGAATGCCTGTATTTATATCCTTTAAAACATGGAATGTGTATAAATAAAAGGACGAGGACCTATCAGTAGGTAGAGATTACTCACCATATCCATGTAGTCCCTCAGCATACCCTTCTGTGGAATGATCTGCCTGCCTCTAGCAACGCCCCAACCCTTTACTCTTGATACATTTAGAGGACAGAGAAAGAAACTGAAGGGGAATCCAAGGTTAGCGAGTTAAAGGCACTGGGCCTTAGATGTGGATAGGGCCTTGAATTTACTTGTGTTAACCCATTACAGTGACACTTAACATAGGGTCCACACTATACCACCGAGGATATGACGCTGCCTCACATATAAAGAACACACATTGGAAATGCAATAGGTCTTGAATTTTTTTGAGCTAGAGCTATTGCAGTTGTAAATGACCATGTATTTTACCCACGTGTAATGGAGTGTATGTATGTAGTGTGTAGTGGATCGATGTGGGTTAGATTGGAATTGTTGTGGAATTGTGTGATGTGGAGTGGATTTGTGTATTGTACTGTATGAGACGTACAAGTTAAACAAAAGAGTTAGCACTCCACGCTGTTTGGAAGAATAAACGCTAGTTGTAGAACCTTGTTTTTCGTTTGATACCACTGCCCATGTTTCTGTGAGCGAGATAATCAAGGATAAAAATGGCAGCAGAATACTCCAGGAATCTTCTTCAGCATATAGGGTATCTAAAATTAAGTTGCAGTTAATATACTTGAGGCTACCTTAGGTGAGGCAAGAAGCAAAGTCCACCCACAAGATCATGTGCGGAAATGAAAATATTTGTTTTTTCTTGGGAATCTTCCTTGGTAGCGATGCCATCAATGGTGTGCCAGGTGATGTTGTAGGAGTTATTCAGTGATATCAAAGAGGCTGCATGTGAAAACATATTTGATACCAAATATAACAACATGGCGATATAATTGATAGGATAATTATAAATGTCGAAATATGGGCGTTTGAGATTTTGAATTGCAACCATAATGCCCCATGCAGAGATGGGAAAGGACGAAGGAAAACGGACGGGGGTGGGAGGGTAAGAAGCCACACGGAACTGATTCAGTTAAAAGTTAAAATGTTTATATAACGTCATATTAACATCAGTCAGAAGAGGTCAGCAAAGAACATTAAATACTTTCCTGACTCCCGTTTTCCAGTGCACTCTAGGCAAGTGGAAACTAGGATGAGTCAGCTAAACAGTTAAAAACAAATATTTGAAATACGAAGTGTCCATGTGGTAAAGAGATTATTTCACCTAGTACTCTCTACAAAGGGCCTGGACTCTAAGGCATAGAACTTTACTAATTTTGTATATGTGAAATTACAAGTGCAATATACGATTTTAATGTTTTAAATCACATCTTCACCGAAAGTAAACGAATAAACTATCTTGAAAGTTCTCCATATGGTTACGGCTGAAATGCCTCACCTGTTGCCGTGTAGCGTCTCTGATCCTGTGAAATGGAAATGGTAGGGCACAAGATAAGCAGGGCACAAGTCCTAAATAAGCTAGTGAGGGAACCAGAGATGAGGCTCAGCACCACCGTGTGTGGCATGCAGACGATAACGCCGGCCACGTGGAAACGTCGGACCAATCAGGGTACGAGGCTTTATTTACCACGCTTCCAAAACTAGAGTGGGAAGCTGTTGCGCCCCGAGGGGACCGTGGAGTGTGCTGATACGGAAGCACTCTAGTCGGTCCCTGCTTGTGCCCTAAGGGCTCTGTAAAGTGCACGCTCAATCGGAGCGAAGGAATGCACAAAGACATGATAAAATCACCCTTCTCCACAGCGGTGTGCCCTACGACAATTGGCTCGAAAATAATAAAACTAAGTTTAATTTTGACAACTTTTTAAAAATCTTTATGGGTTGTTGGGATGGCCGAAGCAGCCGCCATACCTTGCATAAATCAAGAATGGGGTGTGGCCTCCCGAAGTGGGCCCCTGCTTAAAGCTGAAGCGTGGCATCTGTGAAGCAGCGCTGCGCTAATCAAATAAAACACAGGGACACATGTGAAGAGTGACTTGGAAGGAGTTGGGAGGGACGAATACAAAATTTTCCAGCTATCGCGACAAGAATTTTAGATTCTATTAAGGACACGGAGGCGAGGATTATGCTGTCTCAATTCCTTTACTACTCACAGCAGCCAATGAAAGTGAAACACATTAAAATAAAAACTACAATACCTATGAGGCTTTGAACCACGCCTCCTCATACAACATAGTAACAATGTCACTTAAATAAAACACTGAGTCACCATCTTGACTTCCTCTTTCTCTGCGTAAGTCCATAAGTGATCAAACCAGAAGAACAGTCTTGGCTCCCAACGGAGAGCATTAACACCACTCCTTTCTCAACGGAGAAAAAGATCAGTTCCCAGAAACGTCCATGCTGGACAGGACATCCGGAGCATCCAACACCATGACTTCTCAATTCTGTTTGGAGTCATTTCCTGAGAAACCAAAACAAAAGTGTGAAAGAGAAGAAGAAGCCCAAAGAGTTCCAAAAGCAGGGTGGGAGAAAATCATCAGAATATTAACAACATGACAGTCGATTTCATTCTGATCCCAACGGGTGGGATAATCCTCGCCGCCGTGTCCTTAATAGAATCTAAAATTCTTGTCGCGATAGCTGGAAAATGTTGTATTCTATGTCAGGACCGGAGGCTTCTGATTATGCTGGTTCAAAGCTCATCCACAACCAGCGAAGCCACACTTGCAATTTGTTTATAATAAAATTCCTTAAAAGTAGAGTCCGAAGACCAGTCTGCCGCTCTAAGAATATCTTCTAATCTAGACCCTAAGACATACGCTTTCGATGCCATGGCCCCTCTGGCAGAGTGGGCACCATACACAGCCACATCAATCCCAGATTCAGCCATAATCCACCTGACCCACCTAGCTAAGGTAGCCGCTGAGACAGGCCGGAAAGGCCTCTGAAGAGCAATTAACAATTGTCCTAAAGGATCCGCCCTGTGGTCTTTAGTACGGTCCTCATATACCTTTAAACATTGTAACACACACAATTTAGGATTAAGAGGAAAAGCGGGATACTCCACTGAACGGGACATCGTCTTGGTCCGTTTGGAAATGATGAAGGACACACCCTGTGGGGGAAAAATTCTACCAGCCAGATCCAAGGCTCTAACATCAGAACTCTGCGACAGGATATTAAACACAAAAGCATGGCTAGCTTGGCTGACAATTGTTTAAGCGAAAGCTGATTATTGTCCGGCCAAGAACCCAACAGGTTCAATACTTTAGATACATCCCAGAGGGTAGAATATCTGGGGCGTGGGGGTTTAGTCACTCTAATACCCTTAAGCAACTTACAGACCAACGGGTGTGAGCCAACAGGTTTCCCTTCTATATGATCATGACCTGCCGAAATAGCGGACCTGAAATTGTTGACTGACCTATAAGTCAACCCAGATTCTGCACATTCCGATAAAAAATTTAAAATTTCCGTAACCTCTGACCCCACGGGATCCAGATTCCGTTGAAAGCACCAACCCATCCATCGCTTCCATGAAGCCGAATATTGTTAACGGGTGGACGGAGCCCAAGCCTGTTGCATAAAGTCGGCAGCCGCCGATGAAAGGCCCTCAAGCATCTCGTGTCTCCGGAGAGCGTCCAAACCATGAGGGATAATTGGTTCCGCAGAACCAGCGGGTGGGGAAGACCCACTGGGTCTTGAAGAAGCAAGGGAAACGTGGGAAGGATGAACGGTAGATCTACCGACAACTCCAGAAGTGTCGGAAACCAGGATTGCGTTTTCCACAAGGGAGTAACTAGAACTAACGACGCCGTTTGGCGCCGTACTTGCGCCGCCACCCTCTGAATCAAGGTGAAGGGCGGGTAAGGCATAATTCCTCTGCGGACCCCAAGTCTGCAGGAACGCATCCGTTCCCGTCGCCAGAGGGTCCGGCCTCCAACTGAAAAACCGGGGAAGATGAGCATTGAGCCTGGAGGCAAAGAGGTCTATCTGACACGGGCCTCGCATATGCATGATCTCTGCAAACAATGACGGATGAAGCCTCCAGTCGCTGAAATCCTGAAGAAATCTGGAGTTCCAATCTGCCACTCTGTTCAATCTGCCTGGCAGATATTCTGCTACCACTGAGATGTTGTAATCCAGGCAAAAATGCCAAAACTCCTTCACAATATTGGCCAAAAGTCTCGACCGTGTTCCCCCTAGGCGGTTGATATACCGCACCGCCGACACATTGTCCATCCGCAGAAGGATGCAACAGTTGCCTTTGACTGGCGAAATGGACTTTATTGCGAACGACCCGTCCAGAAGTTCCAGGCAATTGATGTGTAGACGCAACTCGTCGGCGGACCATCGCCCGCCGGTAGAAAAGTCTCCACATCGTGCGCCCCATCCCCATCTGCTGGCGTCGGATTCTATAACGACGTCCGGGGAGGTACCAAAAATCGCCCTGCCGTTCCAAGCCACCATGTGGTCCAACCACCAGTGAAGGTCGTCTCGAGCTTCCTCTGATAGCGGGAACAGATGGTCGTAATGGAAACTCTTCTGAAGATAAAAAATCTTGAGGCGCTGTAGCGCTCTGTAATGCAGGGGTCCGGGGAAAATTGCTTGAATGGAGGAGGCCAGGAGCCCCACTATTCGTGCTAACACCCGAAGCGAAATCATCTGTTTGGTCAGAGTAGCAGAGATTTCCCGTTTGATCGATCGTACCTTGGTCATCGGCAGCAGCAGCTGAGCCGAGGTGGAGTTGATTTGGAACCCCAAAAACTCTGAGTTGAGAGGGAGTCGTCACTGACTTCTGGAGGTTTAGAACAAAGCCTAGCTCCTGCAGGAGGGAAAACGTCCACTGCAGGTGTGTGCGGAGGAGAGATGGGTCTTGGGCCAGAATAAGCATGTCGTCGAGATAAATGATGAGCCGCACGCCCATCTCCCGTAACCGAGAGGTTACCGGTTTCAACAACTTCGTGAACACCCACGGTGCTGAGGACAGTCCGAAAGGTAGAGAACGGTAACGGTACCATTGCCCCTTCCACTGAAATTGGAGAAATTTCTGTTGGGAGGGGCAAACTGGCACCGTAAAGTAGGCGTCCTTGAGATCCAGCCGTACCATATAATCTCCCTCCAGGAGCAGATCTCTTAGAAGATGGATCCCTTCCATCTTGAAGTGTCTGTATAGTACGAAAGGATTGAAATCTCTTAAGTTTAAGACCAATCTTTGGCCTCCTCCCTTCTTTTGGACTAAGAACACGTTGCTGCGAAAACCTTCGGGAATGAAGGGTCCCACTGCAATGGCGTGCTTGTCCAAGAGCTCTACCAGCTCGGAATCTATAAAAGTTTGTTCTTGAAGGGAAAAACGGAGAGGCGGAGGGATCTGCAGCTGAGCCAGAAACTGCGTGAGCTCTATCTGATAGCCCTGCACAGTCTGCAGTATCCACGCATCCGACGTGAGCTGCACCCAGTTCTTGACAAAAAACGCTAATCTGCCCCCCAAAGGAACTTTGGGGAATAGGGATGCACTTACCAGAGGATTGGTTGTCAAAGTTCTTGTATCCTCGATTGACACCTCTGTTGAATCTGCCCCTGTATCCACGGGACCTGGAGGGATAGAATCCCGCTTGTTCGGGCTCTTGGGTGTACCCCCCCTGTGTCGCGGGGCGAAACCACGTTGAGGACTGGGATTGGAGTAGCGCCGGTCGCGCGACTCTTTTGAGTGACGATTGAGATTTGTCCAGGGATGCAAACGTGTTGACAAACTTGGCAATATCCTTGACTAACTTGTCCCCAAAGAGTTGTCCCTCAGCGACGAGGCCCGGTACCGCATTCGCCAGATCCGCCAATTGAGGGTCAATTCGGAGCAGGACTGATTTCCTGCGCTCGGAGGAGAGAGCGCAGTTCGCATTCCCTAGCAAGCAAATAGCTCTGTGGGTCCAACCGGCTAACACTTCCGGGTGAATGGCCGCCCCTGTCTCCTGCGCTTGCAAAGCGAGTTCTAGAATCTTAGCTAAGGGTCCTGAGACATCAAGGACCTTGTCTTGACAGGCCTTAAGGGCGCGGTCAATGCCCTTTTTTGGGTCCTTTTTATACTTCTTAAGGAAAGTTGACATGGCCGAATCAATCTCGGGAGTAAGGGCTACTTTGTGCGCTAAGTCCGGGCGGGGGCATTCGGACTTTAGTCGCGCTCTGACCTCTTTATCAAACTCTTTCCGGAGGTGTGCTTGCATGTACTCTGCGACTGCTGAAGGGGGGGCCCAATCGGCGGAGCGGGGATGGACAATGTCCGATGGGTCAAATAAGAAAGGAGTGGCCGGGATTGGAGGGGACGCTGCGTGCTTACGCTTTTTCGCGCGCCTGCGCGGTCTTGACTCCTGCGAGGAGTCCGTGTCGGTGCCAGCATCGGTAGTGGTGATTAGCACTGGCGCGGGGAGAGCGGGGGGAGGGGAGGTAGGGATAGGCGCCTCCAGAACGGCCTGTTGTTTGGTCTTGCAAATGGAAGAATACACAGAGGCGTGCGGCCACGACTGATCAGAAGGGGCATCAGAAGGAGGAACAGGGACCGGGAGAAGCGCAGGGGCGGGCTTTCCTGAAACAAGAAGCTCTAAGCGCTGGGAGATGGGCATAAGCGCAGAGGATAACATCTTATCTAGCCTGGCGTCTAATTTCTTATCTATAATGTCCTCCATGGACTCTTCGTAGTAATAATCATCCCCCTCACCTCCAGGGGTGTCACACGCAGCCACCTCCTCCTCGTAGACCTCACAGTCCGACATCATCAACCACACACGTGGGTAACTCTCAATCCCCAAGGGTAACTCAATTTATACAGCCTCCAGTCCTCCAAGGAACTAGGGCGTCGGTTGGGAGCAAGCTGGGGCAGGGGGGGCCACCGAGGTACCAATAACCCTAACAGCAGGTCTGAAAAGGGGGTATCCCCAAAGCCTGCTGTGTCAGGGTTTCCAAAAATTGCCTTGAAACACTACAGCAGTAGCTGGTCAGTCAAGGGTTAAGGTGAAAATCGGCTTCTTGCACGTGCGCGCTGTTTAAATATGACAGTTATGGCCCGGTACCGGCTCCAACCTCCTTCCGCTGCGTGATAGACTCCCGTTTCAGCCCGGGAGAGGCGTCGGCTCCAGCTTTAACTATCGGGTCCGCACGCGTGCACTGACGCGTGCGGGATCCCGAGACGTGCGCCAGCGCCGAGCTGTGCTCCTGGCGTGCGTCTCGCTCCCGCTGGGGGGGGGCCCAGACCCCTGGCGCGCACAAGCGGATGGTCGGAGCTCACCGGACACGTCCCAAGGAACAAACAAAAGGAGAGCAAACAGCGCAACACGCGCTGGGGGGAGAAGAAAGAAATGCGCACCGGTGAGAGGCGATCGCGAGCGAACGCCCTAGGTAACAATAAGTGCCGATATTATCGCGCGCCAAGGCGAATCCACCTAATCATCAAAGCAATTCACTTGAATTCACTCCCCCAACATTATAACACAATACAGCAATAAATAATGGCAAAGACAATGTCAATTCAATAACACTGAGGCACTTATCTTGACTGCAGAGCAGAAGAGGAAGTCAAGATGGTGACTCAGTGTTTTATTGAAGTGACATTGTTACTATGTTGTATGAGGAGGCGTGGTTCAAAGCCTCATGGGTATTGTAGTTTTTATTTTAATGTGTTTCACTTTCATTGGCTGCTGTGAGTAGTAAAGGAATTGAGACCGCATAATCAGAAGCCTCCGGTCCTGACATAGAATTGTAATTCCATTTACATAGTGCTTACTACTTCATACGAGGCGTTGAATGCTGTATTAAAATGCAACCAGCTACGGGCACCGAACAAAAACACAGGCAAACAGTACAACTAAAAAAGTAGTCCCCCCTAAAAAAGCGTACAGATCTCGTTCTAGGTCAATGCTCCAAGTGGGAGGAAACGAAAGACAAAAAGGAGGGAAAAGAGGAAGGATTGACCACTAGCAAGCAAGGATTTTTAAAGGACTCTAAAACAGACAAACTAAAGCAGTGGGCGGCTGTGAGCCCGGAAAGAAAATAGAGAAAAAAAATATATACACTAAAGAAGTATATACAAGAGGTCTCTAATGCTTGACCTAAAAAGGGGTCTAAAACACTGCAAATCCAAAAGTCAGTATTTTGAGTAATACACACTTTTTTTCTTAATAGAAATGTGTTCTTTTTCTTAACGAGACCAACTGACATCCTAGCATCTAAATCTTTTATTTCTATGAATAAATATAAATAAAAAGGAGCAGCAGATAGCTGGAAATCTCAGAAGTGGAAATTGCCATTGAAAGCTAGGAATACGATTAGGAAAAACAGTAAATGGATAAAAACATTGGCGAGGAGAGTTTGAAAAGTGTGTATTGGTAAGCAGCAAGGAATTGTTGGAGCGCAATATTATAAAGAGTTATATTTCAACAAGATATAAATAAATGACATAGGCTATTGAATGAACCCCTTCCATGTCCATCGACAGCAGAAATTAAGGGAGGAAGAAGAAGCTCATTTTAGCACAAGGATAAAGACATCTCCAAATACGCCTGTGCTCTTGGATTGAAAAACTGGGAGGGAATGTAATGCTCATAATGAAAAAGGTAACTCAACTTTGTTGTTGTACTATATTGCTTTTTCTTATCTCTTTCTCCCCAGCTTCCACATGTTCTTCTTTTCTTAACATCTTGCTCGTTACCTTCTTTACTATCACTCCCCCCCTTCTTTCTCCCATTTCCATCTCCATTGCACCTCATTTACTCCCCTCCTTTCCTATCTTTGCCCTCTTTCTTCTCAATGTCTCCCCTACCATCTACCTCACTTTCCCATTGACCTCCTTTCTTTTTTTTACTCCTTTACCCCTTGTCTTTCCTACCACCTGAGAAATGTCTTTCTCCCTGTTCCTCAGCAGTGGTTTTACCCCAAGGAAACCAGAGACCAGATCAGTCCACTAGATCTCCCTTTGGAGGCAACTTAATTTGAACACGATGGCCTATAACTTAGTCTTGGCTCTTCAGAAATTTGAGTTTTGCCACTAATTCCAAGATACACACGAGTCTGGTTCCTAAATTTTAAGGCACTGCTACTTTCTAGCCTTAAGGTTTCTAATGTCTGGTATGTCTTGGCCTTAGTCATTTACCACAAGATCTTGTGCTGTCCACAGGGCCTTCTGAACTACCCTCCGTTATCCACTGTATGTTCACTCAGATCATTCATCCTCAGCTTTTCCTAATTACTTGGGGCTCCATTACGGGAAGGCAACTGGTGAGCCTTTGTGGGTCGTAGCCATTGGGTGCTCTCAATTTTTTTTATCACTCCTTGAATTCCTGTTTTAATTCCTCATACAACCTATACATGGCCACTGCCCTACTTAGTGCTGTTGATTTATGGACTTTCCTTGTCACCTCCAAGCAGGTTCTTCTTAAAAGGTTTATTGGAAGTTTTTTAAATCCCATTTTGGGAGTTTTTTCCTACCTGTGTAGACCTGACTGCGTCCTTTTCTTAGTGGATACACTCCTCCCTACTGTCATTCACTAACCATTAGTTCTCTTTTGTCATACTTTTAATGGGAACTTCCGAAGCAACAAGACAAGGAGCGGAGTAGAATATGCAAATTCCCTTTATTACTTACTTCTTCTCCGGACTCAAGTAAGAATGTTGGGACTGCAATGTACCCTGCACGGTAAGCAGGCATGTATCCCTGCATCTGAAAGCAGTATCTTGATTTTTTTTTTTTTTTTGGTATGTTTTTTGTTTTGGCCCTGGCATCATGCTAATGTAGTGTGGGCTCAGGTGCCTATGCCTTCTTTGACAACACTTGTTCCAGGACTTGTTCTAAGAGCTGGAAGGGAGCAAGAGCGTGCCCTTATCATGAACTACTGTCCTTGCCCTGGGTACATCGCTTAAAGTAGTGGGGGAGCATGCCATGTTTTGTGAGTTCATAGTGTGACCAGACCTTTTTCTCCGGTGAGAGCGCAGTCTACTGACCCTCTTGTGTAAAATTCTGCTGTTGCGTGAAACCCAAGAGCTTGCGTTGACATTCTGCATGTAAGTATATTGTGTGTGTGAATGTGCAGTGCATGCACAGCAAATGGATGGTAGTAGGACTCGGTGTGTTGTACGAGTCGGAGTGCTGTGGCCAGTGGGATCCACTTTGCAGACGTTCTCGTTTACTGTTGAAAAGGTCTCTTGGCTTTTCCCCGCATGTCTTGGATGGGTGCGAAAGAATGTGCTCCAGACTTCACACTGTGAGGGCCTATCTACTCACATCCTAGACCAGGGGCCTCCAACCCTTTCTGTAATGAGAGCTACCTATGTTCCACGTAAATCATATTGAGCTACTAATATTATTATTGTGGTAATGGTGACCTCGTGTGACAAGGTTATGCTAGAGACCTCCCATGCAAGATTACTAACAGTGACTACCTCAGTACATAAGGCAAGGTAGTCCGCAGTAACGTGAAAATGGGTTTATCAATTTGGAATCCTTCTACAGGGTTAATACATGAGTCATAGTTGCAATGCCCCTGGCACCATGGTTATAATTTTAGTAATAAGTCTCCCCGATGGCAAATTATTTATCCAGCAAATATCAACTTTAAATATATTTTAGAAATTCCTCCATTTGTCTACAAACATCAACTAAGCTTATGAGTTCTGAAAATACACACATTTTCGTCTCAAATACATGTTTTTCAATTTTGTGATGCATATATTAACACAACCAAGCAAAAGAGACTACTTTAGTAGGCTGGGGTGCACCAGTTGAGCCACTTGCAGGTAGCTGGGGAGCCACCAGTAGCTCACAAGCTACTTGTTTGAGAAGCCTGTCCTAGGCAGACAGACAGCTGTGATAGGAGATGCTTGATGCCACCTAGTGGTACTGGAGAATTGTTGCTGAAGGAAAACTTTCCAGATTCATACTGGCACCTGGGAGTTATTCATAAACTGAGGAATCCACAGAAAGATATAGTATCCACACGAAATATATTTACCCAAGGTAAGTAACTTGACTATTGTTCCAATTTTTCTGGCACCGATTTGTGGCACGTGACCTGTGATTCTCTGAGTAGTTTGGACTAGATCTTATGAGGGAGAGAGCACAAAATCATTGCAACTCAACAGGGCATAGTAAAGAGGATTCATTCAAAGTTTGCTGCCTGGTTAGCAGTTCAGTACCCAATATGGAAGGTTTTATTAAAAGGTATGCTGAAGTTGAGTTATCCATCACTGGAGCAGATTTTGAAACTGAGCCAGGCGACCAGGAAGTTACAGCAGAAACTCCAGGAGAAAGAAGCACAGACGCATAGCACATGTCTTCACAAAAAGCTTTGAGAAAAGGAAAAAGGTAGGTTGGTTTTTGGTCTGGCAGATAACACGCAAAAGACTCCTGAGCCAAACTCTGTGAGATTATTGACCCAGCAACTGGGGCACTGGAAACAGGGGAATTAAATCAAAAATGTGATGCTGCAGCACTGTATCAGATTGTAGCATGAGACATAGCACCCCACTGTTTAAAATGTTCGGAAGGATAAGGGAGCCAGTGCCAAATGGAAAAGTGACTGAACCAGATGGCCTTCCTGGAAAATGTATAATATTTTGGGGAAATTATTAAGCCAGAAACTATATTAGCTATTTATTGGCATTCTAAGTTAGAAGCCCCTACTTTAAAATAGAGAAAATGTAATATTTCCAAAACAAGACGAAAATAAACAAAATGTGCCTCCTATAATCTATTAGCCTTCTAGAATCTGAGTACCAGATGGAAATGAAGATCATTGCCAACAGCTTAGCACACCTTGTAACCATGTGGTAAGACACCCAAACAGGATTTACACTAATAAGATTGCTCGTCGCAATACCCACTACCTTATAGTCGCTGTCCTAAAAACCTCTGGGAGATGGTTTAAAAGGAGGTTGAAAGTTTATACGAACTAAATTTTGAGACTTGTCTGATTGAAAAAGAATTTTAGTCATGATATCTAATTTCACTCTCCCTTGTGTGATAAATAAATGTGATCCAAAACGATCTAAAACCAGACAATTTATGCTTGGCGGTGTAAAAATCGCCAAAATCCCTCATTTCACATATCTAGGTGTGCCTGGTGATGTTGGTTTTAATTGGAAGTTTTTATTGAAAACCAGAGCCTTACAATTCCAAAGGTCAATTGATGCTGTTTTTGGATTTTCCAAAGGGTGGGGCACAAGCCAGTGAAAGAATTACTCTGTCTTTAGGAGTAAGTGCCTATCTATTGCTTCCTGTGGTGCTGGCATTTGGGGCTATGTCAACAGCAACTCCCTTCAAACAATTGAAAATAGATTTCTGAGTCGGCTGCATGCAGTGCCGCAATCCACCTCCATGTCTTTTTGCCATGAAGAAGTTGGGATTGGTTTTTTAGAAGACCGCATTAAATTACAGCCCCTGTTACTATGGCTCAGAGTTTGGACGAATCCAGAGGCTCATTTCTGTAGTACAGTTCTGATGGACTGTCAGACCCTGGATAATCCTCTAGATATTCCATGGCTTACGTTTGTTAAACTTAGCTTTACAAAGTTGGGTATTCCAGAATATTTCTCTAACCCGTGCGGTCTTGCCAGCCGCTCACAATGTAGAGTGAAAAAGCTTTTTTGTAAACATACTCAATCTCCCCGTACAGTGAATTGACATGTTTGGGGCGGTAGAGCATCCCCAATGTTTTTAAATGCAAGTTCACAGCCCGCACCTACAGACAATCTTAAATGAGAGGCGTACATTTTTGCTGACCAGGTTCCGTCTTAAATCTATACACTTTCTGGTGGCTTTTCCCACTCAAGGCGCTTGGTTTTCATCACTCCCTTTTTGCCCCTGCGATGGCTCTGCATATCATAGCACCAAGCACTTTATCTTATTCTGCACTCTTTCTGCCTCACAGAGGAGGCAGTTTATCAGTCCAGTTTTAATAGCATACGAGATTAGGTCCCATGAGTTGGCTCTTGCTTATCTACATCGCCTAGGAAGCATAGGTGTTATTCATGCCGTGTTGAATTTCATTGTAAGTGCACTACGGATCCGCACAAATATTGAGTCAATTTGTTTTATGAATTGTTGCTTTTTATGACTTTTAAATGCTTTTTATATCTCTGTATTGTATGTGATTCAAACTTTTATGGCTCGTCTGAGTTGAATAAAGTATTTAATGATGATGATGAAATAAAGCTTATCAAAATGACTGTTCGTCCACAATGCCTTTTTTTGTTTCAAGCCAAAAATAGCTCATTCATAAAATAATGCCTTTTATATAGGCCTACAAAGCCATATGTGTCCGCAGGTTAAAATTAATAAGAGCTTTAGACAAAGGGGGCTTTTAGACATGGAGAGTAACTTTTTAGGAGCCAAAGTGAAATTTCTAAGGAGATTAGTCTGCCCAGTAGGGACAGGTCAATTGAATTGCCCAATATTAAATGCAGTAGCAATTTGTTTGCCTAGTAAGGTTCCAATGCTGAGCTATATCAGAACTATACAGAATTCACTCAAAAGTATGTATAATAATCTAATAAAAAATTATACAAGATTGAGCAGAGAATGTAATCACATGACCTACTTAAAAAGCAGAGAAGAACCAGAGGAGAGCAAGCCTGTACCGAAGTAGGAAAGGTGGCAAAGACAATGGAGAGTGACGGAGAGAAGTGGGACAGCCCTTGGGTTAGCACCAAAAGAATGCTGAGGCAGGCACAGCGCGGAGCAACAGTGAAAGGAAAGTGCGTGGTGTCAAACGTACATTGCAGGCATTGCTGGAGCCTGACAGAGTTGACTATGAGTACGATCTGGGCTATCTAATGAGAGCAGCATTCTGCAAGAGGGCTACACGTTTGTGCAGCATGAGCCTCATGAGTTGCGGTTTGCAGCTCCTAAAGCGTTGACCGACCTACTACTACATATAAGAGCCTCCTCACTTCTTTAATTCCACAAGAAGCTAAAGACCTGGCTTTTCGAGTAGCCCCAGTAGGCTTTTGTCATACTCACCTGCTCAGTGCCAGGATACCCTCCCGGGTGATAGTGTGCTCTACAAATCTGCATAACATAACCGTGAACAACTGTGCGCCTGGCTTGGGTTGTCTGGAAAATGATTGAATTATGAGGGAGTCCAGTTAGGGCCATTTTGGACAAGGGAGGATTTAATGAGCGCCAAAGCGATGTCCAAAGAAAGCCTGAGCTTAATTTGTGTCATCATTCCAGTGGTTTACAGCACAGTTCACCATCACAGATGGACAAAAGGTGAAACAGATGTGAACATAGAGCCTAATCACAAGCACAGAGACCATTAGGTTAGGGCCTCGTGTGGCGCTGGGATTGATGAGGACCACCATAGATCCACACTCCTCCTAAACTCTCTGGTATTGCCACTGTCTGCATTCCCTGCTCATAGTACTTTGGATACGTCCATTTGAATAATTTCTCCTACTTTATACTCTGCTTAAAAATATTTTGAAAGTCAATTCCAAAGCAACGGCTCCCTTTTTATCCTCAGCTGGAGTTAACTGTAACATGCAAGTTTTGTCACATATTTCTTGTTTACTCTGATGCTGTTTTTTCATATTTTTTTCATTGTACTCTTGTTACAGGATTGCTCCAGCTTTACTAAGGCAGGCCTCGTATGGGACTATAAAAATCGGCATTTACCAGAGCCTGAAGCGACTGTTTGTTGACCGCTTAGAAGGTAGGCATTGATGTGTCCTTTTTAGGTCTGACTTGGAGACTGTTAGCTATGTTGCCAGCATCACCTATGAGAAGAAACCGTGAATTAAAAAAAGTGCCTATGTACATATATAGAGGGAATTTAGGTTGGCCATCTTCATCCATGGTCTTATCATTACCATTTTGTTTCCGCCAACAGCAGCATGGGGCAGTGGGTCTGCACTATTTAGCCATTGGCTGCCTTGCACTGCGAGTGTCCGCTTTTTGCCTGATAATATGCGCATCAGCCTAATAAGGGTGCACTTCAATTAGGAGTGCCTTTTCTCTGTCCCAATAATTGCAAATATACGGCCAGCATATCATTTTTCCTCAGTTGAAGAGGGCATTCTCCCACACAACCAGTTGTTAATGGAGCATTTCCATTGTGACATAGGTGGACTGGGCCCAACATGTTAATTGTTGGTTGGTGCTCATTTTCTTTTTCTGCCTTTTTGGCCACGTTTTGATTCTTAGCTCTCCTTTATACATTTGAAAATGGTTGTCTTAAAAATGTGACTTAATAGTACTTGTCAAATACAGAAGTCAAGCCTGTAGTACATTGTTGCGTAGAATAGTTTGGGGAGGTAAAATGTCAACTCCTATCACTCTCCAGTTAAAAAACTAATCATAAATCAAAGCTAATGCAAGAGCAGTGACACGTAAATTATTTTTTGTGTAGCTCCTTGGCAGCTACACAGGTGAAAAGACGGTGGCTGAAAAGTAGAGGTAGGATTACAAAACCATTGTAGTGCAGCAAAATTAGCGCCTCACAGGTGGACCATCTTCGCACTAGTGTTAACTACATTTGCAATATAACAATACACCATTACAACAAGTCAGACATAAATGTAGGCCAAAGATGCCTATGCAAATTGGACGCACAATATTTTAAAATCTTACAATCAAGCAAATGTAATTTGTGCTCCATACACAAATCACAAAATGAAAAAAAAACTTGCGTCAATTAACTATGATCCTTAACCCACCTTATTTCATTTGTACCTAGAGGCCCCCCAGGTGTAGAGAATAAATATCCTTCCCAATCTATTTTCTATACTGCATGCATGCAAGGCTGCTTTGTGTTAGCCATGCATCTGTAAACTGTTGGATCTTACAAAAAAACTCCAGTAGCATACGCCCCTTTCCTATGTGGGGCTTTTTGGCCCGCGGCATGGCAATAGTCCTCCTAGTGCAGTAATAAAATATGGACCCTCTGTAATTGCACTAGTAGAACAGATTGCAGAATAATATGTACAGACTCACTAGAATATGGCTTACTCTTGGGTGCACCCTCTGTCTCTTACAATTTACTTTGCCATTGTTAAAGTGGATTATTAGCAGTGGCAGATATGCATATACCACTATGAATAATACCACTGACCCGATATGTGGCTCAGAATAGGTCTTAGAAAATTATTCCCATGCTCAACCTTTGGTAGCTTGACTGCGAGCAGGCAGGCTTAACTTCAAAGACTGGTATGTAAAGCATTTAAACACACCAATTCAGTAAATAATTAAGACACAACACACAATAAAAATCCAACACCAAGTTCTAAAAATAGTAAATATTTTTAACTTCAAACTGACACCAACATTAAAAGAATCCACTGTAGGGAACCAGAGATATGAATCTTTAAATATTAGTCACTTTCTAGTGCTTAGAAACCAACAGTGCCACTTTGGGACATTTGGTTGCCTCTGACAGGGACAAATTCACATTTTGCAATTGTTCTGGAGGATCTCTCACCAGACTCGTGCAGCCCCCTCCAGCAGGCTTGATCCTGTTAGAACTCCTTCCTCAAGTTCTTCTTGCAGGTCCAAAGTGTCCAACACACAGTCCAAGGGTCTGGAATCTCCAAGAGGGTCATTGAAAGTGTGAGACTTCAATTCCCAGAATCCACTTGGACAAAACCCTTACAAATCCACTGGTAGTACTCCAGGCTGAGGATTCTTGGTGGTGCTGATCCAGGTGAGCTCAGTTAACCTGTAGCTTGCAGGGAGTCCACTCTTTGGCCCTTTTAAAGCAGGTTTGATCCACAGGGCAGTAGTTTCAGATGGTGCAAAAGGCGCAGTCTTCAGAGTGCATTTCCTGGTGAATGCACATCAAACTCTTCAGCGTGGGCCCTTCTGATTCTTTTAGGTTTAAAAAGCAGATCTGAGAGGCACTGCCCCTCTCAGATACTTATTCAGTGTTCTCTGGGGTCAAGCAGGAGGGCACTCCTGTCCAATGAGGTGCAGGGCAACACCTCAGAGCATGACCACTTCCTCCAAAGTGTGGCACAATGCTAACCTAGAATGCACTATTCGTCCAAAATTCAATACGTCAGAATTTTCAGCAGAGGGAGCAGAACTAACTAAACCAGCCCACAGGATGGCTTCATCTGCATAGGTCCACTCCCCTTACATCTGGGAATTCCTCCTTAATCCCCCCCATCTGGCTGCGAGGCAGAGGGGAGAGGTGTAAATAAACTGGTTTCTGTAGCTTGTCTCCTCCTTCCTTCGAAGAGCATTATTTACTACCCCTCCCCTAGGCTCTGGCATACCTATGCCCAGCAACCTTTCCTCCCAGAAAGGCTTCCTAACCCCAGGGGGTCATTTATCACCTCTTCAAAGCAGCCAGGCTAATCCACCTATCTCTGACCAATCAGGGCAGAGCACTATAGGGTTGAATTTTGGCTTACAGACAAAAAAGTCTTAACTTCTTGTCTGTACATTTTAGAAGAAATTCAACAATACCATATTGTTAGATTTATCATTACCCTTCTACTCCGTCCTTTAATCCTAGTTTTGGGGCTTTCTTTCTCCAGTTATTAACTAATAACCTCTTCCAATGTTAACCTCTGGGCTGGGGACCTGCAATGGAAAAATGAACCGGGCAATTTCTCCAATACCAAGACCTATAAAATAGGTTTTATAAGGACCCTGCCTATATCTACAGGACCCCCACCCCTGGAACACCTAGGAAAGACTTTAGGGGTTCTGAATATATCAAAATATTGCAGATCCTCATTTCACAGTGCTCCTATCCCAAAAGTCGATTTTGGGAAGCACTTTAGTACAATGTGAGGAGTGAAATATGCAATTCCAAAATCTCCAGGGCATATAAAAACCTTTTTATAAGGATTCCCCTTATAAGTACCTGACAACCCCCCTCCATCCCCCCTCCCCCCCACTACTTGAACAACTAGGGGAGACCCTGGTGGTACCTACCATGCCTGAAACACAAAAGTCGAGTTTGGGCACAATTTGCATTTTAAAAGCAGCCCTGCAACACAGGGCTGCTTTTAAACTGACCTCAGGCTCCAGCAGTGCACACATGCAAGTGCAGAGAAGGCTGCTGGCCTCTAAACTGCCCTGCCCTATTCTATACTAGGGAATTAAAGGTAGTTTCAATCCCCCTGCCCTATATGTACTAGGGCCTTATAGGGGAGGTCATGCCAATCACAAGGGTACCCTAACCCATAGTGTACCCTAGTGTATCTAGGTGTTGTCACTGTATTCTACGTGTGTCTTCAGCATAGCACCGGCCCTGGGCCTGGTTAGGCAGAGCCCAGGGTCAGTCAAAGTCAGTTACCACCAGTATCAGTCAGCAAAAAGTTGGGGGTTGGCCCAGGGCACAGGATGACTTTGCAACAGCCATGCTGTTAGTGCTACACAAATATGCTGTTTCGTTTACATTCAGTAAGCCTCTTTTAGGTAGGATTTTTATGCACCACCACAAAATGTCCTGATGCTCTGGGAGAAAACTTCCGGCTACAAAGGAATATCGCCTTGTTTTTTCAGGAAAACCCACTGCTTTGGGGGTTGTTCTTTAACAATAAAAATACATGCCATCTGTCTCTCCTGCTTACCATGCTGCTAAGACTTTGTTCATTCTTGATGTGGTAAGCGGGCTGCAGACATTTTTAGGTTGTCATCTATGTTTCTCACTGATGTTAATACCAGGACCCAATCGGATTTGCCAAGTCTCCTACTCCTTTCATACCAGTCAATGTAGCCTCCAATCTAGGAATATTGCTGATCTCTTACATCTGTAGGGCATGCGCCATTGGCTACTGCTTGTGACATTATATGCTTTACTCCCTGGATACCTCTTTTCCAGATATAAATATTTATTTTGTCCAGGAATTTCTATGCAGTGTGTATACTAGATTGTTGACCCTGCATTCGTTTTTATCTCAAACTTGAAATCATTTACAGGCAAATGAAGCAAAGGTTTGTGGGTGGTTAAACGAACTCATTAATCTGGTGCTCTTAATCCTTAGTGTTTCTCACTTAGGACACTTGTCTGGCCAGTCCCACAAGCAAGTTCTGTGCTACATTGTTTATTACAAAGTTAAAAAAATATATATAGCTATAACTATTCAGGGAGCTGTGATAGGGGAGTAGGTTCAATCCCTGCCTGAAGTCTGCTTCCTGACCCTCTGTGAGGGAGAGCGGTCACGAAGGCCACTGGCAATGCTACAAGGGTGATTTACTTAATGTGGTATCAACTGAATGATGGCACTGTTTTAGAAATGCCCAGCTTTATCTCCTCTATCGATGTCTATATTATTTCAGATGAGACCATGTTGTTAAATGTCATGTGTGGTGTGATTTCTGGAGTGATATCCTCATCCATTGCTAACCCAACAGATGTATTAAAGGTAAGTCATGTTTCTGTTCTTTAGTAATATGTACATGAATAATAAATTAAAGAACAGATACATTTTCAGATGTTCTAGTCTAAATCAGAATATTGACACAGGAAATCAGGGCTGCTTTAGCAGAGGCCTTATCGTGTTGCAGAGTCTGAATAAAGATTGAAACTGGAATAGGAATTAAAACCTAAGAAACCTTTAACTGTTCAGGAACACGCTCCCTGGAGTAAGATGAAAAAATGAGCAGCTCAGATGAGAGCTGTCTTTTGAATAAAAAGGAATAAAGGTTTAACAGACAACATGGGAGGGGGTCATTTAAAGACAGTAAGGCACAAGGTAACGGCTGTCTTAATGACTACTTATTTGCTATTGTCTGATGTCGGCATTGGAAAAACTTTAAATACAACTAACTGCTGCAGAGGGGGGCATGGTCCATGCAAATAGACATTGATGGTGTAGGATATTGGCTTACTGGTTGAGGGGGGTAAAACCCTACTCAAACAGCAACCACAATTCTGGTCAGGGTGAAACACCAACAAGCCCTAAATTAACTTGTGCTCAACCCTCTGGTAGCTTGGCACAAAAGCAGTCCGGATTAATTCAGGCAATATGTTTAGTATGTATGCAGCACACAAACAGTAATAAAGTGAAAACACAACACAAGAAAAATCCCACACCAATTTTGAAAAATAGACTAAAATTTAATAAGTGAGGTGACACCAAAACGACAAAATTCCAATTAGTAGAACCAGAGATAAGCAATTTAATAGGTTTGAGCAAAAGTAGTGCTTAAAAGCACAAAGTGCCAACTGCAGTTATCTGATTGCGCCAGACCGGGACAAAGTCAGAAGTTCAGGCCGACTGCAATGCACGCTGCCCGGATACAGGGGCCAATTTAAGCTTGCTGAACAAAGTACTTTAAAACCTGATTGAGGAGTGTTGCGATATCCTACATTGAGGATGCGTTGCACAGTGGTGGTTCTGAGTAGCTGCGGGGCTGTGATGAGGCATCGCACAGCGGTGCTTCCGAAGAGCTGTGGGGGTCTAACGTTGGGGATGCAATGTGCAGAGGCGGTTCTGATGCGGAACTGCGAGGAGAGGCTTTGACCTGCATCGGTTCTGCCCAAAAGACCAAAGCTGGGCTGGCAGACCATCTTCAGGCCCATGTCCAAGGGTCCACGACTGGGGTGACACCACTCTGGGGGCAAGATACACAGCAGGCAGAGTCCAGGTGCAGGACTCTAGGTAGCTGGAGCCTTTTCTGTCTCTGAGGTTCAGATCAGGAGGCCAGCTAACTAGCCCTTGGAATCACTCTGGTGGTCCTGGGTTCAAGCTGCAGGTCTAGTCCTTCTCGCTCAGGCAGCAGAGTAGCAGTCCTTCTTGCAACAGATTAGGACAGCAGTCATTCTGAGTCTTCCACAGGTCCAGCCATGTACTGAAGAGTTTGGTCTGAGGATCTACTATTTATACTTTGTTCCCACTTTGAAGTGGGACAAGCTTCTAGAGTCCTTCCCCTACAGAGATGTCTTGCATTTCCTACCTCCCGGCCCTAGATCCAGCTTGTCTGGGGCACAAAAGACCAGTGTGAAAACCTTTGTGAGTGAGCCGAGGCAGAGACTTTGTGATGTGCAAGTGGGGTAGGTGGAAGCTCCGCTCCCCTATCAAGTCAGAGATGGCCTATCCTGCCGACACCTATTCACCCTTTGTCTCACTGTTTGAGAGTAATGCACAAAAATCAACTGCCAGCTACACCTTGTCACCTGACCCAGTATACAGGCTCCAGGCACCAAATTGTTGGGACAAGAAAATGCCAAATTTCAAAAAGTGGCATTTTTAGAATTATGACAAAGTCCAACTTAACCAATAAAGAGGGGTTTAAAGTACAATTCTTTGGAGACCAAACTCGACATTCCTACCTGCTCCCAATTGTAAGTTATCACTTATTAAATGTAATAAGCTAACCCAATGTTATCTTATGGGAGAGGCAGGCTTTGCAGGAGTGAAAAACTAATTTAAAAGTTTTTCACTACCGGGCAGGCCTTGAAAATTCATAAAATTTTACTAGACGGGTCTAGTGACTTAAATAATCTACTCAACCTATTTGTAATGCTCTTGACCCATAAACTGGTTTCAAATGATGTGATTGTGGGCAAATATTTTAATTCATTGAGCTGTCATTTTCTTCATTATCACATATGAGAGCACCTTCAAATGTGCGAGTTCAGCATGTCTGCTGTACAAAAAACTCTCTTGTTTGATTTAATAGACTAAACCTTTTTTACATATAATACACAAATCTAGCCTCAGGATAAATATGACCCCTGACTTGCCTCTTGGTTCATTAACAACATTGTCTTCAGGCCGGGGCAAGAATGTTTCTCAAATCATGTTTAAAAACTATCACTTTTAAAAAAATACATAATTAAAGCATGAAGTGGTAGCACGCTGTCATTTGTAATCATCAGATTTTATATTGCAATGGCCACAAACATTCCCACTGATGTGGTTTTACTGATAAAACTATGTACTGTACATACAATAAGCTTTGGAAATAGTTTCTGCAAATATGTGTCATTTGCATATCACCAAGTAGTGTTCTGCTTCAATTTAAATCTTTGTTTGCATCACACTTCTTAATTACAAACAATTTGCTTTTGTAATTCCTAATATATTTCGAAATATTTGTAATATTAATTAACAGGCTATTTCTTTAAATGTTACGTGTTAGAGAAAAATAACTGACATCTTCAGACCGCTCTCTTGATAAAAACCTCTTACTCTAGTAAGAGAGAAAAATAAACACCATTTTCCAAGCAGCAGTTAGTAAAAAGACAAACTGACATTTGACCTCTTTCCTTGAACAGACCACAAATGTGTCAAGATAAAAACAAGATTTAATGGCATCTTTATTGCTCATTCACTTTCTGAATGAACAGAATGCCTGTTGTGGAAGACTACCCTAAGGCTGACCGGTCTAACAGATGGTCAGTGCAATGTCCTTCAGTATCGAAGAAGAGGACATTGATTACTCATGAAGGTGCTCTATGTGACAAGATTGGGACTCCTTTAGGGTAGTGGAGACATGGGAAAAGTGGGAACTGCAACTGCTGAAGGTAAAGGGGCTAAAGAAGTAGCTGGGCTAAGAGGGCATATCCACATAGAATTGGCAGATGAAGAACATTTGGAGGTTTGCTTTGTGTCAGAAGAGGAACTATTATGGTTCAACGGCTGGATTTCAGATAGAAGCTATAGTATTGTATACATGTAGTAGAATATCTTAAACACACCACTTAGGAGAGAGAAGCGGAAAGTGTAATTATAAAAAAGAAAATTGATTAAAATAGTATCTTGTGTGGGAGGACGCAGGCAAGGTGTCGACACTGAATCAGCACAATTTTCTTTTTTTATAAGTTTATTTTTATTTGCTATTTTAGTGAGTTACAGAATATATATCGTAAACAGTACAACTGTTATAATTGACCGCATCCAAAAATGTGGTCATCAGCAACATAGTACGCCCCCCATTTCTTTTACTTTGTGGCGGCTTGTTTCACCGCCAGTGTCCTTGAATCAATCAATCAATCATGTCACTTATAAAGCGCACTACATACCCGCGAGGGTCTCAAGGCGCTGGGGGAAGAGGGGGGTGGTGCTGCTACTGATCGAAGAGCCAGGTCTTGAGGAGTCTTCTGAAGGCCAGTAGGTCTTGGGTCTGTCGGAGGTTGGTGGGGAGGGTGTTCCAGGTCTTGGCGGCGAGGTGGGAGAAGGAATCTGCCGCCGGCGGTCGTTTTCCGGATGCGGGGGACTGTGGCGAGGGCGAGGCTGGTCGAGCGGAGCTGGCGGATGGGGTGTAGAAGCTGAGTCGTCTGAGGTAGGCTGGTCCGGAGTTGTGGAGTGCTTTGTGTGCGTGGGTGAGGAGCTTGAAGGTTATCCTCTTGTTGACAGGGAGCCAGTGCAGGTCTCTCCAGGTGGGGTGTGATGTGGCTGCGTCGGGGGATGTCGAGGATAAGACGTGCAGAGGCGTTCTGGATGCGTTGCAGCCGTCTCAGGAGCTTAGCCGTCGTTCCTGCGTAGAGGGCGTTTCCGTAGTCCTGCCTGCTGGTGACGAGGGCCTGGGTGACTGTTTTTCTTGTTTCGGTGGGGATCCACTTGAAGATCCTGCGGAGCATTCGGAGGATGTTGAAGCAGGATGAGGAAACGGCGTTGACCTGCTTAGTCATGGAGAGGGTGGGGTCGAGGATGACCCCTAGGTTGCGTACGTGGTCGGTGGGTGGCGGGGCTGTTCCCAGTGATGTTGGCCACCAGGAGTCGTCCCAGGCTGAAGGGTTGGAACCAAGGATGAGGACCTCCGTCTTGTCCGAGTTCAGCTTCAGGCGGCTGGTCCTCATCCATTCGGCGACGGCCTTCATTCCTTCGTGGAGGTGGGCTTTGGCGGTGTGAGGGTCTTTGGTGAGGGAGAGGATCAGCTGGGTGTCGTCGCGTAGGAGATGATGTTGAGGTTGTGCTGTCGGGCGAGGGGTGCCATGTAGATGTTGAACAGCGTTGGGCTGAGGGAGGAGCCTTTGGGTACGCCGCAGATGATCTTGGTGGCCTTGGATCGGAAGGGGGCGAGGCGGACGCTTTGTGTTCTGCCGGAAAGGAAGGATGTGGTCCAGTCCAGGGCCTTCTCTTGGATCCCGGCGTCGTGAAGGCGTGTTCGTAGTGTGTGGTGGCAGACCGTGTCGAAGGCGGCTGATGGGTCCAGGAAGATGAGGGCTGCTGTTTCTCCGTTGTCTAGCAGGGTCCTGATGTCATCGGTGGCGGCGATGAGGGCGGTTTCGGTGCTGTGGTTTCTGCGGAAGCCGGACTGGGAAGGGTCCAGGATGTTGTTCTCCTCGAGGTAGCGGGTCAGTTGTTTGTTGACGATTTTCTCGGTGACCTTCGCGGGGAACGGGAGCAGAGAGATGGGTCGGAAGTTCTTGAGGTCCTTGGGGTCTGCCTTGAATGCCCATCACATATTCCATTGACTCAGCACAA
Organism: Calotriton arnoldi; assembly: GCA_963921515.1. NCBI lineage: Eukaryota > Metazoa > Chordata > Amphibia > Caudata > Salamandridae > Calotriton > Calotriton arnoldi. The sequence goes on from CAWUFW010003956.1 coordinate 1,373,753, forward strand.
TTTTTGAAAGGACCAATTGAAAAGTAAATGCGCTTTCTGTCAAATGTCACTTTCTTTTACAGATTCGAATGCAGGCTCAAGGTAGTTTAGTGCAAGGTGGTATGATTTGCAACTTCATAAATATCTACCAGCAGGAAGGAACCCGTGGTCTGTGGAGGGTAAGTATTGAAGACTGCGTGTGCCCGTTTCTTTTTCATAGTGCAAAATGGTTCCCATAAAGTTGTTCTCCGCATACTACAGTGATAGATGAAAAGTTTATGTATCTTAATGTCAAGCAGTGATATCACATCTGCGTTTCATTTAGTTAAGTTGTTGATTCTCCTGGCTAAGCTGAATCTCTAACAAGTAAATTCCACAAAAAAAAAGGCAAATGAAGCAAATTACTTTGCATAGTCATTGCTTGGAAGCCCACCACACAGTAAGGACTTGTAGGTAATCTTTATCTTGGCAAAGTGATTTGAGTATTGGTTAGTACAGTGGAAAACATATTTGCTTTACCCCGTACATCCTAAGCTTTTATGTGTTCTCTATCCTGAAAATATCCGTGATGTGACGTACTCTGTGACCTTCAGATTGGAATAATGTAGCACTCGGCAGATATGTCAAGAAACAATATTGTAACAGGTAACCCTTTCAAGTAGCCAGACGTCCAGGTGGAGCAGTCAAATTCCGGGGACCCTGTCCTACCATTGATCAAAGGGTGAAAGTATTGTGCTTCATCTAACATACTCAAGTTTTCCTTAGTAGTTGCAACTCTTTCTATTAAAGGCATTTATTTTCGGTTGGGCTGCAAGCTCAGTTCTGTTATGAAATCTTGGAAACACAGGCTTTTGTCAGTCTTCTGCCCTGACATGCTAACTCATTATTAAGGACTGGAAGATTAGGCAATAGTACAATAAAACATTGCATATGAAATGGAAGAGAAACCGAACTAGTGGAGGAGAAAGTATGATGATTTATCTTTGCCTAGCTGTGTGTAGATTTGTTGTAAATTTCGAATACCAAAACATATTTGATTCAAAGCATCCAACTCTTACGTTTCCAGAGTCTAGTTCCACTCCCACCGAGGGTGCTGGGAGAACCTGAAAATAAGTCTTGATTCTTTTGAACCCATGCCATTTTAGAAGTCTGTTCACTGCATGGTTCTAAAGAGTTCCAAGACATTGCTTTCTACATTTTGGTAAACATGGGTATTCCTTCAAATATCTGTACCTGACCAGCTAGCTCTAATCTTGCCATTGTAGGATTATCAAAATAATACTGGAAACAAGAAAGGGACTGGGTAAGAGGAGTATGCCTGGGGATGAAAGCAGATGCCTGTTCCATCTGTGCCACCTTCCTTGCATGAACCTACCTACATTTTGCAAGTTACTCCATAAGACTAGGTAATCAGTGTGATTGCTGTGGATAAAGGACTGATGACGAGCAGCAGAAATTCTAGCATATTAAGCCTGTGTAAAGTAAGTAAGTTCAAGTTTTATAGGGGGCGTGAATGCCGAGGCGCCTTGGTGCTAACTTTCTAAAACTGGGCTGACCAAAAGGAGACCTACTTAATGCTGGAGACAAAAGCCATGTCTTGAGAGATTTCCTAAGGAGGGACCTATTCGTTTGAGATCTCAGTGAGAGGGGCATAGAGTTCCAGAACTTGCAAGCTAAATAGGAGAAGCTTCTGCCACCCTATTAGCCTTTATTTTTGGAATAGTTACTAATTTAGCAACAAAGGATCTTAAGACACGTTGTGGGACATGCCATGAAAAGGTCTGAAAGTAGAGCGGGCCAACTCCACGTAGCGCCTTGTGCACCATACATAAGACCTTAAATTTGACCCTTTCGCCAACAGGCTGCCAGTGAAGATCTCGAATGCTTTTTTAAATGGAAATAATTTGGGAATTTTTAGGAGCAGACGGGCTGCCGAATTCTGCAGGCATTGTAGCTTTGATAAAAGGCATTTGTGAATTCCCAGATAGAGTGTTACAATAATCTATCTTGGATAGACCTAAGGCAGCCACTGTCATTTTTTGCATGTCTAATGGGATAAATGGGAGAACTTTGTTGAGGATCTTCAGAAGATAAAAACATGAAGATGTAATATCATTGATCTGTTCAGAGAAACAGAGTTGACCATCAAACATGACCAAGATTTTTCACTTTCCCAACTAGGGATGGAAGCGGACCTAGATTAGCAGGCCACCGAGGATCATTCCAGAAGGAGATGTCATTCCCGAAGAGTATCAACTCTGTTTTAGATTTCTGCACCACTTTAAAACCCTTGAAGTTGATGGACATTATCTGAGTGGCAACAGAAAATGTTTTGGTCTAATTTGACAATAAACGTTTGGCAAAACATCTCCCAAGCACCAGAAATTTGCTCACATCATGGAGTAATGCTTCCTGTCTGACTCCAATGCTCTAGTCATGCTTTAAAAACATTATGGCCATATGGAGAATGGCGATTCAAAGGTGGATAACCATCTTCTCTATTAAAACCGAGATGGTAACCTTTTCAAGGATTTACAAAACGCAAGTGACGTGGGTGCATCTCCAGAATGAGACATCCCTAAGCCTCCTGGTCCTCCTTCAGAGGAAGTGTCTTCATTCACTAAAATGGTACGAAAAACAACAAATTGGCTAGAGTTGACTTTGCCCACTACTAAGGCAAAGCCTGACATTTCAACAGAAATCTTCCAAACTTCTTCTGCAGTCTTTCAAACCCGAGCCGTTAGAACCGGTACTGGCTGTCTGAGAGAAATTCTTCTGTGGCCCAACAGTCTACAGTTTGCTAGACAACACAGGCCATTCATTCTTCTCTTCACACCCCTTCCCAGAGAGCCTTGTGGTAACAGTTTCCTCCACACAACTGAACCCAAACTCATTTTCAATGTCTCCTCTAGACCAAGAGTCTAATAGACTAGTCTATATGGGGCAAAAATTCCTAGTTTCTGGCAGCCTTGCCTTCGAACTACGAAAGACTTGTGCCTTTTGGGCCACTATGTCCATGCCCTATGGGAGATAAATCCTTTTAAGGTTTATTCAATGGTGAGAGTCGGAAGGTCTGAAAACATTTAAGTTACACCTCTCTGATGTTCTACCAGCATCTCATCCCTTGCTATATTCAAGTAAAATGGACTGTAAATCATTAGACAATCGCGCTTTTGAGTTTAAACATTGAACAGTTTGATCTATTGTTGTTTCACTTCCCAGATCATACAGGATTCATATTGTCACAAGCACTGGTGGTCATAATACAAGCAAACCCATGCACATATTTCATGGTTTTTCATTTCTAGCTCTGAAAAAAGGTTGCTTATGTCATAATGCAAACATTGTTTGCATCCTGAGTTCAGGAAATATATATGAAGATATATTTGATCTATCAGCAAAACATTGATTGCCCAGCATGGTCGAGCTTTCTAGGCAACTGTGTCTTATACTCCTAGGTCAAGCAATCATAAAGTAGGGTGGCCTTTACTTGACCAGTGTTTCTTATGGCATCACAGTGTGAACTGTTGCACAGTTACTCGGTTTGGCTTCTGACTGAAAACTCTCTTTAGCGATGATGACTTTGTCCCATGGGATCGGTTATCTACGATTCTACCACCATTGGCAGTCTTTTACTTGGATAAACTGGTTCTTCTTTTTTATTTGTCCATCCTGTGGGATCTGCATTTTAGCAGGATTCTTCCATCTTTGTTCTGTCCTCCCACCAAGGAAGATGCATGCCTGCATGGACTGAACCCCAGATGTGTAGGGTCTTCTACCTAGACTGCACATGAGGGTGCAGAGTGGAGGATCAGCACTTTATAGGTTTCTGCAGTGCCAGTAACCACATAGCAAGGACTAAGTATACCATGTCCCCTCGGATTACCCTTTGTATTAAACTCTGCTGTGCCTTGTCCAAGAAATACCTTCCAGCTGCCATTCTTGCACACACCACTCCACTGAATGCTTAAGCCGGTAGTCAGTCATGTTTAGCAAGCATATGTAAGAGAGACCACGTAGCGAATTGTACTGCTCAGGTGCTCAGGTGTTTGACTACTGCTAGGCCGCCACATGGTCATCTTTACATATGTTTGCTTAACATTACTGCCTCACATCTTAAGCACTCAGTGATGGGTACTTTGCAAAGCTGTGTGCATGACTTCTTGGGTTAATTGACACTACTCAGTCCAGATTTCTTTGGAGGTACTGCTTTAGGACTCATTCATAAGGTGGAGAATAAGGAGAGAATTGGGATAGGTGACATTGCAAAAGTGCGAGGAAGGGAAGGACAATGTAAGGAAAGGAAAGACGTTTCTGGTGATCACTTTAGGTAGAAGGTAATAAGGAGAGTAGAAGCGGCGTGATGTAAGGAGGGAGAGAGACTAGAAGAGACTGAAGAAGACAGACTGCAACAACACAATGAACTCTACTGCTTGTGTTGTTTTTCTCTGTCTTCCTCGGTGACCAAGAATATTATCACTCTTAGCTCTCGCATTGCTCTATCCCTGCCGTTGCTGTCTGCCGTACATGTCCACTAAGCATTCTTTCTCCCCTCCCTTCCTCGCTTCCTACTTGTACATATCCTTCACATCCCCGAAGGCTAAACAACTGGCAATGTTTTACTCTCAACCCGATGCCTGTACATCTTGCTACCTTAGGTCTGCCCTCTTCGGTGTCACTGTACTACCGCCTGCATGTGTTTGTACACCCCATAGCTTGTCTTGCATGTCTAGCGGCACAGGTTCTAACCAGCTATGCTAATCTGCTGCACCATTGACTTCCTAGAGTTGTGCAACAGTACACTGTGACTAAAACTAGACTGAAGTTTCTGCACAGCGCAGATAGCCTAAGAACAGCGTGGCAGTGCACACCTTGGCAGCCCACAAGCTGCCTCCAAAGGCAGACGTGCATTATAAATATACTAGTGACAAACTAAAATTTACCCCGATGTATTTTTTCTTTTTTGGATTAATCTCAAACTTTTGCTTGGGAATAGCCAAGAAGATAATTCTACGGGTTGTGCAGTGAGTGAAAAAGGCATTCAGATCAGAATTATACACTGAAACCTCACAAGCCTGCTACTTACCTATCACCTGCAAGAAACAGATATCCAGCCAAAGTTCTGGTTTGTGTGTGGCTAGGGGTAAATAAAGGTGAGGGATGGGAGCAAGAACCTCCAGATATGTCAACTTGCTTGCAAGTTTGCTCATTTACTCCTACCATACCGGGACATAGACTAGCAATGAAAACTCTGACCATCTGATGACAGCAGCAGTGCAAACATATAAACAAGTATCTCCGCGCTGCCCTGCTTTTCTTCACCTTGCCTTTCGCTGTGATAGCCTTGTGAGCTGATGTGGCCCAGCTGTCTCAGCTTCCATTCCTAATCTGTCCACATTGACTCAGTTGCCTATGTTCTGTTGTTTTCCTTTCACAGGGTGTTGTTCCGACAGCTCAGAGGGCAGCCATCGTTGTTGGAGTAGAACTTCCAGTGTATGACATCACGAAAAAACATTTAATAATGTCGGGACTCATGGGAGATACGGTCCTCACACACTTCATGTATGTAATGTTCATCCTGTGAATGACCTTTTGCGTTTTCTACTTGTATGCCAAGACAATCCTAAATGCCTTTAGATGAGGGGTCTCCAACCTTTTCTGCAGTAAGAGCCACTTAACAATGAAAATCATCCCGAACTACTGATATTATTAGAGTTATACCAGCAACCACATCAGAAAATATTACATTGGTGGCCACCATAAACCCGACTGCCAGCAGTGATCATGTCAGTGTATCAGGCTTGGTTGCCAGCGATAATATAAACGCTTTGCAAATGTAAAGTATCTCTACATGGGTAGTACATAAACATAGCTGTAATTCCCTGGTATCCAGTTATGTTATTAGTATTAATTCTCCTCAACTCTGCATGATTTATTACTCCAGTGTCACCTTAAAATATATGTTGGTAATTCTACCTTTTTTCTCCAAACAGCTTATGAGTTCTGAAACTAAAAATATTTTCATCTCAAATACAAATTTTTCCATTTTGGTACACATATATTAATTGAGCCAAGCAAAAGCTTCTAATTTAATAGGGTAGTTTGCACGCAGAAGAGCTACTTACAGGCAGCTAGAGATCTACCAGTAGCTCACAAGCTACCCGTTGGAGAAACCTGCTTTAGATTCCCTTTTCTGTAGCTGGAATTGACTTGTTGCCGCAAAGGGCAGTGTGGCCAAGATAAAGCTAAGGAGGCCCAAATTTACACTTTAGGTCCCAATTTATTAGGGCATTTTCCAAATCTAAAAATAGAGCTTACGGTCTTCTGGTATTTCTGTGTTTTGTAAAAATGTATTCCTGCTGTTACTCTGACCCTGAAACTCCACAAAACCAGCAATTCCTTTTTGGGTGAAAATAGACTGCTACTAATATCCCTTGATTTTGAAATGTGTTACCCATTTTGTGACACGTTTGAACAGTGTTGAAGCAGTGGCAGGTGTACCTTAAGAGTATATTTTCACATAACTGAATAAGCTGCTTCTGTAATTCTGTAGTTGAGCTGGCAGTGATTAGTTAAATTCCTGCTGGTTTCTCTGTAGGTGCACACTGTTTTAATTTTCAATCCATGTATTGGTTTCTGAACCCACCTTGAAATGTATGAGCATAATTACTAACCAGCATGCTAATGTTTTCCTGTATTGTATTGCATAATGTCTTTGGGGAGGGCTATGTTGCAGGAGCACATCACAAGCTTAGTGGGGCAAGTGCGCACTCTCATTTCCTTTCCTCGCTTCTTTCCCCTCACGTTTATTATCCCTGCTCTCCTCAGTCTCGTACCTCTCTTTTTTTCCCCTTTATTTGGCAGAGAGCCATTCAGGTTTTGTAACTCCTTTTTAATTTTGGATTGGCTCATTAAAATTACAAAAGGCATATGGGACAACCTGCCATCCATCACTTCTGTCCTTCCCCAGTAGAACATTGCCACTCAATGGCATTAATAGTGGTAGGGTGTGTTTACCCCAGTGGCGCAGAGTTGGTACAAAGCATAACCTACAGCAAGAGGGACACCTGTGAATTGTACCTTTTAATTTGGTTGTGAGCCAAAGAGCTGAAAGGTCACCAGGGTTCATATTCCAACAAAGTTGACATTGTATGTTAGAAAAGATCATTTTTCTAACTAGAGCAATACTTTTAAATAGCCATATGTCATTTTGCTTGTCAAATGGGGAAGTTTGTAAGGAAGACAATCTGTTGTAAAAATGTTCTGAGGAGAGAGCTGCTTGTTCCCGCACAATGAGCCACAATATACATCGGGAGATTGGTTCCACATCCGTTCACTCACATTGGGGTGCAAATATTCACCCACACATGCATTTGAAGCATTACACACCATTTCTTTCAATGCCTGGGCAGTGCCAGAAAAAACCCTGATATCGTCTGTCATTACTTTTCCCCTAAAAATTGACATTGCTTATCTGAGGTCCCTGTCCCATAATGAACACTTTATACTAACAATTATCTTTTGCAGTTCTAGCTTTTCCTGTGGTCTAGCTGGAGCAATTGCATCAAATCCTATTGATGTTGTGCGAACTCGTATAATGAACCAGAGAATAGTGGTGGGCACTTTGGATCTGTACAAGGGTACTTTGGATGGGCTTCTGAAGGTAAGAAATGAGGTGTTGATTCTATTGTTTTATATGATGACTGGTTTATGCAAATCCATTTAGTTCGGTTTCATTTATTTTAGCTTTTTTAGAGTGCTACTAACCACACTTCGGTGTCCTCTGAGCTTTTTGGATTGAGGGTACATAGAAAAGCAGCCGAATAGTGCGGTACTAGCCGAGCATTGCAAGGCCTAGTAGTCCACCAGCAAGGGCGGGTCGCTCCTAGGATGCAGTACCATCAAATATGTCCCAAAAAGATGACAAAGCAAAGTTCTGAAGGCTGAGGGTGAAGGTTTGCTGCTCTTGGGCACCTAAACACCAGGACGACTGATGAATATCTTGAAGAGGATAGGATTATCCAAATGCCAGGCAGAATAGATGGGGTGTTAAGGGTTTTCTCAATGTAACAGTCATTTTCAGGTGTCGTATAATGGTAGGGAATTCCTAAAGTAATCTTAACAACAAAGGTGTCAAGCTATGCTGCCAAATTTCCTTCCTCCAGCGAACACAGTCTCCACTTTGCTGAAAATTCAAAAACATAAGGTTAGAGAAATATTCTAAAAAGGGGCTGTTGAAATTAAAATGGCTCATTTTTATAGTGCTGAAGCCCAGAATGAGCTTCAATGGTCCATTTCTTTTTAAAATGAGGGCTGCAGAAGACTAAACCCATGTTTCTTCCTACTCTGGAGCAGCCATCTCTTCTTTATCTTCTGTGAACATGCAGAGTCTTTTCTAAAATAGAGGAAGAAGATTTAAATTTGTTTTAGTACAATTTGACAGGGACTTTCATTGAGGACATACCGTTTTCCATTACTTACAAGACCCACTGATCTGGTGAGATCGCCACCCTTTGCCTAAAAATTCCTGTGTCTGACTCCGGTTGCTATGAGATGAGGCCTTTATTCATTCATCCTGTTCATGTTATTGCTTGACTTGTGGTCACCAGAAAAGATTCTTCTGTCTGTCACCACTCATTCATGTGGCGCAGACTCTGATAGATGAATGTTTTGGGGTATTTTGTTTGTCTTCAAAGCACGTCTATTGGGTAACCTTTGCAAACTGCTCTTACTGTAATGCACTTTTTAAATATTAGATTTAACAATCTTCACATTATTTCAATGTGATTTATTTGTTAGTGGGGCTGTTTGGAAGTTGTCTGTGTTTATGGGAGTACGCAATGTCAGTTGTTTCAGAACATTAACACTTAATTGTGTTTGTCTTTCCACAGACCTGGAGGAGTGAAGGCTTCTTTGCACTGTACAAAGGATTTTGGCCGAATTGGTTGAGGTTGGGTCCATGGAACATAATTGTATCCTTCACGTGCTTTGAGTGTGTGTCTTATATGTCAAGCACTGGCCAATTTGTTTTGAGTTAAGTACTTTGACCGGTGATGTAATGTTGGATTGGGCGACACAGGTAAGTGGAGGTATTTTTCAGAGGTTAAATGTAATTGTATTGATCTATGTAGAAAGGTGATCTTGATGCACATTGATTTTGAGGCTAAACTGCAATTTGTAGTGTACAACAGTAATTTATTTAAAAGGAGTTAAAAGGCGAGTGGTAAAAGCAGTACAGGGAATTTCCAATGTGAGAGCCAGCCTTGCCACAATGACAAAATGACTTTGGAGGTTTTTCACTGCCATAAAATATACATGTCTTACTTTTTAAATAGCATGCACCCTGCCTTTAAGCATTTAGGGCATACATTTGGGGTGACTTATAAGTATCAACAAGCATTTGCAATGCAATAGGTCTCGCATTTGCGAGAGTTTGTTATTGGCATTGTAAATGACAATGACTTTTTTTATCTGTTTTGATAATTCACACATAAAAAAGGCATTGTCATTTACAATGGCAATAGCTCAAACTCTTGTAAATGCGAGACCTATTCCATTTCAAAGAAACTGCCGCAATTGTCCTGGGCTGCTTGGAAAGTGAAAGCGCGCATGGCGCACTGAATGTTGCAGGAAAGCATGCCGTGCCTGCAGTAGGAGAAACTCATTAAAGAAAATAGTGCTTACAGACTAAATAAGACAAACTGTGTAACAACAGAAGTAAAAGAGCCAGTCCTCATGGGAGGTTACAAATGAAGACAAGGCGGTAAAAAGGAGGGACTAACAAGCCTATTAACAAATCAGAAGCCAGCATTTACAAAGGACAATGACACAAGCCAATGAAAAATATGGGTGGAGAGTGGGCGAAGCATCAAGTCCATACTCTAATACAGCATGCCTCGCAGAGCAGCTCATGCGCTGCCCAGGCTCGACTTAAAAAGGAAGGTTTAGGACAGGCAAAAGGCTTTATTTTGCTAGGTCGAATAGGCAGTTTTAAACCTACATACCTAGTCTACAAGGGCAGGGATGAAGACCTGCTTTGCATTGTCACTTTAGTAGTGGCACAGTAAGTGCTGCAGTCCACTAAGGACATTTAACTTGCAGGGTCTGGATACACGTTTGTACCATATACTAGGGACTTCTAGGTAATTTAAATATGCCAGTCAGGAGTGTAGCCAATTTCGACAGGTTTTAGAAGTCAGACCACATGCACTGGGGCCTATTTCGCATTATCCCCGTGTGTAAAGTAAAAAAAAAAAGCAGTAGAATCTAGCAAACGCAAGCATTGGTAAGTGTATTGGGTTTCGCCTAAGGCATTAATAATAAGTTAAGAGGTGTGGGAGCAGTGTATGAGTGCAGTGAGAATGGTGTGAGTGCTCTTCAATGCATGGTTATTTATGTGTGTTTAGTGCAGAATTAGAATTGTGTGATTGTACAGAGTGAGAGATGTAACCCTGTGCAAGGTAAGAGATGTGCAAGTATAGGGTGAGCAGCATGTCAATAGTATAAGTGCAGGATGAGCGGTTTGAGTTCAGGGTGAGAGGTGTGAGAGGAATGTGAGTGCTGGATCACAGGTATATCAACGGTTTGTGTGCAGTCAGCACTGTGTGAGTGGTGGGTGAGCATTATCTGACTGCCAGCACAATGTCAGGGAGACTGCAGAGTAAATGGTGGGTGAGTGTGTAGGGTGAGCGGTGTCTGAAAGTAGGTGGAAGGTATGTAAGTGTTGTGCAAAGTTACAAAATGAGTGCTGTGTCCTAATATGCCGGAGACAGCTGCCTGAAAAGCAAATATCAGCAATGGCAATAAATGCCATTTCTTCCATTTGCTCCTTGAGCTGTGCTATGCTTTAGAATTACAACATATACATGCATCACCCTTTACAGTGGCGGCAGAGTGAGTGCTTAGCAAACATTGTGCAGCAATTGAAGTAATCATAAAGAAGCTCCAGGAATCCGTCTACAGTAAAGGATAGCTAAGAGGGCCGTGATTTTAATAGGGCTGTAACTTACCACTTTGGTTCAAACAGCCCAGTGGGCCAAAAAGAGCTCGACTGTCAAGACCGGGTCAGAAATGCACCCTGTGCACAAAATAAAAGAAAGGAAAAAATCCTTTAACGTAAAATGCAGCGACATTGCGGACCATGTTTACAAGCAAAAGGCGAGACTGCAACTTGCGTCAGCGCTCTTGCATGGAGGCTGTAGACTCATTGTGTTCCATCAATATCGTCACGCCTGCGTACGGAAATGTCAAAAACAGTGCCACAGAGGCAGGCACACTAGTCACACTGCCATAGTAGAACTGGCCTACAGAGACAAAGGGAAGGAACGTGTAAACGGAAGCCCTTGGTTAAATGACTGTAAACATGGAAATAAATTCAAGTGTATACAATATTGTTGCTTTGAAACGCTATCAAATTCCAGCAACGTGGTTCCAGGGCGGTCGGACATAGGTTTGTGTGGCAATGGTGGTCCACAAACTGGCGTATGGCGAAGCTCACTACGCTGTGGTTGGGTGCTTGTTCTGTGCTCTTTAAAAAGGATTTGAAAAAGCCAGCCTTAGCTGGTGAAATTGGTGGAGTCACATGATGCAGATGCAACTTACAAGGAAACACTAGTGTGTTGTATCTAGTGCAGAAGGGCGTGAGCGCCATATTTGCAAAGAAAAAATATGCAGTGTTGGCGAACCAATTATCCATATGTGTACTGCTGATGCTTATTGTTGTCGCAGTTTCTACAGAGCCAGTACACTGCAGCTGCTGGGTAGTGATAGCGCTACCAGTAGTAATCGGGGCTGAGGCGGTCACAGCCTGTTTTATGCCTCCAGTGTGCAGTGAAAGTCAGGTTCCAGCACTTCAGCCGCCTATCATTTACAGCATTGGAAGAGCGCAGGGGCCATAGAGCACAAAGGTCTGTATACTCTCGCGGACGCAGAGTGCTGCAATTTCAAATCCATGTCCTGTGAAGCCACCGGATTACTATGAGTGGCAACCGCTGGGAAACCGCCTCAGAAGTCCCCCCCCCCCGGTGCTGGAGCTCTTTCACTGCTCCTTGCTTGCTTCTCCATGGTGTGCAGACGTAGAGGCACAGCGCAAGCGCTGTGCAGGGGAGATAATGTCACTGCTCCTTTCTTGCCTTTCCATGTTGTAAACCGGAGCCGACAAGCATGCTCAAAATGCGTGCAGCCAGGGGGAGAATTATTATGCAGAGAAGCACAACGCAAGCACTGTTCAGGGTAGTTTATGTAAACCAGCACATCGCAAGCGCTGTGCATGCAAAGCATAAAAAAAAAGTGCCACAAAAGCGGATGCAAACAATACTTTGGCACCGGGAAACTGATAATAGAAGCACAGGATGAACAACATGAGGAACAACAGGAAACAATATGCTGCAGCCAATAGAAACAGAGGAAAAGTGGCAAGAACCTGAACCAATGAAAAGTAATGGGGTGGGATGTAAGCCCCCTTTTAAGATTTATATTGAATACAGTAGATTTCACTAGCACAGCACAAACGCTGTGCAGGCAAAACCTAGAATTGGGAGTGACCATGCAAAAAGTGGCATTTTCCTATAGTGCCAATTTGGCCCTGTAATGAGCTTGGCTCATTTTTGGTTTGCTTTTTTCCACATTCTTCATTTTACTCCGACCCTACAATTTTAGTTTTACCTAGGAAGTGACCCTTTATACTGCAGTCTATGCTGTGTGGCGGTGTAAACGAGCATTGGCAAAGCCAATATGTTTAACTTTTGTTTAGAAAAGGATCTGTAGATAACACATGCCTCTATTCAACCAGAAGGATGTAAGGTTAAGTCCAAGCTTCTGGGATTCAAACTCGTGATCCGTAGCTCAGTGCAAACTTCATTGGTTGAGCGTTTAGCTCACCGAGCCATAATACATACATGGCAAATAGGCCATGCAAAATACATAGAAACTGTCATGCACATGCAGACCAATAAATCCACAGATAAAAATGTATAGATATGCACACTATGCACACTTCTCGCCCCAAAGATATAGGCAACAATGCACACAGACCAAGATGCATCCAGATGTATAAACTGCTTAATATGCAGTCACCAATCCACACAAAAAGACTTGTTGTGTAATGTTTTGTTAGATGCTTGTATTGAGTTTTAGTGTGCTGTATGGTCATCCGAAAGATCTAGATGTGGATCAAAAGAGGGAGTAAGAACGGAGCCTTAACCTTCCCTAAAATGGAGCGGTGCTGAGTAATTTGGACTTCGACTGGTTGACAAGGAAAAAAATATGTTGCGTGTGAAGGAACTTTGGAGTAGAAGAGAGTAAGAGGAAGAACTCCAGGGTAAGGGGAAATAGTATGAGGAAACAGGGCCTGGCAGGGTTAGGTAGCACATTATTCTGTTTTTTAGGGTCAGCTAGAGACCAGTACTGAATTCCACAAATCAATATGCAGAGGCTGATACTCGCATACAGTAAACATAGTGGCACACCAAAGTCCTACCCTACACAGACTAGGTCAGACAGGCACACAGACGGGTAGGATGATGATGAATTGACAGAAAAGCAAGATGGATGAATGGATGTTTCATGTCCACTTTTTATATAAAACTTTGACGTAACACAACATGTAAAGCCTTGCTTTGAAAACAAGGATGTGGCCATCAGCAAACAGCCATTGATTTGAATTACCTAATTATCACAACAAATGCCTGCCTCAGAGTCGTCCCTGTATAAACTGCACTTTGCTTTATACTAGAGCCAGCACAACACCAATCAATAAAAAATAGAAAAATGGTATATAACATACCAACCTCTTAATCCTTTCTTGTATATTATATGCACCCTTTTGCCTTGAATGGCACAAACACCATTAAGTCAAACCTAAATTGGTATCTGTTGACACTAAGGCTGGAAATGTGAATCTTCGAGTGTCAGTCAATGAGCGTGGCGGCATACCATGTCCCACAGTTACATCACATAACTGCATTTTCGTAACATGGCAATTATCTATTGGTGTGATCGAAATGTTAACTACAAGTGGGCATAGTCTTGAAAAAGAAGTGACTGTTTTTGCACTTATCACCCACTCAGCTAATGTTTCTGCTTTCACCGGTTGATGTTAATTCGGTAAAATGTACAGTACCATTAAATTGCAAATGTTTTGGCTTATCTTTTGCCAAGTAGAGGAAAACCAAAAACCACTGTGATTATTACGAAAATAATTTAATTCATTGTGCTGGACTTAAAACACTCCATTATGTAGTTTGGAGTCAGCTCTTGACTCAAATAGGAGAGTACTTATTTGAGAAGTAGATGAGATTTCTTCGGTCTTACATGGATAAGGGGAACAGGGCAGAGTAGACAGCAGTTTTCTGTGTGCATTGCACCACAGACAAATATCCAATGAGGAAATTAATAGACAAAACTTTCTATTTGTAGGCAGCACTTGGAGACATCATTATTTTAATCTCCACTGCCCGAAAAACACGTTTGGCTAATTTTAGGGAAGTTCGAGATTGGAGGCCTTTAGTGCTAGCAGTTGAAACAAACCAGAAAACGTTGAAATTATCTTGGTCTAACATCGGTCCTTCAGAACAATATCTCACTGAGACTCCTTGCAAGTAGGTAAAGGCATTGACCATGTTCCAGTGCCTTGTAGAGCAAGAGAAGAATAATTGTGGAACAAAAGGAACCACTGACTGCTCTGTTCTAACATCTGCCACATAGAAGAACTTTTGCCGTAAAGTATCCCAAAACTTACACGTAATAAAAATGCATTCACAGAAGAATTGTGAGAACTGACTGTGAGAACATTATGGAGCCTATCTCAGTAAGTTGCATTTCGTCAGATGCATTTGGCACCAGCTGACTGCTCCAGAGATTTTCAGCATTCACTGTTGAACCAATCAGGATTAATATCCATGTTGATGTGAGGATCTCTCATTCTCTCGGACATCTTGCAATATCTTCTTTCCCCCCTAAGGACTCTCCTCTGTGGACATTAAATGGGACAATATACTACATGATGACACTGTAGTTTTACAGCAAATACACAATATGATAAATGCATTTGTGGGGAAAAATAACCGGATTCTAGCACAGTAAAATGACGTGTCTTCATCATTAGGCATTCACCTTGGGTACATTCTTTAACACCTGGTTTAGGGTTAAAGTTGGATAATGCCTTTATAGTTGGATGTCTTGTGACCGAAGTGTGCAGGCAACATCTGGTCACTAAATCCTTGTCTTGGTGCTAGAGGGGGCAGACAATAACCTGGGCCTTGTGAGGAATTGAGGTGAGGACATACAGGCAAAAATGGCACACAGAATGAATACTTAGAACCTTCTAAGAACTCTAGTTTCAACTTTAACGCAAGCCAGCCAGGTGCTGGAGCTCTGCATAGAAAGGCAGGATGGAGGGGACCACCAAGCGTGGCTCGGGTCATCATCATCATCAAACTTTATTCGGTTTAGCAAACCATAAGAGTCACACATGAAAAAATACATGAGATACATAAAAGAAGTCGACATGATTAAAAAATTCATAAAACACATAATGCCCAACAAGATCAAATCATCTGGTATTCGATATCCTTGTTCAGATGAATTAAAAAAATAGACATTAAAATTTGCAGATTTCTCGGCTACAAGGTCCAGGTAACATTTTAAAAGTTTACAATCATACAAGTTATATTACATTACAGATTTTTGCTGACACAGCACGATTTGTGGTACATCTTGCATATGTAGCCATATAAAACATTTAAAGTGCATTATGCCACCTGAAAGTGCAGGAATTCATATCCTTTAAGAAGAAAATATAGTCTATGTAAGCAGTATTATAACGTCAAATGCAGTACTAGTTGTTAAAACCGATCATTTCCCTACTAGACTCCTTAGTCGTACTGCGGCGGAAATGAATTTGTAAATCATTTCACATATATATTCTGTTTGAAGGAGCTGAAGGTAAAATAAAGCTGGCCTGCATTTCCTAATATTCAACACCCTCAATAGTGGTATAGTAAATTCTCTTCGTGGTTTATCGTATAGATGGCAGAAAAAAAGAAAGTTCAGCATTTTCTGGGAAGAGTTGGAGTGACATGAGCAGGGGTCCAGGTGAGCATCATAATATGCTTTGCTGGGATAAGACACCAGTAAGTGAGGGATTCTAAGTCTAATAAGATAAAATCTTTTAGAGTGACCTAAGGGGAGCAAAAGATATGGCTCAATTCTTTCGGTACTAACCAAGGGTAGATAATCAGCTACACACTTTTTGCTAAATTCCATATGTTCCCTACGCTCCATTAGAACGTTTGAAAATTCCTTCCTTAAATGGGGCTTCCTGATGGAAGTAATAAGTTGGGGGTTGGAAAAGCAGTCCCGCCTCCCCATGAGTTTCAGCTGCCTTTTGACATCGCTACCAGGGTATTTTGTGAACATAATCACAATTTAAACAATCCTGTATTATTGCTCGATTCAGAGCTGATTCTTAGTTTGTCCAAATCGAGCGCCATAACATAATAGGGGCAGTTTGAATTTGATTTGTTAAAGGAGTCAGACCTAATTCCTTATAACATAAGATGCTCGGGAGGCTGGGGGGGGGGGGGCGGGCAGACAGTCTTCTGAGAAAAACATTTTCTGTAGTTTATAAGGTGGACAAATTACAAAATCCCCGGACCCCAGCCCCATACAGAATGACAGCACAACACCATGCAATATAGATGTTAATTATTGCTTTGATGGGTTTGGAGCCCAATTTCCTTGCGAACCTGAATAGAGCTTCAAGAGTTTTATCAAAGCTCCTCTTCCTGACCTCAAGGAGATGGGACCACAAGCCTTTATGGTCGAAAGGGACACCCAAGTAGGAAAAATTTGATACCTGGAGTAGCTTATCTTTATTAATGAAACAGGATCTTATTTCAGAATGTGCTTTCCCACCACCATGACGTGTGACTTAGCTGTGTTGGTCTTTAAGCCCAAATTGCTCATAAAATCATTGAATCTGTTTAAAAGGTTTTGTAAGCCCACACCAGTTTTTGAAATCAATACACAATCATCCGCATATAATAATGCCGGGAGATTTCTCTGACCCACCCTTGGAACATCAATCACCCCTTCATTCAGATAACTCTCCAGATCGTTGATGTATAGGCAAAACAAGAAGGGGACCAGCACACACCCTTGTCTGACCCCACAATTCATTTTAATCTGAGCTGATAATTCACCATCTGCCCCATATCTTACTCTGCCCTTTACGTCTTGGTACATCTGAGCTAGGAAATTACCCAGGGGTGCATCTATGTCCATTCCCAACATCTTTTCCCAGAGTTTCCCTCTCACCACCCAATCAAAGGCTGATGTCGGGTCCATAAATCCCGGATAGAGATTGCTGTTTTTTTCCAGCGTATGTTTACTTATCACCAAATGAAGATTAAGACACTGTTCGGTGCCCAGGCCTCTTCTAAAACTATATTGGATGTCTGAGAATTTCCCTTTTTCGGATGTCTGTTTCTAAACGGGTCAAGTAAAACCCTGCCCATTAATTTACATGTGGAGTCAATCGGTGAAATTGGACGATAACATTTAGGGTTTGACCTATCTCCCTTTTTAAAAATGGGAACAATTATTACGTTCGACCAGGATTTTAACGTGCCAGAGATTGCGACACAGCTTCAGATGTTGGTTAGCACGGGGAGCCATAGATCGTGATTTGCCAGGAAAAGATCAGCCGGGACGCCGTCGGGGCCAGGTGCATTATTATTGGTCTGGTTGAGTGCCTTTGTTACTTCCTGAATTGTTGGAGAGGCTAACGTTCGTATGCTCCCATTTATGTTTATTGCATTCTACTGTGCCGATATGGTCCCCTCCACTCCTGTAAACTTCAGAGAAGTGATCAACCCTATTTGTCAAGAGGAAGTGTAACGTCAGTAGTGCTATTATGGCTGTCCTGGAAAAAGGGGGCATTATTAGTCTTCCAAAATAGGCCAGAGTCTTTGGTAACACTAGCTTCATATAGTCTCTCCCACGCCTCTTTCCTAATAGTCTCCCTACGACCCGCAGGGACCTGTTTGTAATGGTACCTGCAGGATCTCACTGTCCCCATGTCTCTGGGCTTCTGTTTTAAGGCCTTAACAAGATTATTATGACTCCTTGAGCATTCACTATTGAACCATTTGAATGGTTTATGGGAATTTTGATTTCTATCAATTTTTTAGGATTTAATTTTTATTGTTTTGATTACATCAGCGAAAGATTCCAACATGCTTTTTGGGTTTATAGCACTTTCTAAACATGTCAGAATTTGTGGTCTATTTTTATTCACTAGTTTTTCGAGAACAGTATCGGGGTTTATAGATGCCCATTTACACATGAGGTCCTTGTTTTTGTTATAGATTAATGGTGGTACTACTGGAGTCACTTTCTTGCTTTGTGTTTCAAACTGGATGGACAGAGGCAAGTGGTCACTAAAATATATTTTTGGGATGGAGAAACATACTGACTTCGGTTTATAATATTCAGAAAGAGCAATGAAGTCAATAAGACTATCTTGGCCTCTGCCGATATGCGTGATTGTCCAGCCCGAGTGATCAAATCTATTGTTAAGAACAGAGAGAATTTGGATAGCATAGAGTTAAAGACATTACCACAAGGGCTGTGTACAAAGTGACATAGATCCTCGGAAGACTCCCATATAATTACAGGGAGACATCCTTGAAAGTGAACATAGTCTACAGTTAAAATCCCCGTCCCATAAAATTATGTAGTCCGTATTCCGTTCCATAAGATGCTTACTTAGGAGTTTTCGAGCATAACGGCTATTTCAGTATTTGCCGAAGTAAAATTACTATGATAAAAATTAACAATTATAAGTGTGACATTTGAATTATACATAATATTGATAAATTGGAAGTGTAGTGAGTCCAAGTGAGAGCTTGCGTCACTTCCTCCAGCACTGGGTCCACTGAGGGTGGAAGTAAGCCTGTGCTCAACACCATGCTAGATGGAAGCTAGTAGGTAATGGAAAAGTTTGAGATGAGGTGGGTCCCAGCTGGGGTGAACAAGCAAACATGGGCTGACCCTTTTTTGTCTCCCTAGGGAGCAGCTCTCTTCCATCTTCCATTCAACTTTCATACAAAGACAAATTCACTATCAACCAAGGGTAATCTTACTGTTGTGCATTGAAGATAACGATTAGTCTTCCACAATCGTGCCAGGGTTCCCTGATCAATATTGCAAACACAATCCAAATAATGTTTGTAAACATTTCAGTTAATTAAAAAATAAACGAAAGGGAGTCCTTGTTATGAAAGTTACTACAGAGTTTAATTTGTGCAGGGGCCCGAAACATTATCCCATGGTGCAGCTACTGTACGCTAACACTATAGAAAGACAGTCATCAGACGTGATGTTTGTAAAGTAGTCATGGTTATGCCCTCAGGACTTGCAGGGAGGAACAAGTTTAGGATCTTCCCTGTACAAGTATACTATAATTTGCAGTTCGGGTACCTTGTGACTAAGGGGCCTTCAAACTGAGTGAGAAAAAAATACAGGGGAACTTCAGAGGCAAAGGCAGAATGGACAGAGTAAGACAGCTTATATGAACAATATGATGTTCACCCCGTGGGCCATAATAAGATGAGAGGAAATGTTCCGAAAATAGTTTATTTTTTTTCTGCCTCTGTTGAGGCAAAGTCAGCCCTTAAACTGTCCCTCTCAGTAATGTATCCCATTTTATTAGGGCTCTCTCTTGCCTATTATAGGAGCACTCAGTGTCTCTGCTCTTTGCATTGCTCACCACTCCATCTAATGCATGTATTCCTAAAATGTACCAAGCAATATAACCAGTGGTCTCATCTTTAGGGAAATATCACACTTCCAAAAACCTTTATCGTCTGCCCAGCTACAAATAAATTTGCAACTTAAATTAATTTAGTGTACAGTCAAAGCAATTAGTTCACTTTTTTAAGGTGAATTGCTAAAAGAATATTGTCTTTAAAAATATATTTCCGCCAATTTGAAATGGGGTCAAACAAAGTCTTCAAAAAGTATTCCTTTGATGTCTAAAGGGAGAAGTCTCCCATCACCCATCTCGAGTCACAACAGAGATAATAGTTGATAATGGGTGTTTTCATTGTCATGCTATCTGTGTCTAGGGAGATCTGCGCTAGGTCGGTGTGTGTTGCACAGTGCCTGCACCTCAACCATAATGGACTTCCTCGAGGAAGCTCATATTAAGTGAAAGTCAGTGCTAGATTTGGGCTGTCTCCAAATCAATTATTTAAATGTATCTCTGCGTGATTGAATAGCTACCTAGAAATGCAAAAAAAAAACATAAAATAAAATATCCTTTGTAGTTACACCACATCGGTTATGTATTCTTACATAATAAAAGCAGTGGGTATCAGCCCCCTAATGGCAAGTTACAGCAAGCAACATAGTAGAAGCTTCCCAAGCTGTAGTAGTACACATAACATATTTTTATACAGATGCAGGGTAAAGATAGATTTTTTTAAAATATATTTATACAAATGTTACCTGGGCAGCTATGTTGAGACCAGTAGCTAAAACATTTGCTGTCGGCCTTCTTCTGGTGATTTATAACAAGCATATTAGAAACCTATCATTAAGCATACGTGGTTAATTGGACATAGATGAATGATGGTCTTTTGCCTAAAGTCCCATTTGTTTCGCCACATATTTCATTTATGCTCAAGTACTCTTGTTGGCAGATGCCAATATGGAAAACATAATTATAGAAAATTAAATTTTGGGCTTGGCAGTTTCTTTAATTGAAAATTGAAACAAGCATTGACAAAGCCAGTAGATCTTGCATGTAAAAAGGCTGAGCTATTAGTTTTGACAATGCTTTTTTCATTGCCTTTCACATGCAAACGCATGCTGCGTTAAGAAGCATGTGCAAACATGGCTAGTAATCTTGCATTTCAAGATGTCCACTGGCAAAAATCATGCATTGTGGTGCATGTGCGTATGTCATGATGTATGGCAGCCTTTTTTAATTTACCATTGTAACATGACGGTCACCTATGTTAAAATGGTCAATTGATTTAAGTATCAGCACAGAAAAGGAGGCAGGTGGTTTGGCAGCACTTTGTAGCTTCTCAGCCCTCGTAAACAAGAACAAAATAAAAATTTAATTTAGTCTAAAAATAACATAAAAAATATTTGAGAAGGAATTTTAGTGTGAGGGATTGTACAAGACTATATAGCAAAACTTAACTGCTGAGCTGATTTGGTAGGTTGCTGTGTTATGTCCTTTAAGGTCTGGATTACTGGATGACTCCATGCCACTGGGATATCTCATTTGAAGTCCTACACACTCAGTCAATAAAGCAATGCATTCTGAGAAATGTAGGCTTGAATTGAATTCCTTTGGATCCGCTTGAAAAAATGGTTTGTAAAAGTAAGTTCCTGTCCTAGTTAAATTCTGTCATGAAGCCATCTTATAACCCTAAGAAAGTAACCTCAATAATGTCAGAAGTAATGACAACTCAGTGTAATGTACATTTTCAGGCATCTCTTAAAGTTGTACAGGCCAGATGGTATACCGAACCTACATTGAAGTATGACCATGGGAATGACGAGAATTCCTGGAGTATTTTTATTTAGAACATAGGACTTTCACCCACCATTGGTGGCATGCTTTATCATAGGGTTGCTTCCTCATTCAGGACAGATAACCTGTCAAAGTGGGCTCCAAGCTGTAAGGAGCTCCTGTTTGGAGGGGAGGAGAAAGTTCCTTTCTGTTGCTTGAAAAATGGCCTTCAAAAGTAGTACATATTTAAAAGTATCTAATCGGTCACCTAATACACTTTAATGATTGGGCCATAGTTAAGGTTAAAAACAAGAGGAGATATTAGGAATGTTAATTGTTCAAACTGGTAAACGTATTTCTGCACAGGGGTGAATGTTTGACATTGGTCAACATTCTATCCATCAATTGTTCTTTTTGCATTGGTCAACATGTTTCGGCATTTGCTCCTAGAGCCCACTGAATACGGAACAGAATGAGGAATCCTAGGACCTAAAGAAAGCCATTGACCCCTGTTCATTTGTTGACTTGTTTCCACTGTGATAGCAATGTTTCAAAGATGACTGCATTGGTGAAGTTTACTGTTTTGTGCCTCGCTCATGTCCACCATCTTGAAGTTGAATATATTGTAATACAAGTATATTTGTGTTGAATTTCCAAACACAACAACATTTCTGCCACTCTTTTTCGTTATTTTCACAGTAGACTAATTTGTTTTTGTAAAATACTCTTTTCGATTTATCATTTTCAGTTACCTAACTTGGTATTTTAATTTTATTTAATCAGGACAGCTACAATTTGATTCAGTTCAGTATACATTTCCTTTAAGTTGAATTAAAAAAAAAAACATTTGCGGTAGCTGCCTCATTTCTCGTCCTTCCGCTGCTGTTTTCCCTTTGTTGTAACTACGCCCTACCGCCTCCACTGAGCATACCTAGGAAGTATATTAGCAGGGCATCTCTTGAACCAGTTAGCGAGCTCGAGACACAGAGCCCAAAGAAGGTGGCAGGAGAGACCAGCAGTCTGGTTTTGTCATTCAGGGAGTATTGGGGAGGGCGAGAAGACTCTGACCCACTCAGGGTGCAGCAGGGAAGTAACAGAGTAGTGTGGGGCCGTGGGGTTATTTTTAAAAATTCATTCGCTGAGAGAGACACATAGGGGTCTGGAAAGCAATGGACCAGCTAGTGGAGCAGCACATGGGGGCGAGAGCAAGAAAACATGCACATACATGGCGTGGTCAGAGAAAAAGAAAAAAGTAGTTCCTTAGATGTAAGCAGCATCAACAGTAGAAGGATACAATCAACCAACCAGAGCACTGTGATACTGAAATGCTCTTGGTTGGGGACAAGCACAAGAAAAGGGATGAAAGCTATTGAATCCAGAGCAGGGAAGCGAGATAGACAACTAAACCATCCAATCATAAGAAAGGGGCTGGTTACAGACCGCTAAAGCGGTTTGTAGCCGAGGTCTAAAAAGGGTGGACTGTACAGTAACTGTTAAGAGATGAAAATACAGGCAGGTTGAAAGATGACATGAGGTGATGTACTAATTATGTGATTGTTTTGCAGTGATATCTAGAGTTCACTTTTATGGTAACCTCTACACTTGGCAGTTTGACTTATAAGTGTGCAATGGACCTAAAGATTTCCAAGGATATGCTGTATTCCAACAGGCAGAAACAACTTGTTAAATGGACCTGAAAGTGTTATTTGGTCTCTCTTTGGCATTGCCTCTCATGTTAGGATTGAGTGGATGTGCTGCCTGCCCTTTGGAATAAGAGTACTGAATGGCAACGGTGTGGCTTGTATTGATGGAAACGATGACGTGTAGAGCTAAAATAAAGGGTATAATGGTAGCAGTCTTGAAAAAATGTGTTGGACTGTTAATTTCCTTGACTTTTTTCTTCAGTTTTTTATCACTTATGAGCAGCTGAAACGGATTCCTATATAAAAACCTTTATTGCTATCGTAAGTTAATCTTATTTGTTTCTGGCTCAAATCATGAAAAAAATATTCCAAAACCTGAATTTTGATATCAAGACTCACTGAAACAGTTAAACACATCTCGGCGGGGACTGCGAAAGAAGACTCACATTGACTGAAATGAGTAGAACCTGCCAGGTTGTGTGCACGCTTGACTGGTGGAATCCATGGCGAAACCAGAAGATGTGATGAAAACCCATCAGCTGGAGCTCTGGGATGTTGAATCTTTCCGCAAGGGAAATTTCTGACATTACTCAGCTTAGATGAGCTAGTATCTTCTATGAAGATGCCTCCTTTAATATGGCCTTAAATTATGACATTACTGAATACTTTGTGTTTTATCATGGTAATTTTATGTGTGTTTTAGAAATATATATTTAGTACTGGAGCAATTTCTGTTACAGATATCCAAGCTATAAACCATTGATATTCATCTTGTGAAGAACTTCAACAAAGTAAATGTATCCTCTCTTTTTGCTCAAGATATGGCTAAAAGAGCCAGAGCACAGTCTTAGAGGTGGGCCTTCATGCTGAACTACGCACACAATGGTTGTTTGAATCCATATACTCAGACTGTTTATCCTCCCACATGTTTGTTAAGGTTGAGTTGCTCTTTCTTGTAGTTGTAATCTGTTCTTGTGCATGATATTTTTTCGTTCACCATTGTGATTGCTTAATCTACGCTTTACAAAAAAGGGAAGTGTAGATATCTGCAGTTGCTTGGCAGAAGCAGTAAATTAGACACCCTCTCTGCCCAATATGTCACCTGTTATCAACCAAATAACCTATCTGTTGCACTATTTGTTTGCCAATTGCTGCATTCGACGGGGTACAAAAAATGAAAAAAACATTAATGATAAAATAGCTGTTTGTCAAATTATCCTGTTGACTAAATGAGGAGCAATCCCTGTAACAAAGCAAGACTAGAAAAGAGCAAAGGAGTGCGTTATATTCTGTGATTTGGCTCTAGGTCGTAGTATTTAACACTGGATTGCTGTGGTAAATGCGTGGAGGTGGTGAAAGGACATTTATATAACTCTACGACGACTAGAAAGCCATCTTGTCTGCGAAGTTAAATCATGGCTAAACTGTGTAGCTTTGCATTAAAGCAATGTAACTTGTTTCCAACATCTAGCCTTGACTCTGCCTTGCCAAAGGTGCAAGACCTTCATAAGCACTTGGATGTTTAAGAAATTTTAAAAAGCTGTTTTGTGGCATCACCTTCAATGTGCTATGAGACTCAGACAGTGCATATAAGGCTGGCGGCCTGCAATGGTTGTCTTTTGTAGGAAATCTCACTGATCTTTTACCAGGTAGGTGGTACAGTGTTGACGGAAGCAATGTGCCTTAATTTGTTTTTGCACCTACCACCTAGTATTCCCTATGAGTGACGGCTGTTCTTTAAAATAATGCTGGAGAGACTTTAGTGTAGCTGCTTAGAAATGAGATCTCTCGAGTATTAGCCTTAAGACAGTTATTGGATGGCACCCAGAAACCACCGGGACTTCTGCAGGGTCAGCTCAACTCATGCAAAAAAAATTTGCGTTTGGCCGCAGTTGTGGGTGGTTGTGTGTGTGCGCCCCCTCCCCCCATGTCATCTGAAGCATTTCTAGTTCTTTCAGTCTTTGTGGGTTTTTAGTTTTGTATCGCAGAGGCTTTCTACATTTATCACACGGGACTGGACACAAAATGTTCCTGGCAATACTGTTACAAGTGAGCTTTGATGATATAGCAATGGACTTTACATTGAGATAGTTCAGACATACTATGTCGTCACTGTAGTTAACCGGGCTACAGTTTTTGTAACTGTACCCTCTAGAAATACAGTAACTGAGTTCTTCAAGTTTTCCTACAACATCTTTCTTCGTGGCAATAATTAGGTTAGTGTGGTGAGCTAGTGCAGCCTGACAGTTTTGTCTGTGAGACATTGACGTTAGGGCCATAACACCAGAATTCTAATACTGGTGGAACTTCATTCATTATGGTCTAGATTGGCCCAGTACATTTCTGTGGGATGCTAACCACGACATGTTACCACAGTTTGAATGTAGGAATCCGAGTTGTTATTGTATACTGACTTTCACATGTTGATGAGCGTGCCGGTAATCTAGAAGAAGAACTGCACAAAACGAGGCGAGTAAATACCACGCAGGTCAGAGCGCGAACCGCAGTAATCTATTCAGAGGATCTAGACCAGGCAACCGACATTTCAGCTAGGGAAATGAATTATCATGAATAAACTTTGACATGTTTCAATAGCTGAGACAACAGAAACAATAACACCAAAATACAGAAAATAAAACAAGGTTTCAAAGGAAGGATTTAAACCGTGTAGAAAAGTCCACACTTAAAAAATATTGTGCAATCAGCATCCACCTAAGAGAGCACTGTAGGCTACTGTGTGAGCCATAGTTCTGTAGCTGAAGCAGGTCTCGTTGCACTTCTCTTTACATGACATGTTCAACACACCTACAAGTGCAATGTTGGACCTTTGTAGTATTTGGATTTTGTTCTTCATTTCTGTATTCCCCGAAGCTGATATTATTAGGCCACCAGTCCATGCATTATTCACTTCAAGAAGTAGAACGTGGATAGGTCGAAGTGTTTTGTTTACACTTTTTAAAATGGAATCAAGCAGGGCACCCTTGCCTTCAGAATAGGAAACTATGTCATTAATGCATTGAGGCCGGAAGTGTTTTACTTTGCCTCCATTTCAGGGGTTAGACCTTTTACCGACAGAATAGCTGAACGGACATTCTGAATGCATCCCAGCACTCCGTTCTTTATTTATATTTAAAAAAAATTGTCTTTTATTTCTTTAAACATTGGGACCCAAATTGAGAGGGGGCGAAAATGACCATCACCGTTCAGACACTCGGTGTACCTGGACACACATCCCTGCAGAAATGTGACTCTGTTTTTGATCAGAACCAAACACCCTTCGTTTGTTGTGAGATAATGTATTGTCAGGTTATGGGGTTTTTCCCCCAGAGAAAATGCATGTTGCGTAAAAGGTCATTTCTGCCTCGCTTTGCCCCGTTCCTTCCTTTCAACCTTTACATTTGGAGTTCATGTAGGAAACAGGGCGATGATGTGGAATGAGGACATAGCCTCCGCTAGACTAGAGGTGCATTGGACCTGGTTTGAGTGGCAAAATAAGGTTCTTCAAACATAATGTAAATACCCACCATGGCTCGACTACATCTTCTTTCTTTAAATAACATCAGTAATGACGTTTGGCAGATGAGGTGCGTCAGTTGTTATTCCAACCATAAAGATCTCTCTGTACCAAGACAATGATACCGCAAAGACTTGCCTGTGCCTGTCCTTAAGGTTAGAAGTTATTTAACTGTGTTTGCGTAACCCACAAAGGATCATGCACTGATTCCTCATTTTATGAACTTGCTGCTGTAGCACATTTGGGGTTCCCTTACAGAACCACAAGCTGTGCAGCTTGGACCCCACACTCCATGTGGAGCAGGCATGTATGGCCACAGCTCAACCAAAGGACTTTGTGTGTCTGTGAGGTGGGCTTCCCTGGTGGCGGCTCCACAGTTCTAGGAGTTTGGTCGATGCATCTCTGAGGCCTCTTGCCGCACTTGGAGGAGATACAGGGTTGTTCATTTTGCTCAAGGCCACAGAGTCCCTCAGACCGCTCAAACGGCCTTTAAATAGGTTTGTCCCTGTAACAGAATTGAAAATGATACCTTCACAGAGATGTGGCAGTGTTACTCGTTTTATATTAGTTATTGTTTTGATATATACTGAAATCATGCGCACAAGGTCATGGGTGGAACCCAATTTGATAGCACTAGCAGTATGTGTTTGGAATGGTAATTTGCTTTGTTTTGCTTAATTGTTATGTTTGCTTCCTTAAGGGTATTGAAAACAAGTTATTATAGTTTATGTGGCCGTTGTAAAATATTTTGGCACTTGGTTTATGAATTGAAAAAGACCTACTCCGTTCCCCGCACACCCAACTGCAGCTCTTTAATAACAGTTTCCACTCTAGAAGAGGGAAAAACATGAGGTGCAGGTATGAATATGCAGTGTGCCCTGATTGGATAATGGATGTCCCTGGATGACAATTCGTATTGCCACGCCCTTTGCCTGACCCTTGCGTGGAAACACTCAATAAGGAGCTGCAGGCGATGCATGTGATATGTGGATATTCATGGAGAATGTTACAGCTGATGTCCTGTATGTAAATGTTTGGCCCACTTGTGTCCTTTCTGCTACTGGCCATGTGGAAGGATAAGGGGCAAGGCAGTATATAACTGACTGTTACAGGCACCCGCATGGCCCACACTGTTGAACCAGCTAGAATGTGAAAGGATTGTGTTTGAAAGCATGATCTGCTTTTGTGCATGGGAGGCTATGCACCTGGGCCTGTCCTGACATTTTGTATAGAAGTGCAAAATTGTAATTTTGAAAATTGCTGAGTGCATGCATGAGAACCATGAAATTGAATTAATATTTGAAAAGCGGGAGTGCAATCTCAATGTATGACCCTAAAACCTAGCTAATTAAATGAGATTTCCGTAGCGTGAACCTTTCCACCTCAGCTTGCTGTTTCATTCATAAGGGGAATAACAGTATTTTACTATTTACCAAGATCCTCCATCTGAGATTTGAAAATGCTACTCCCACCTTCACACATGCCAGCGGCATAGTAGACCTAAGGAATCCGCGCAATGGGAGCATTGCACTTGCAAAGGCATTGGTGTGTAGTATTGCTGCTATTTTCTGAAATTAAAAGTCACCACTTAATAGGAGTGATATGTCCCGTAATCTTGTTGCTAAAGTGTTCATAGTTGTACCGCTGGCACTGTTTGTAAAACAGACTAGGGAAAGAAAATGTTGCAGTAATTCTTAGCAGATTTGCAATTGTCCGATTAGGAATGTGTACTTTGCTAGTGCGCTTTTCTTGTATAAAAGCAGCCTGGAGAATGACAGCACGCAGTACACAAATAAACAAATTCAACCTTTGTTTCTGTGGGTGATTCTTTTAAAAGTATAATCACGTGACTTGCAAGACAGGCGTTGCCACACTGCCTTTGTGGTAGCAGGTTTGAAAATTCTAATATGTTTTTGGCTTAGGGTAAAACTATTTGGGTATTATATTTTGAGGAATGGATTATGCATCAGTTGTCAACGATGCCTGTTGCTGTCAGCAAAATGCGCTGATCATTTTATATGCAACTCCAGCCTTTACCGGAAGTTGTCACTGCCACGTTGGTGAAGAATTTAAAGGTAAGATTTCCATGTCCATCACATTAATTTCAAAGACAGATTTAGAATTTCCTTAGATATTTCGTAATTTGAGATGGAAGTCTCGTCACTTATTGCTCCTTTAAAAGGCATTCTGTGCTTGTAAGAATTGTGACCAAGCCCAGACCTTTTGGGATCAAGGTGGTCACAATTAAATAGGCGAGTGCAAACCTATTGTGTTAGTGGCAGAAGTGTTAAGTGATCTTAGATTGGTTGGGAGAAGCTCTCAATCATTTGTTACTTTGCTGCGGGTTGCAGACCATCTATGTGCCGTTTGTTCCAGCTGCACGTCTCCTTCTTTAACAAGGTGAACTCCAGTGACATGAAAACAGAAATGTTCTCTTAGTCTTAACTAGTTATTTTGCTGGTTCGCTAACTCAGTGAGCCTGAAGAAATGAGAATGGCCCGGCCACTGACGTGATCAGGATTGATGCTAGTAAGTAGATCCTTACCCAAGGCTGGCTCGGTTACTGGAATATTTAGCAAGATCTGCTACAAGAACTACCACGCCTCTATCTGCATCACAAGTGCATTTGGTGCTGTGGTCCGTCTTCTTTCTACTACTGTGATCTCTGCTGCTTTGCTTTTAACTTGGGCTCCTCCTGTGCTGCCACCGTGGAGCTCACAGGGCTAAGGCCCACTTCCAGAACCTTTGCCTGTTCAGCCCTTTGCCCTCTCCTTCAGCCCGCTTCAGGCCTGTGCCACCTCTAATGTGATAAAGAGTGCCTTGGGTATTTGTGCTCGGGTAGTACCACCTAACATCTTTTGAAGTGAGAGCATCATGCGAAAACAGAAAATGCCCGCACTAAAAGCAGTTAAAATATAATTAATTGATAGCGATAATTCATTGCATAGCAGCAATATTATCAGCATAGATATCCAATAAGAATTGCGTAAATTTAAAGAATGACATAAGAGCACATATATATATATATATATATATATATATATATTCATATATATATATATATATATTCTTATGTCCCAGTGAAGCGATGCTGGGGAATTTGTTGGCATTTACAACCTATATAGTACAGTGCAGCGCCACGTGCAGCAGTACGCACTACTCTACATCCAAAGGCTCACAGGTGTCTGGTGATACAGGTCCTGATTTAGACTTTGGCGGATGGGATACTCTCGCACAACTGTGATGGGTATCCCTTTCGCGGTATTACAAGTGCATTATATAATGTGAAACTTATAATATGGCAGACGGGATATCAGTCACGTTTTGTGACGGAGTATCCCATCTGCCAAAGTCTAAATCAAGCCCACAGTGTTGAATACGAAGTTGTCAATCATTCTCAGTGGGCATTCTGGTTGCCTACAAGCTCTGATTTTGTGACTATTTTGTCCATGTCAAGCAAATGTTTGTCTTTTTCTTTTGTCCCTGGGACCTAGTTGAGTGTTCTAAACTCCTAGCGGAGGATTCCGTCCTTATCAATGATATATAAGCTCATACATGTCAGGAAGCTCCGTTCCTCAAGGAAATAAATGTTCTCAACTTTGATCAACTAACTGGGAAAGGGAAACTCCAGCATTATATTTGTCTTGCTTTAATAATCCTTATCAACATTTATGCAAGCAAAGGCCACACTGTTAATATGCTCTTAGCTAATGTAGCATGTCTTCACATTTGCAGATAACATCAACTAAGCTGAGTCATCCTTCGGGTGACGCTGTGATTCTTGCACAGACTGCGTCCTGTATATTAAAGAGTGAAGCTTGCATTGTTGCTGCCTGAACTGTACCTGGGCACAAAATGCATTTCTAAATCCTCTTTCTACATCAACGTCTGCATGAAAGCGTAACATAGTCACAGTGCTATAAATCTGATAGAAATGAATGACCCCCCCCCCCCCCAGCTGAACTGTGCGTGATCTGCAGTAAGTGCGAGAGCTTGCAGTGCTGAGAATCTGATAGAAGAGAGGGGCACTCAAATACGTTTCCTACTGGCAGTGAGGGTGCTCTGAGGTGAGTGCCAAGTGATTCCAGAACTCAACATAGTGCGCCAGAGGTGGTCTTCAGAACTCGACATGGAAATCCACAGTGGCCTTCAAATTGAACACTGCTCCTGAGCAGCTCTCCAGAACTTCACACAACACTCCAGAGCAGTGATTGGAGTGGAGACAAAGTGAAAGTGAAACGGGGAAGCTCGTGAGGAAGGGAATGCTGAGATGTTCTGATTTTTTTGAGAGAGATTTGCATTGGAGCTCAGTGATGGTAATGTGGGGAAGAAGGGAAAAGTTGCTATCCCCACAATTCCATTAAATGGGTGTCCAGTTCTGTTCCTGATGCAGTTATCTCATAACAAAAGGAGCTGCAAATGTCTTTGATGCTTACATGATTATGAATATTGAATGACTACTTCATTGCACTTCATGATTTGTTGTATATATTTTCTTTTCCATTTTGCAGGGACTTGGCCGGTAAACTGTTTCTGTACCTTTTAGTTAGCAAACGATGTTTTAATTTTAGTTTTTTCTGTTCCAGTATGTTTCATGATTTTTCCTTCTCAATATGTTGTGCTTTGTAACACTCCGAATGGAGATGTGTGGGATCCTCCTTTGTTAGGCACTTGGGATGGTTGGAACGTGGACTTTCTGCTGAAACAAGCTTAAAGGCAGCTCCACACAGTTATGTGTCGCGCCTGGATTAAAAGACAGCTTTTCAACCTCCTCCCTCAAGACCTAATGCTGAACAAAACTAAAGGGCATGTCAGAGGGAAGACTAAGACTTGAGGAGCATTGGGCATGGCTTGATGCCCGTGTGACATGGTGGATCGTCCCTGAGCACTGGCAAGTCCACTGCACTCCTGTGCGGATCAATTTGTTTTGGTGATTAAATAACCACACTACTCGTTTGGGAAATAATTACTGTGCAATGAACTCTGCATATGGCGGAGTTTAACAGTAGGGATTTCAGCTCTGAAAATAGTGGCTCATGGCCTTGTAAATACCTTAATTGACCTTCGCCGGTGCGCTCTGACTTTACTTCCAGCCCTGAGGCCGAGCGGCTTGCAAGACAGATAACTATTTGTAACCGTGTTAAATGCATTCCTGCCTCCAGATTTCACACCTTATACAAAAAAGCCCTTGTTGCGCATTACACACCATGTCAATATTTCATGGGCCCCACTGCTTCTGCTCTAGTGGGGAAAAGTCTAATATCTACTTATGAACACTCCCATATGCCTCTTGAAAATGTCTGACCAGTCGTGTTGTAAGTTTTCCTACTTTTAACGTACTCATCCTGCATTCCGATCTTAACTTTTCTAGATGTTAAACCAATATAATGCAAGCAGCAACTGCAGGTCAGACGTATAGAAAGTTGTTTGAGTTGCAATTACTGAACCTTTTTTTGGAACCAAGAGCGGCTGTCATTCAGAACAATACTCCTAGATG
Organism: Calotriton arnoldi; assembly: GCA_963921515.1. NCBI lineage: Eukaryota > Metazoa > Chordata > Amphibia > Caudata > Salamandridae > Calotriton > Calotriton arnoldi. Next base: position 1,405,915 of record CAWUFW010003956.1, read on the forward strand.
TCTGTGTGAGACCACAGAGCATGTAATCACTGCATTGATAATGGCCAGAGGGTACATTAGTCTTGCGTTTAAGTTGAGCATCTGGCAAGAGTGAACAAGGTGATCCTTTAGACTACTTGCCCTCCTGAAGGCAAATCTTGGCTGTAGGATTTTTTTCTGACCCACTTCCAGAAGGTGACAAATGCAAAAAGAACAATTGATGGACAGAAAGCAGAACAATGTCATACATTCACCCCAGTACAGAGATCTGGGCCTAAATCCATCGTTTTTTTGCTCACCATGTCATTCCAGTTTGGACCCAGCCATATGCAAATCAGTCTTGACCTTGCGCCCAGTGGGAACAGTCCAGCCTGAACTGCCAGGCCAGGTCCTCCCTGGACTGGAAACAAGCATCTTAGGACCGGTTTCGGGCTTTCAGCCCTCATCAGCCAGGATAGCTTGACTCCAGTGGCATGGAGAGCACGGGACCCACGTCTGGGCATACCCGTCCCACTCGGGGTGACAAATGCAAAAAGAACAATTGATGGACAGAATGCAGAACAATGTCATACATTCACCCCAGTACAGAGATCTGGGCCTAAATCCATCGGTTTTTTTTTGCTCACCATGCCATTCCAGTTTGGACCCAGCCATATGCAAATCAGTCTTGACCCTGCGCCCAATGGGAACAGTCCAGCCCGAACTGCCAGGCCAGGTCCTCCCTGGACTGGAAACAAGCATCTTAGGACCGGTTTTGGGCTTTCAACCCTCATCAGCCAGGATAGCTTGACTCCAGTGGCAGGGAGAGCACGGGACCCACGTCTGGACATACCAGTGGCGGTTTCTCCCAGAGGGCGTCGGGGCTCCGCCCCCGTTACCAAAAGTGGCGTGCTCAATTTTAAAATCCGTTTTGTAAATAATAACTTATAAGTCACAGTACTCACTGGTGTATAGGTAAGTCACACTGACTGGAGTCAGTCTATATTGCCGTCTCACCGTGTATGCTCCCCCTTGCGGTCCCAAAGAAGCCTAAGTGTTTGCCAGGCCGACAACATCACAGCCCTGAAGGCTGTGATGTCATCAGCTCGGCAAAGACCTAGCTTCAGGGCCCAGTCTCCACCCCCTGATGGCGTGTAGGCAAAGTTAGCCCCGGGCGTTTTATGTCCATGCCCGGTATCGCTAACCCTCCACGTCAATCAGAGAGTGGAGAGCTTTCCCAACTCATTACAGGGCGTGGTGGGACCCACCCCACCCTGTGACGAGTTGGGAAAGGGGTGTGGCAGGCGGAAAGCCGAGGATTCGAGTCTGTGCAGAGTAGACTCGACCCTTCCCGCGCGTGTCCTCCTGTGTGGTGGAACTGGAACTTTCTGAAGGAGGAGCATGTTCCCTTCCTCCACTCTGGTTGCGCCGCTTCTTCCTGTAGCGTGGTCTGTGGTATGCAAGACAGGATGCCGATGGTCATGCCAGAATAAACAGTAAGTCGCACTCGCTGCCTCAGAACACTTTGTTTTAAACCGGCTACTCCTACTACCGTTGAAAGCGTTTGAGCTGCTGTGATGCGTCACTCACTGCAGACAAAGAAGAGTTGCGGGACTATATTTGCAAGAGGGCAGAATTTTTACGTGGAAGTGTGCTTCTGAATGACGAATAATGTATACATGGGGGTGTGCTTGCACATGACGCTGCAGATGCGGAGTGTGTTTGCAGATATGTGGAACTGCATTCTCACCTGGGAGTTATGTTTGCACATGAGCTGTCTCTTGCACATGACCCTACCGATGGGGAATATGTTTGCATACCGGACTGTATTTTCACAGGGGAGTAAGATGTGCTGCTATGCGGTGTGCAGGTGGAATTCGTAAAATCGAAGTGTAGCTTTTGCCAGTCCAGAGAGTACAAAGAAGGTAGGGGCGGGGTCAAATTTAAGTTTCACCGATTTGTGGAAAATAATTTAGTCATGGCTGGAACGTTTGTAAAACACAGGGAGCGAGTTCTTTTTGTTAAATACTGTATTATGATTTGGAAATCTAATGATTGGTTATGCAAGCTCACAGCATGTTGTCACAATCTTCGCCATTTTTAACAACCAGTAAGTCATTTTGTGCGGTCGTTGCAGCCAAGTGGTGGGCGCTGCCAGTCATTTTTAGGAACTGGAACTTCGTTTTTCTCAAACTTTGACCGAGATCTAGACAGAGAAAAGCAAAAAAGGGATAAAGAAGGAGGAAGGGAAAGACGGGACAGCAGCAACAAAGGGAGAAGGCAGGGCCGGCCGAAGAAGAACCTGCTAGAGTGAGGGAAAGACACAGAAGAGAAGTCAAGTTATAGCAAAAATTCCTTTATAGATGTTAGAGTAAATGGTTTTTAGTGTCGCAATTTTGTATTTTAAACAAATGTATTTGAACGGTTTTATTGGTATGCAATGGTTTTGATTAACAACTATGCAATTTCCTACATTAGTCAAAGCAATCTAGGAGTGTTCTGTTTGGAATGAATCTGGGCTGGGCACATACGCAGCATAAACGCAGTCAGTAATGAAAGAATGCTACCGTGCATGGTTTGCAACAAAGGCTGTTTTGTTATTATTGCATCATCAACAAATATGAAACCGCAAAGGACAACTTTACAAAGAAGCATGTTTAAGTCAATAAAAAGGAAACCGGAATAAGCATTAAAATTGTATTCTGGAAAGGATCTTCTAAGAACAACCTTGGCCCTGCAGTTATGTATTGTTCATTTAAAAAAAATTTTTTTTAAACTGATTAAGCTCTGCCTAGGTGCTGTTAGGTGGTTGAAAGTCCGATAATGCACTGGTGAAGCAGGAGGCTGCTCAAAGTGGGGGTTTCAAGCCTGGTGACCTTCACTCTGAACCCAGATCTGTGAGTTTGTTCCCATCATTTAGTGTCATTGCCTGACTTCTGAGAGTGTTTGATTGCTTTTGGTCTAGTGTTTTTTCTATCTTCACCAGTTTGTGCCTTTATAGGACGTTTCTTACTCTCGCTGTCATTCTCCAAGTGTTGATATCTCTGTGGTAAAGGCTGATTTTCTGACTTACTGTAGGCCCACTCAAATATCTGCTATGAGGAGTACCTGTTATTTTAGCTATTGTATTTTTGTGTTATAGTGTGATGTGCATGCCAGTATCTTTAGATTGCTTGATGGCTTTCTCATTCCTTGTTTTTGGTGTTCAGGTTAGGGTACATAGGTTGTTCAGTATTCAAGAGAAGTTCATTTGAACATCTCTGTAAGCCTGGTCACGGAACTCTTCCAAGCACGCAACTTAAGTCTCCTACTGCAACCATATTCCCCCCTGAGAATTTAAATATGACCTACAGGGCCTCCACTCTACTTTTATATTGAGACCTTTTGTCCTTCTCCTTGAGGCTCCTACACCACCAGTCTCCTATACTGGCCTCTTATTTCTGAGCCCAGTACTTCAGGTAAATATCTTAACCTCTTACTCCTGAGCCCACCTGCCTCAATCTCATATTGCGTCCTCTTACACCTGAGCCTCATGTTCCATGATTTCTAAAAGTGTATCCCTTTGCTAATGCTCTGCACCCTCCAATCTGTTATTATGACCTCTACTCCTGAGCCCAGCCCTTGAATCCGATACCTTCCTCCTGAATCTCTGCACCACCAGTTTCTTATCCTGACCTTCTTTACATACAATCACTCTTGAGCTGATCCCTCCAGGCTCGTATGGAGACCCCCTTACCCTGAACACAATGTGCCATAAACCTCGTTTTGTAATCTTATTCCACACTCCACCCCACCAGACTGTTTACTCCTGAGCTCCAACCACCCTCTCTCACTCAAGAGCTTTCTTTCAAATTCATATTGAAACCACCAACTCCAGATACTCCTGAACTACCAGCTTCATACTATGAGCTTTTTCTACTGAGCCTGTCAGCCTGATATCATGACCGCACGTATTATGTCACAGAAGTGTTTTTGTAGTGTAACTTTCACCAAATTCTTGGCCCCTTGTGGCTGCACTGTCTTCCACAATCATGGCTTCAATTCAGGCATTAAATAAGGTGCCACTAGTGCTCGTGCGGCCCATCTTCAAGATGGATTGTGCTGGCACACATTTTAGGCAAGTGTTGTTGCAAAGAGGCATTCCCTCATTTTCATGGGGGTCTGGCCCAAAGGCGATGAGGGTGCTTTTTTGCCCATGTGGCAGCTCCATATTACAGTTGCAGTCACAGAGGCAAACAGGCAATTGGGAGGTGTACTGATTGTTGCTTCTTATGAGGACACCACTTGGGAGAGAGATACAGGGGTTCCAGGGACTCGCCCCCAGCCATTCCCCTCACAGGCAGAAGGTGCACACTGCACCTTCCTGGGGGCAGATACCTGCAGGTGAGGGCATATTTGTATTTGCCCTCACCTGTTTCTGTTTAGCACAGTGGCTTCTGAAAGTCTTGAAAATGCACAATTTTCCCACTCATTTTTCAAAATTTTCTCGGGGGGGAGGGGGTGAGAACCCCCCCGAACCCTCCTTAGGTCGTTCGGGCTCGCTCGCCGCGGTGTGCTCCACCACTAATTTTACGCCTCACCACTTTCAAATGTCACCAGCCGCCACTGGGGCATACCCGTCCCACTCGGGGTGACAAATGCAAAAAGAACAATTGATGGACAGATTGCAGAACAATGTCATACATTCACCCCAATACAGAGATCTGGGCCTAAATCCATCGTTTTTTTGCTCACCATGCCATTCCAGTTTGGACCCAGCCATATGCAAATCAGTCTTGACCCTGCGCCCAATGGGAACAGTCCAGCCCGAACTGCCAGGCCAGGTCCTCCCTGGACTGGAAACAAGCATCTTAGGACCGGTTTCGGGCGTCTTTCACATCCAGAAGGTGCCAGTTCTTTTGTATGATCTGTCTGATTTTCGTCGGCGGAGGAACAGAAGTGGATACCACTGAAATGCAAGCATTGCTGGTTCTGATGTTCTTTTCTAACAAGGCTGCACGTGGAGTATTCGTTGCCCTTTTGCGTGCCCGGTTGATCAGTTTGAAAGGGTAAGCCTGCTACTTAAGAACAGATGATTGGGCTGCAAAAGTCCCAACCTCTGTGCAGTTCCTCCTATACCTGAAAAACTGTCCCTCTGGGAGATTGTCACGCAACGTCCTCAGATGAAAAGATGAATAGTATAACAGAGAGTTTCTATCCGAGTTTTTGATGGACTGCTGTGTGTTGCGCGGTATTAACAAGGAAATTTTCTTCCTTGGTGGTAATCCATTTGTTGTCCTTCGCTTCCTCTACCATGTCCTTTACTATGCCCTGCAGTACATAAAAAATGCTGGTATTTGTAAAGCGCGAACAAATCACCCCTAAGGGTCTCAAGGCGCTGGGGGCTGTCGGGAAGATTAAGCGAGCTGTTGCCTAGAGTCACATGGTGCTGGGCTGAGCTGCCGCTGGGGATCGAACCTTGAGCCCAGTGCTCCGGAGTCAGCTGCCCTGGCCGCTGCGCCACACCTCTCCCTACATAGTTGGTGCGTACCTCTAAAAGTCTCTGCACTGCTGCTTCTTAGTCATAGATGTTCAATACGACAATCGCACCACCTTTATCCGCTGGTTTTATTATGTTCTCATTATTCTGGAGCGATTTAATGGCTGTCCAATCGGCTTTAGTCATGTTTTGGAAAGGGAGATGTTTCATTGATTGCTCAAGTACAGTGGTCTCACTTAGTACACTCTGTTCAAAGACCGCTACCTCTGGGCCCATAGAGGAGCTTGGGGGGGTGGGGGGGACAAAAGAACGATGGTCTACGTAAATCGGTAGAGAACACAGATGGGGAATCAGCTGGTTTATCTTAAAAGAATTTATGCAAATGAATTCTTTGCATGGTTTCAAAAAACTGTCCTGCATTTGAAAGGATCATGTTGTGGTGTGTGGACATATCCAAGGCCTTTATTAAGGACTTGTGACTGATGGTGAGAGGGTGTAGTTAGATAAATTGACCACACTAGAGTCCGTTATAGAGGTCCTCTCCCCTGATGGGTGTTATTCGCGGGGAATTGGTCTGCCACGGTTGGTCCTGTCTGCCATGGCCCTTGCCTCTCTGTCATCCTTGGCGGTCCCCCCGCCCCCTTGTTCTTGACCTAAAGAAAGTTCTCAGGAGTGTAGCTAGATTGTCACCCTGTCTGGTCTGTGGGCCAAAATGTACCCAGGTGTTGCTTGAGGTGGACGCCTGCTCTGCCAGTTCCTCTTCCTCACTGCTCGTGTTATAGAAAGTCCAGTTATGTAGGGTCTGTCTTTTTTTTGGAATTTACCCCCTCTTTGTTGGTTAGTATACAGTCCCGAACCAGTCTCTGTCTGGTAATATTTATCTTCTACATAGGGAAAGGCCCATTCGTGGGAAAACCTATCTAAATTTCTCTTGGGACCTCTTATTTTCTGATTTACCATATATGTTTTGTATTCAGAGAGATCGCTTTGAATACGTGCTAGTTGTTCCTTGGTGTCCGCAATAGTAGTGTCCCTCTTCAAAGTTTCTTCCAAATCTAGGATCTCTTTGAAAAGTTCTTCACTAAGTCATTTAGCAGTATTTATAATAAGGATTAACCAGTCTCTGGTGCATTTGTTGGCAATATAGCTCCGAACAAGATGGAATTACCGATCTTCCAAAAAGATCTTTGGTTCAATCCTCACAAGGAGGCTTGCAGGGGTTGCATTTACATGTAAATATTCTGTCTTTAATGCCCCCATGTTAAGCAATCCGTACCTGGCGTTTCTTAGAATTAGATCGTTTCTCCCATTCTTCTCTAGCTGTAGTCCCGGATAGAAGTGGGGTATCAGGTAATAAAGATGGTCCTGATAAAATCTGTGCAATTTGTTCATCAGTAAAGGCCAGACAATTTCTGTCCATCCTACCTCCAACTGTCTTACTAACAGATGTACAGATAGTGTCAAGGTACACAGACGTCAATGAATATAGATGGGGGCACCCTCACACTAAAAGGAAAAGGGAGTTACTCCATCTCAGACCCCCTAGTCCTATATGAAGGGTAATAAATGCTATTGTATCTCCATGCTATGCTGTCCACCTAAGTACTTCAGTGATTTCAAAAGCAATTTCAATGCTCTCACGGCTGAGCCGCTGTTCAAATTACTTATAATCAAAAAGGAGCATTAGAGGGAAAAATAAACAAAAAACGGCGCCCTCCACTCAACTATACCTTATACGAAAAAACCCTTGTTGTTAAATGCATTCCTGCCTCCAGATTTTACATACACAAAAAGCTCTTGTTGCGCATTACACATCTTGTCAATATTTCATGTGCCCCACTGCTTCTATTCTAGTGGGGGAGAGTCTAAGATCTACTTATGAACCCACCCGTATGTGTATGTAAAATCAAATGCAGGTCCTATGCTCGAGGTGTGTCTCGTGTTGAAAGATAAGTAAAAGGTATGTGATTAGGAAGTGCCTCATGTAAGCAACCACCAATTGCTCACTCGCTCATCATCTGTACTTTCCTAAAAAGGAACGAAAACCAACGCCCATGAGTGAAAAAGGAATGTGTGTGTCCCCTAAATAAATTTTAAGTGCACATCTAAACATATATGTTCCTTATAGATCCCCGTCTGAAGAGTCTTCCTCATCAACATATTAAAAATGAGTTACAGAAACGCACGCCACACTCGTCTTTAATTTGTAGTGCCCACACTCCTAATAAAAACACCATAGCACGTTTAGACCATTTTAAAATGAACACCCGACATGTTTCATTGCCACTTCACTTTTGGCAAGTTCATTAGGACTCGGGGACCCCTTTCCACCTGTAAGATGCAATGGGCCTGTAGATTAAAAAATAAAAGGGGGCAGCATATAGCATAGAGAATGCACCGCATAAAGCCATCAATAAGTTTGTATTAGCAGAGTATGGTATCGTATCACTCAGCAAATAGATCCATCTAGTATATAGTGTAAATACCAGGTGGACTCCTACCAGCAGACCACGTGCAGAAGCGTATGGAGAGGTTTCCACTCAATAGCCTATAAAAATGAATGTAAAGGACATGTTTAAATCTTAGTGATCCTTGTTCAGCATTAAGAGATGAAGTAAAAATGTGATAGCAGAGAAACAAAGGTATTTTGTGTGCATGTCAATCCATTTCTTGGCATTGTGCGCCTATCCGTTCTGTATTTAGTATCTGGGCCGTAGAGCACACTCAATATCTCAAGTGAATGCAGCCATACTTAGGTGGTTTTCTAAATGCCACCCACTATTCACATCCATCAAATGCTAATCACAGCTCTCATACAAATTGGTCGTTTTAATGGACCATCTTTTTGAAAAAACAGTATCTGCTTTTCCTTTCCTGTGCATTAATTTTGCAAATCACGAGTCACACCCTAAATAGTCCGAGGACATCGTATCAGACCCACTGAACCACATCATTCACCGGCGTGTTCGGCGTCTTCCACATAAAGACACCTGGCACTGTCTGGCCGCGCCTGAGAATTGAACGATTCAGGCGCATGAGTCTGCATTGTTTTTAAAGATCACAAGTCTCACCCCACACATTTAGGGGACATCCATTCAGCCCAACTGAGTATCCTCACTTACTGCTGTGCTCAACATCTTTTAGGACTGGACCCCCAGCTCACTCCGACCATGTCTGTCTATTTAAAGATGTAGGCACGTGGACGGGAGCCGGGACACTCAAGAGTCGGGTACAGAATCACTTCTCGTGAGCACCATCTTAGAATGTATATCTCGACCTGGGGTACAATGCATTTAATACTGCACACAGTGTCGATTTTTTAAAGTTTTTTTTAAGCAACACAACTCCAACCTCATACCTTGTGTTGTTTAGTTCAGTGGAATCTTAATGTTAAATAGCTCTAGAGGTAGCAACTTTTGGTTGTGATTATTTAAGAGGCACATCCATTCCAATTGTAAATGGAACACCGCTATAATGAGTCTACAGACCCCCACCGGGCCCCACCCCCGGGTTTTGATAATACAAATCGTGTGCCCCATTCCATGTTCCAGTGATTATAGTTAATCACGCAACCATAATGTATTACCTAGTATTATAAAATGTACGGCATCCACCCGGGGCACAACCCATCAGAATGGGTGCCATCTTGAAATGTAGGCCTATACATGTAATACACTATGTATAATATTGGCCCTCTCTGTCAATTTGATTTAAAAGGGCATTTTACATGCCTACAGGCATGCTATCTGAACTCGTGGGACGGCTTTGCAGGACCCAGGGGCTCCAATTGTCTTTTCGTATCTGGGCCACAAGCTCAGCACAGTGCTGTGCTATGTGCTCTGAGTGGGACCCTGAACCACCTTTCCACAAAACTGCACAGCGTAGACATCAATTCCATTTAATAGCCAGTGGGTGAGTGGTACCTTTATTAAACAAACTTTCTCTTCACTACTCCATGTTGTAGAGTGCCACTCGGCCTCTACTATACATAGTAACGAGCATGCAGCCATAGGGCCGGGCACAGCTCTAAGGTATAAATAAAGGTTGGGTGATCGCTTGTGGTCACTCAGCGATACCAAGTGATTACGATAAATTGCACACCTAAGTTCCCTACTAAATATAGCGTAAGCGATCGATCTTTTATTTACCTAAAGTGGTTGAGGGGAGGAAACAACTCAGACTGATATTAGCAAAGTCGTCATGCCTGAAAAGATCACCGACTCCAAAGTGCATTTTGAATATTTATTATAAGGCCAAAAACAATTGGATGTAAATACATCTCAATAGCAAAGTATAGAGGTACAGAAAAATTAATGCAGAGCCGATTTTACGAATATATGTAATGCGGCCCAAAAGACAGATGATTATAAATTCCAAAATCACAATGCAACACAGAATAGATGCAATATTCAGTTCTCGACTCATTGAAAGACATCTAAATCTTTCCCTACACTGCTCTACATGAGGGCCCTTCCTGTCTCTTTGCTATCATTCCCCAATGGTGTCAGCACGTGTTTGACTTCCAAAGAAGTACTTGTGTCAAATGGATCGTTTAGCTTATGGCTTTGGAGCTTGCTCTAAGATACTCCTTCTCCTCCGAAAGCTAGCAGAAGTCTGGTCTCGCTGTCCCTGCGCATCATACAAAAGATGGGGTTCAGCCCACAAGACGTCATTCGTCTTAAAAGTTTCCATCGCACCTCTAGGCAGTAGCTTTTTTCTTTCATGAAACAAATTTAATTAATGATATCTTCTTCCAGTGGCCTTGGCTTCCAGACAGACCAGATACGCAAGGCATCCTCCCTTCCCAGCCATATTCAAAGACATTCCGGGTTTCTCCTTAACTCTGAAAATAACGATGTGTATTCTTGCACCTGCAGCAGGATGAGAACATTCTAACTTCGAACACAACAATCATTTAATTATTTATTTCTCGAGAGCAAGGAGAATTGAAACACTAGCTTTGGGCCTATATTTCAGACAACTTAAACTAATCACAATTACGATATATAGGAATAATATCGTCCTGCACATTATGCATGAAGGAATCATAATACATACAAAGTTCTACTTAATTGCGTTCACTAGTTTCAACATCAAATGATTCAAATAAATGTTTCTTAATAGTCATAAAACACTGCAAACAATACGAATACATGCGAGTGCATTTAAACCATGAGTATAGTGCACTCATACAAAATTGAGTACTATCAGCACTCTATCACAAGTATATTGTGTGTGCGCCTCACAACATTTTATCCCCAGTGCACTATATTGTATGCAACCTGACCCTGCAGTGTGGTCTTTACACTTGTGATGAGGTTGGTACTGCCTGCGGGCAGAGGACGCCTACCTACTACGTCGATTGATCCAAGTGCCATGCTGCTCAGTGAGGTTCGTGTTGCGGCATTGTAGACTGTGTTCTGCCATGTGGCCTGGCTGCCGACAAGTGATCGCAGTGCCCTGCCTGCAGGTGAGAAGAGTGCAGGCCGCTCCTGCACTGTGTACATCTCTGACTCCCGTATCCAGGCACCTGTGTGAGCAGCGTGGCTGGCAGCATTCAAATCAGCCACTGCGGCCCCAGGGCGCCTGTGCCCCCCCCCCCCCTGAGAGGCAGCCTAAAGTGCTGCACCCGACCAGGCCGATTGCAGCCAGCTCATGTTGCCTCAGCAAGGCCTGCCCCGAAGACACACTATCATGCCTGCTGTGCGCTGACAGTGAACCATTGCAAGCATGTGCTGGGACTGCCCAACGTGGGATGAGTGAAGGTCTGCTCCTGAGTCGGTGCTCGCTTGTGCCAGGTGGAGTGAGTGACAGCACCAGGTAGCATTACGTGTGGCACCCGCGAGTGACTGTTCTCATGACCAGAGAGGGGCATGAATTAATATTGAGTGTCTGGACAGGAAGAGCACAAGTGAAGGCAAGTGCGTGCAAATAGGCAATCACACACCTGTGTAACAGGCCTGAATAAACCGCAGTCGTCCCCGGAGGCCCAAGACATTGGGAAATAAGGGGTGAAGGATATGTCTGCCCAGCAACAAGACGCAGCACCCCTTGCCCCCCAGCAGTGCGGGCACGCTCCCGTCACAGCGTTGCCACTCTTTAGTCAGACCCTGTGACAGCTGCCCTGCTCTGACGCCAGTGCATTGGACACCTCCAACACTTCTTTTGTGCCACACGCGAGACTGATGGAGCTATGAAGAGGTCCAAGATGCTCTACGTGGCTGGTGCAGAACTACACCACCTGTTCGAACATCTTCCAAACACAAGGGGAGACAATGACTTCGATATTGCAGTTGCAGCCCTGAATTGACACTTCGACCCCCAATTAAACCCCCACTAAGAAAGGTTCAAACTGAATCAGCCATGATAGACCGAACAAATCGGTGGTTGTGTTCTATGCACACCCCTGCAAGCTGGCACGCACCTGTACCAACATTTACCAGCCAGATAAAGTCAGGGCCCAGTTGATTCAAGGCTGGAGTTTGCTCGCCCTGCGAAAACTCATTCTTTGCCAACCAGGCATCACCTTAGACAACATCTTGATATTGGCAAGATCCCACTAGCTGGCGGACAGCAGGGCTAATGACATAGAGGGTACTTTGGCAAGAACTACAGCCCTGTCGAACGCACAGAGATCGGTCAAGATCCAGGAAGAGTAAGTCGATGCTATCCAGCAACACCTAGCCCAGATACGTGCAGCTTCCACTCTCAAACTGCCTGAAAGGGGGTGCGAGAACTGCAGATTGACACACCAGATGCCCAACGTGTGCCCAGCACAAGGTAGGTCGTGTTAGAAGTGTGGTCGCATGAATCACTACGCCAAAGTATACCGCAGTGGCGGGCCAAGTACCAGCACACAATAACACAGGCCAGGGCAATCCTCCCTCCACCAGCTCACCATTGAGGAAGGTGAAATAGGGCAGTCCGGGCAATGGGCAGAGGCTATGAGTCGCCCTGAAGATGATGATGACAATGGAGCTTTCACCGTTTTGTTTGCTGGCAGAGACAACTATCGCAAAAGGCCCCTGCCAATGTGCAAGGTAGAGATTGGAGGGACCCAAATCACTTCCCTGATCGACACGGGCATGTCTGTGAACGTCATGGACACAACCCAGTTCCACAAACTCATGCCAAGGCCAGCACCCACGAAAGTCCAGAAGCTACACGTATGGAGTCATGGAACCGATACCCTTAGAGTAGTCGTACAGGAAAATGAGGGAAAGAGGACACAAACCAGATTTCACATAACGAAAGGGGACACCGGCACTCTACTGGGATGTCACATAGCAGAGGACCTGGGCCTGGTCGTCTTTGCTGCCAGGTGCATGATTCGCATGCAGAGAGCATCCTGGAGGAGTTCCTGCAGTTGTTTGTAGGTTAAGATGCTTGAGAGGTGTCAAGGTAAAGCTCCACATTGATGAGACCATTAGACCTGTAGCCCTGAGACACAGAAGAGTGCTGTTCTACCTACGTCCGTTGATTGAAAGAGTTGGAAAAACTTGAATGGTTAGGCGTGATTGAAAAAGTGACTGGACTGACTCTGTGGGTGTCCCGCCCCCCCCCGTGATATCCCCCAAGCCCAAACAACCAGGAGCCATAAGACACTGTATTGACATGTGGCACCCAAACGAACCAATATGCCGAGAACGGTACATCACTCCCACAGTTGATGACATGGAAGCCAATCTGAATGTTGCTAGCTGGTTTTACAAATTGGATCTAAATGCTGGATACCACCAGCTTGTGCTCAATGAGGTGAGTCGATATATCACTACCTTCTCAACCCATGTGGGTCTTCGCAGATACTGATGCCTCAACTTCGGAATCTCGTGGACTGGCGAAGTGTTCAAAGATATCATTCGAGAGACCCTGTCGGGATTAGTCGGTGTGCTCAACGTGAGCAACAACATCTTGATATTCTCTGACATCCTAGAAGACCACCACTTGAGGCTGAGAGCCACCCTAAAGCAACTATCAGACTGTGGGCTGAACTTCCACAGACAGAAATGCTCATTCTACACCAATGCCATTGAGGTCTACGAGTACCACTTCTTAAGCGATGGGCTGCAGGTGGATCCGTATAAGGTGGAGGCCATACGAGCGGCGGCTGTCCCACAAAACGCTCCGAAGTGAGGACCTTTCTGGGGACGGCCAACTACTGTGGGTGATTTATCCCCAACCTGGCCACCTTGTCAGAGCTCCTCTGGGCCCTAACTAAACATGAGTGCCCCTGGGAGTGGAAAAGCAGAACAGAGCAGGCGTTCAAGAGGGTTCATACATCCTATATTGCTTCTGTATTAGGTTTTACATTGTAAAAAGACACACGTCCTGATGTATGTTTTGGCCTGATTTCTTTTATTGCAGCATTTATAAATGTGTATTTACTGTTCTACTAAATGTTCTAAGGTTTCCCTATAAGATCATGACCTAATCGTTCTTTTGTAATGACTGGTGACAGTTTTCTATGTTAACTATGTAACTTAGAGTACTACTACCCTCTGTGAGGAGCATGATGGAATCCCCTTGCAATTATATCCCAACAGTCCCATTTGGTAGAGCTTGCATCTTTGGGACTACTCCAAGCTGCAGGATGGGATTTTCAGTTGTGGTTTTAGTTTTTTCTTTTTGGGTTTCTCCATTTAGCTAATGGTTTCTCCATTTCTGTTTTTCTCCAGCTTAGATTCTCTTCCACTCCCTTTCAGCACAATGTACTCCCCTCCCTGCCATGTGGTTTCTTTCCCACCAGATCCAGTAACACCTTTTTATTAATTCTCATAAGTTTTCTACTTCATCAGGTCGATTACCATTGCTGGTAAATGTCCTATTATGACCACTTTGAAATTAATTTCCCTCCACAACAAAACCCTCAACCATCCTGTGAAAAGAAAAACGATATCTGATTATTGCAATAATCTTAAATCTGACTTGGCATTTCTCCAAGGAACCAAAATAGGCAATATAGAAGCCTTAATGCTCAGTGGTTGGGTCAGTGATTTGATCTGTGCTGCACTATCTAAGGAAAATGTATCCTCACCCTAATTTCAAGAAATTCAAGCCTATCCATAATTGCCTCAGAACCGGCTAATGAAGACAGATGGTTGACTACCCTACTCAAATATGGCGCAACAGAATTCTATGCCATAAATATTTATGACCCTAAGGGTGATGTACTTTAATATTGATCATCATTAAACTCCAAACTAGCTCTACTACTCCCTGCAGGCTGTATTATTCTTGGGGGTGATTTTATTTTACTCATGGACACTATTCTGGATAGACAGTCTACCTTGAAATACAGACCTGCCTGAGCTCATAAAAGCAGACGTAATTTATGTACCTCCCACGGTCTGACATCTAGAGGTTACACAACCTGAGTTAGGCAGTGACTTCAACTTCTTCTTGCCCCCCAATTAATAGCTTTTCAAGAATGGACTACATATAAATAGGTGCTTGTTTATTCCAGGAAACATTATCATCCTCGATTGTACCAATTGCAATCTCTGATCACGCCACAATCTCAATACAGATCGCACCTCTGCACCCGAAAATCTGCTCCTAAACAGTGACATTTTGGAAAAAGAATCAGACATACAGGAATTAGAAAGGGGATTTATACTGTTCCTAGAGGAAAGCACAAATTCGGTCTCCTCTCCCTTCAATCTATGGGACTCTGTAAAATGTTTCATAGGGACAGATAAGCCGCATGGTAAAGAAAAATAAAGAACTAAAGACCTCCCTGGACTCTTTTGCTAAAGATATTAAAGGAAAAGAAATTCTCTACTGACCATCAAAAGATTCTTCACTATCGGTGACACTTAAGTACCTCAGATACGAATATAATGCAATTATTAGCAAGCAAGGGAATCTATGGGTACACGCTCTGAAATGTAAAAAAAAGTTTTTATCTAAATAAAGACATGAAATTTCTAACTGTCTAATTAAAGTTCAAGAAAAGCAATAACCCAATATCAAGCATTAAAGACTCTAAAAGAGAAATCAAAAGTAAACTTGCATTCGAGATTAATTCTAAAAAGTTTATGCCTCACTCTACAAACCCACCATAAACATTTCGAGAGTCTTGTATTGACATTTTAAAATCCATTCCAACAGAACTATTTCTGAAACTAACAAACTTAATATAAATAAACCCCAAAAAAGACTGAGATTCTAGAAACAATCAAACTCATCTCTAGTGGTAAAGCTCCAGTTCCTAAGGTCCGACCCATCGGCTTCTACAAAACATTCACTCACAGGATTATTACATCACTTGTGGTGGTTCTCAACCATCAGCAGAGTATTTGGCACCATGGCTGAAACCACATTAGTTGCCATTCCAAAAGACAGCACAAACCATTTAGCACCAAAACTCGCAGACCAATCTCACTGATAAATATGGAATCCAAAATCTATGCCAAAATTCTGACTTAATTTGTTGAACTGCTTATACCAAACATATCCATGTTCCTCAGTCAGGATTTCTCAAAGGTGGACTTGCTAGTTATATTTGCATGTTTTGCCACATTATTGAAAGAGCTTCTCTGCCACCTGCTGCTGCTGTAACTGTGGATACAGAGAAGACTTTTGATAAGGTCAAATGGCCATATCCCCAAGCAACCCTCTGCCAATATGACCTCGGAGACCTCTTCATACAAATGACCATGGGCCTATAAGCTAATCCCATGTTGAAAATCAAAATTAATGGTGCCACATCAGATCCTGTTGTTTTTTGGAGAGGAACATGACCAGGTTGACCTCTGTCTTCCCCTTTATTTTATTTAGGTATAGACTTGCATTAAATATTGATAAATAATTTCCCTGATAATAAAGGATTTGCCTTAACATTACGTATCTCAAAAACAGCAGAGCCTGATACAGCCATTATAAATATCATCCATAACCTTTCAAAATTTTTAGGGTGCTCATAAATATGTTAGAAATTGGGTTTCTGGTTGGCAGAGGTATGCACCCTATCCAGGAAGGAACCACAATCTTAGTCAGGCTAAGCTAGATACACATTAAAAGATAACCTCTGCTCAGCCTCTGGTAGCTTGGCACAGAGCAGTCAGGCTTATCTTAAGATTCAATGCGTGAAGTATATGTGCAACACACACACAGTAACAATGAAAACACCACAAAAAGACCCCACACCAAGCTAGAAAAATAGACAATACTTTTATGAGTAAATCAAGACTAGAATGACAAGAATCCAATAAGTTGAACCGGAGTTATGAATTTTGTAAGATTAAATGAAAATGTAGTGCTTAGGGTCATAAAGCGCCAACCTGGGACATCTGTGACCGGGGCAAATCCAAACGTTCAGGCCGACTGCGATGGATCATGGGTCAGATACAGAGACCAGCCTTGGCCCGCTGAAAACAGGCTGGCGTCGACGCCGAGGAGGCGATGCATCATCGTCGATCCCTTGGATTTAGGCGATGCATCTGTTCCAATCCACGCAGTCGGAGAAGCTTCGTTGGTGAACGGCTTTGCGATGCATTGTTGGCGAGCCGCGTAGTCATCGAAGCGATGTCATCAATCAGCAAGGCGTTGGAGACGATGCATCGATTCTGCTGGCACAGAAAACTCACTTCCATGGGCCCAGGACTGGGTTGGCACCACTTGGCAGGTTGTGGCTCACAGATGGCAGAGTCCAGGTGCTGATGCAGGTTTGCAAGAAGTTTTTGATGTTCCTGAGACTTCAGAACAGGGGGCAAGACAGCAAGCCCTTGGAGTCACTCTGGGTTCACGTGCGATGGGTCCAGTCCTTTTCCTCAGCAGGGCAGCACAGCAGAGCAGCACAGCAGAGCAGAAAAGCAGTTCTTCCAGAAGAGTGGCAGTCCTTGTAGCAGCACAGCAGTCCTTTTTTTCTAGCAAACATCTTCACAGGTCCCTTAGTGTCTGGTGTGGAGGGTTCAGAGATGAAGTACTTATACCCAGTTGTGCCTTTAAAGTGGGGGTGACTTCTGAAAAGGTTCTTTGAAGTGCAAAGAGGTCCTTCCTCCCCATCCCTGGCTCCAGACTATCAGAAGGGGGTAATCAGCTCTTTGTGTGGGGACAGGACACTACCTATTCAGGTGCAAGTGCCAGCTCTTCCCTCCCTGCCCAGGAAGGGCCATCAGAAAGCAGATGGATCCTCCGATACACCTAACCTTCCTGTGTTTGTGGCTGTTTAGAGGGAGCAC
This sequence comes from Calotriton arnoldi, assembly GCA_963921515.1. Lineage (NCBI taxonomy): Eukaryota > Metazoa > Chordata > Amphibia > Caudata > Salamandridae > Calotriton > Calotriton arnoldi. The sequence goes on from CAWUFW010003956.1 coordinate 1,423,534, forward strand.
ACAAAGTGAAGATGTCACCCACCCCAGACGAGTATTGGAATCAGGCTGCAGGTACACAAAGCAGTAAGAGCAGAGAAATGTACACTTTCTAAAAGTAGCATTTTTGAAATAGTAATGTTAAATTCAACTTTACCAGTAAAGAGGATTTATTATTACCATTCCAAAGATATAAAACATGACAAAGCTATTCCGTTCTAATCAGGAATTACAACTTAAAAGTGTATTAAGGTATTCCCAATGTTAACCTATGAGAGCAATGCAGCTGGGTTTGAGAGAGATTCAGTGCGCATGAGGGTTTGCCCTCATGTGCACTGACAACCAGTGCACCTACAACTCCCAGTCTGCCTGTCATCTCAGTGGCAACGCTACAGAAAGAATAAAACGATAATAAACACAGGTTCATTATCATTTTATTTTTTTCATTTTTTGGCTGCTGGGGGGGGGCGACGCTCTTCCACCATAGCAGAGGAGCCGCCGCTGATGGAATCAATACTGCTTCCCTGCTTGTCCAAATTTTGTGACCCTAGGCAAATATTTTTTTTCACAGAGCCTCCTTTTTCTATATTATCACATATGAGTTAATATTTGAGTTCAAGAGATGCTCTGTAGAAACACCTCTTAGATTTGATTTCATAGACTTATTGTGTTGCTCCATCTATAATAAGAATCTATGCCATGTTTAGGGTTTACATGACTACTGACTTGCCTCTTAGTTCACTGATCACCATGAATGTTTAAAAAAAACTATCACTTTTTAAAAAAATGTCTGTCTCTGCAGTAGAGGTGGGTGAGCTAACAAATTATTAGTGAGAGCAGAGCAGAGCCATGGGTCTGGCTGAGCTCTAAGAGCCTATGCATGAGCCAAGCCCTGGAAATATTTGGCATGTATATCATACAACAAACACCATATAAGCATGAGTTCCCAGGGAGAACTACCAGACCAGACAGACAGGGCAGGGGCCAAGCTTCAGTGGGGGTGTTTGGGGGTGTGACACCCCACATTCATTCTTGGTTTGGTAATTGGGTCTGGGCGCCCTGAGTCAAGTGTGCTATGTCTGTGTTGGTTTTTCTCATCGTTCTTATTTCATTAAGAGGTTTTAACTTGTTAATTTTTTAGATGGGATAGTGACTGGTTTACCAAAAAGTAGTAAATCTGAACCCATTGAACTACTCATTGAATGGGTGCACATTTACTATTTGGAATTCCCAAACACAGGCAGCAATAGGTTTGGAAAACTGTTCTAGGTACTAATGGCAATCAAACACCCAAAAGGTGATAGGATGAATGCTTGCAAGTAGTCTAACCACTAGCAGATGCTTAGAGTAGCATTCCAACTCATCGATATGCGCCCACTGTGCTGCTCTAGACAGAGGCCCACTTAATGCAAATCATTATTGACCCTGCTCCTCATGGAAACAGTCCATCCCGAACCTTTGTCATCTCACCACTCCCTATACAGCGCGATGGGCCCCATTACGATGGCGGGCGGACTTTGTCCGCCCGCCACCGTAACGGTAAACGGGACCAACCGCCAGATGTGCGGCAGTCCCGCTAGGTCCATTAGGATGCAACCGCCACCCAGGCGGTCGCATCACGCATCTTTACATTGCGGCGGGCGGTGCTGTGAGCAGCACCCGCCGCAATGTAAAATCTGCATGTTGTGCATTGGCATGCACAACGTGACAAGCACCGCGCGGTGCCTGCCACCTTGTGCGTGGCATTGAAGGGGGGTACCATAGGTACCCCCCAAGTGCAGCCACCCATCCCCCCCGGGGGCCCGCAACGGGCCCCCAAAGCCATTCACTGCATGCCTTTCCATGGCGGAGTCTCTGCCATGGAAAAGCATTTCACCGCAGGCATAATAATATGGATGACGGTGCCTGCAAGGCACCGCCACCATATTGTGTGCCTTTTCCGCCCGGCCGGCAATCCGACCGGCGGAAAAGCGGCAGACGGTCTTTCCGCCCGCCGCGGTGCCCCTCGCCATACTAATATGGCGGGGTGTGACACAGGAACATTTGGCGGGCGGATCGCCACCGCCGGCCCGGTGGTAGCGATCCGCATGAGATCCTAATAGGCCCCTCTGCTTTTTCAGTTGGGAAGCTTGAGTATCATTTTCCCGTATCTCACTATTACACCCCTGTCAATAATGCACATTGTGACTGTGCTAACAGCATTGCCTCTTTGAGAGAGGTATAGCCTCAGATTCAGCACAGATTTGTACCTGAGGGCCCAAAGAAGGGGAGGGAAGGGAAATTCACACTTGAAAGGCCGAAACTAGCTAGACGGAAATCAGATTTCCTCATCAACCGGATATCTACACGGTCTGTAAAGCCCCTCTGCCTCTCCACCCTGTGGCAGCAGGCAAAAAGTCATATGCACAGACAACGTTAAAGAAAACCTGAAGGCTCTTGGGGTATCATCCGTAGACCACCATTCAAAATGCATATGTGTTTTCCCCTTCACATAACCTTTATATATCATGTCACACCAACAGTACACAACACTCATTATGTGAGGGAACTAAGGCCCCCAGTTAAGAGTGACTGCTCAGATGTCCCAGAAGGGCCAGTTGACTTTGTTTCCGACAATGTTTCAGATGCAAATGCGTTGTACCCCTGGAACTGGGATGAGTTTCCAGCAAACATCGGGCACACCTGGTGTGAGTGGCTATGGATTCTCATCATTACAATTGAGGCTTGCGTGCACCCATTAACCAGGAGAGCTTATTGCTCTGCTAACAAATGTCAAAGCATGGTGCACCTCCAATGGAATAAGGGATTGTTTATTCCACCAAAGACACAGGTAGCATATGGGAGAAAAAGTAAAACAGGGAATGGTGGCACACCTTCATATCCTTGCAAGTATCCTTGTCCCTTCAACATGCCCATCCCAGATAAGACACACAGGGGCCTATTCACAAACTACATTTTGTTGCACCTTTTGTAGTACTATTCAGGTACCACAAAATGCTATTCACTAACCTATGTGCTGCCTCTCCTATCTTTTCTGTGTGGAGATCTCTTCTCCGACTACATTTTAGTAGTAAATCAGGGAAAGGGAAGGGATGTGGCTGGAAGATGGGGAATGCTTACAACAATGCCAGGGGGGATTAGGGAGGAGTAAGGTTGGGTTCATGGAGGCACATGCACCCACCCACAAAACAGTAAGCCCATTCTTATTCACAACTGTACTTCTAAAGTTACTAAAGCAAAAAAGGATCCATAACGGTTGTAAATGTACTTCAGCTCAGACCCTGGAGTAAGTCCAGTACCACCCATGGCCACTCACAGGTACTGCAACACCCTATCATAGCAAATAATAGTGGCAGGGATTTAAAATTGGAAATAATGTTAAGATAAAATCATTTATTTTGACTTTTTAAAAATAAATGTAATTTAATATTTGACAACAGTATATAAATGTGCAATTTAAATTATATTATAAGATATTTAATAACATTTTTAATTTAAAAATAGATCTAATTAAAAAACAATTAATTTAAATTATATACATAAATGTTAGAAGATTTTAATACATAATAATAAATATCATGTTATATAAACATTTTACCTTGGGTGAGCTTTTTAAAAAAAATCTTTAAAAAACGACTTTGCTTTAATGTCATATATGGAAATTAAATATTTATTTCTAAGTTAAGTTAATAGTGCTTTAGCATTTGTATTTTGCTTTGCATTTAAAATAAATATATAACTTCCCCTATTACTTTCTCCTATATTTTACCAGAGGAGGATCTAAGCACGACTCCAGAGATCTCCGCCAAGGTGTGAAAAGTTACTGGTAGTAACTTTACACTTGCAAATTAGGCTCCACCCCCTGAGATCAGGGGGTGGAGACATGTAACTCTACACTGTGCAGTAAATATGCACTCGTACATAGCGAATAGCCAAAATTACAAAGTGTATGAATTACAAAGTGTAAGAATAAATGTACATGTGTAAATATATCTTTTTGAATAGCCCTCACAGGGACTACTTCTGTCCAAAAGAATCCCTGTCATCTGATTTCAAAAACCTTTGAGAACTTCTGCCCGGTTCCCATGTGACAATCTTGACTCGTGCTCCATGGTATAAGATCCGATTACTGCAGGGAAATGGACAACACCTGAAGCTTTGAGCATCCACCCTTCACCACAATTAGCCACGTGTACAGTGATGATCTGTCTTGACCATAAAATGGATCTATAGCATTTTCAGGACCAACAAAAATAAAGAAAAACCCAGTTCTGCCTTTTAACAGTCTGTAATTAATGAAGGCTGCAAAATGTTTTCTCTAGGAATACTTCCAACTGAAGTTTCCTCACATTAAGAGTAATCCCAGGCTCAAGACTGGATCCGGAGATCTTTTTTTTAAATCAGTATTCCCTGTGTGCCAGTAGGTGGTGCCTTATGTATCCGTGGTGGCTTCATACCGTCCGTCAGTGATGTAACTCAGCCGCATATACACATCACTCTATATACTGACTTTCTTTCTGCACCCTTCAATGTAGATATGAAGTTCCACTCCCAACTTTGTTGGGTTTCTGATGGCTCCAAAAGTATCCAGGCGCTGTACCAGGTAGCGACAATGCCTTCCCCCAAAATCTACAAGATTCAAGCTGCACCACGACTACACGAAGCAGATGTCAGTCACTGACCCACATGATGTGTGCCTCAGGTGCTTGGGCTCCGGGCTCAACTCAAAGTTGTGCGATAAATGTGCCTCATGTACCAATAAGTGACCTGGGAGCAGGAGGGAAGCTCAACCTTGCCAAGCATGAGAAGAGGTCACAATGGAAGCAGATCCTGCTCCCACTCCAAATCATGGGGCCATCCTCTGCCATGGTCATGAGGTCAGTCTCGCTCAAATTCCCATTTCTGCTTGAAGTCTTCTGGTAAGTTGACGTTGACAATGCACTGTAAGTGCAAGAAAGCCAAGGGGGACTCAACCTCACCCTGCCACTCGAATTCTGGCTAGAAGTTGCAAGGGCCGAGACTCGAAGGGATCAGCATCTTTAGATTTCAAGCTGGTCCCACATTTGTTTCTGGCGCGCCCTGATTTTCCCGGCCCATAGTCAGTGCCCACAGCAAATATCGGCCTTCAAAGAGGCTGTGCTGCAAATTTTCCAGACATGTTGATACCGACTCCGCTAATGCTGGTAACCAATCCAATTGTGACAGCAGTCTCTGAACCTTCACTGACGTGAGCCTGTGCCAAGCATAAGTTGGTTATTAAAAAAACTAAGATGCCACCAGTGGTTGCACAGTTAGACCTTCAGCCTCGGCCTCTCCCTCATTGCCAACACTTCAGAGGCAAGAGGACCTATTCAGCCTATTTGAACATTCATCACAACACTGATTGTGATGAAGAGATCGACAATTGCACTCCTCTCATTGCACTGATTAAGGGCAAGATGCCAGTGGCCTATATACCACACCAGAGACAGACTGGACTCACCATCAGGTCTATGAATAAAAGAAAATGCATCTTTCAGTGTAGCAGTGCAACGAGCAGCAGACGTGTTAGATTTGCAATCGCCTATCCTGGAACCAAGAGCCAACTTATTGACAGAACTTCTTCAACCAGGACCAGCTTCAGCTGCACCACTTTTATCCTTTAAAGAGGCCTTTATGGATACTTTCATGCCCACTTGGTCTAAGCCCTGCTTAGCTCCGCTGGTCAGCTGACATGTGGGCAGACTGTGCAGACCAGCCCCCCGCAATCCCCAGCTTTTTGATGAAACCACAAAGCCTGAAAACCTTGTGCTGCAGACAACCACAAGTAAAGTCTATACAAATGCTTTTCCTTCAAGACCCCTGGATAGGTAGTCGAAACATAACAATGCCTTTAGCAGGAAAATGTTTTCCTTAGCCAGCCTAGCTATATGATCTTTCAATGTGGAGTGCCTTCTGTGCAGGTGCACCTACACCTTATGGGACATGACCAACAAGATCTTGCAGGCTGCCTGGAGGAGCTCAGGGCTTTTCTGACCCAACAGCCAAAGTCGAGCAGAACATAACAAATTATGTTTGCCTGCAGGCCTGGACACTACCCACAAAGGCCATGCTAATAGGAATCGGTTTAGTATTTAAAAGGCTCACCTTGATGCTATCAACCATGTTTTCCAGGGATGTCCAAGCGTTCCTTATGGATATTTAATATGATGTATCTAGACTATTCTGAGAAGAGGCTGACCGCGCTTGAGTGATTATAAGAAGTCACAATACAGTTCGCTCTTTGGGGCTATTGTGCCTAGCTAGATAATTCTACCTGCAATATAGAAACTTTAGGGACAATTCCAGAGGCTAGTTTTTCAGCAGCATCAGCCTTCCCAGCCGGTGCAGCAGCAAACTCAGGCCTTTCAGGGCAGTGGGCAAGGTGGGAAGCCAAAGCTGTTCACCTCTGTAGGGAAAGCAATTCTCCAACTCTTCCTCCTCAGTAGGGAATGCAATCCTTCAACTCTTCCTCTCCAGCTATAGTATTTCCCAAACCACCTTAATTTGTGTATCAAGACTCACAACCATCCAGTAGGTGGCAGGATGATATTTCCTTCCCGACTGGAAATCCATTACTCCGTATTGATGGGTTTTGCTGCTTTTTCAAAAGGGCTAAGATTTGCCTTTTATTCCGTCACCACGTCTTATTATCCTGCACACTAGAGCCGTTTCCGGAGCACCTTGCCACTATCTTGATGCAAGAAGAACCTAGACCGAGACAAGGCTGACTTAGCACTCGAGCAATTCAAAGTAGTCACGCTACAGCTCAATCTTTGGGGTTATCGTCCATAGCCAGACAATTCCACTAGCAATATAGAAGCTTTAGGGGCTATTCTAGGGGCCTAACTTACCAGCAGCATCAGCCTTCCCAGCCGGTGTAGCAGCTAACTCAGCTCATTCAGGGCAGAGGTGGTAGTGCGCTGAAGCCATTCGCACCAGCAGGGACAACAGTCTGTCAAATCTCCCTCCACAGCTGCAACAGTTTTCAGGTTGCTTTGATTTGCCTTCCAAGGCCCACTACCAACCGGTAGGGGTAAGAATATAATATTTCCTCCCTTTCATTTTGTACTCGCCTCTTAATCCCCACACAGCAGAGCAGACTATGCCTCTATCTTGATATAAGGAGTTAATAACCTGCTGGCCAAAGGCTTCATTGAGTGAATGCCAGACTCGGAGACTGGCAAGGGGTGTGAATTCATGCTACTACCTCATGCTGAAGAAGGATAGATACCTCATACCTATACTTGACCTCAGTTCATTGATACTTTCCTGAAGAAGGACAATTTTAAAATGCTCACCCTTGCTCAATCCTCTCTGCTGTGGATCCAGGGGACTGGATGGTGTCCCTGGACTTTGAGGACACATATTTTCATATTCCAGTGCTTCAGTCCCACAGACGCTACCTGTTGTTCACAGTGTGGTCGGAGCACTTACAATTTGCTGTGCTATACTTTGGCCTTACCCGTAGGTTTTTGCAAAAGTGATGATACTGATTGCAGCTCATTTTCATAGGTCAGGCATATTTGTATTCCCGTACCTCGATGACTGGTTGCTCTAGGGGGGCACGCCACAGTCATTCATAGATCACCTCTAGACAACGGCTGGGCTCTTGATCTCATTGAGGTTTTAAATCCACGAGCTGAAGTGCCACCTGGGCCCTACACTGGGGACTCCATTCATAGGAGCTATCCTGTACACAGTAGCATTCAAGGTCTTTCCACCACCACAGTAAGCCTGGGACATTCAAGATATCATTCCAGGATTTAGGGTTCAGTCTTGGGTCTTGGTGAGGATGGTTCTCAGTATTCTTGAGCTTCTGGCCTCCTGAATTCTCCTCATCTGTACCCCAGATGCCACATGTAGACGCTGCAATGGTAAGGTTTAAATGGGCCCAACACTGGGATTGCTTCTCTGACTCTGTCCAGATCTCTTAAGAGATAGCTCAGGACCTCATGTGGTGGCAGACTAACACCAGCCTGACAATTGTCAGGCTACCCTCCCTTCTCCACTTTCATGTCACACTAATAACAGATGCATCATTACTGGGTTTGGCGGCCATCTGGAGGAGGTCGAGAGCAGGGGCTTCTGGTCTACAGTGGAGAACCATCTCCACATCATCCTTTTGGGTTTGGGGTGGTCTACCTGGTGCTGACAGCCTTCCTACTGATGGTCCAGGGAAGGCTGGTAGGTTCTAATGGACAACACGACTGCCATGTGGTACTGCAACAAGCAGGGAGTGGGTTGGGGTCCAGGAACCAGTGCCAGGAGACTTTTAGTCTCTGCAGGTGGCTGGATTAGCAGATGATCTTTTTGGTAGCCCACCACCTAGCAGGGACCCACAATGCCAGAGCACACAAGCAGAGCAGACCAAAAGTGGAGTCTCCATCCTGAGGTGGCACAGGCCATCTTCGATAAGCAGGGCTATATCGTTGAACACACAGTGTCAGCATTTTTGCGCACTGGAGTTTCTCGCTCATGTTACTTTCTTTCCGTTACCTCTTGTTGGACCTGGCCCTTTTTGTAGGGTTATCCCCAAACTTTTTGCCTTCTTTCTCCAATTTTTTCTAACCTGTTTTTGATGGTTTTAGGACTCTTGGCACTTTACCACTGCTAACCAGTGCTAAAGTAAAGTGCATATGCTCTCTGTCTAAATTGTATTGGTGATTGGTTAATCTTTGATTGGCATATTTGATTTACGAGTAAGTCCTTAGTAAAGTGCACCTGGTGTGCATAGGGATTGTAAATCAAATACTACTAGTGGGCCTGCAGCACTACTTGTGCCACCCACATGAGTAGCCCTGCAAACCTGTCTCAGACCTACCATTGCAGTGTCTGTGTGATCAGTTTTAAACTGCCATTTCGACCTGGCAAGTGCACCCACTTGCCATACTCAAACCGTCCCTTTTACTACATGTAAGTCACCCCTAAGGTAGGCCCAAGGCAGCCCCATGGGCAGGGTGCAGTGTCTTTAGAAGGTAGGACATGTACTTGTGTGTTTTACATGTCCTAATAGTGAAATACTGCTAATGTCGTTTTTCACTACTGCAAGACCTATCTCTCAAGGGTAACATGGGGATTGCCTTGAAATGCCTTTTAAGTGTAATTTCCCAGTGGGAGCAGTTATAGATTTAGAGTTTGGGGTCTCTGAACTCACAATTTAAAAATACATATTTTGGTGAAGTTGGCTTTTAAATTGAGCATTTGAAGGTGCCACATTTAGAAACTGGGGAAACAATGGCTCCTGTGGAATAATAATACAGTATTTCTGATGCAATTCTGCACAATGGCAATATACAGGGTTAGTAGGATGTCAAAAGAAAGCTGGCCACTGACACTGAGGGAATAGTCAATGTGAATTTTTTTCCGTTTATATAATAAATAAATGAAATAAACAATATATACATAGGGCTTGAGAATCACAATATGATTATACAACAAACAATGATTACAAATAGTGAACGGTGTCCCAGTGAAAAAAACATTGGAACCTAAACTAATAGTGACATAATACGTGACATATGTACAAGGTTTCACTTGAAAACATTTTGGCGACCATTAAATAATTCAAAATCAATTGGACAACACTTTATACAATCATAAGTGTTTGATAATAGTTCGCCTTTGTTAATTGTCGACGACGTTTCGACCCTATCTGAAGTACAGGGTCTCTTCAGGACCTAAAGAATGTAGGGACACCTAAAAGAAATGGGAGGATACTGTCCGTGTGTGGCCAAGGCAGTGGTTTGCAAAATTGGAGGTAAAGGCTTCTGAAAAGGGAGGGAGCGTACCTGAGGGGAGGCCTGCACTGCCTAATGTGAAAAGCAGTGTCACCGTGAAATAAGTGAAGAAAAAACTCACAGGGACCCGGCCGGGCACTGTGAAAGGTAATAAATGCATAATAGTTAGATCAGTGTACAATGGCATGGCTAATGTTTAATAGTAGATTCAAGATGTGGTAGCATGGATAATGTTTATAACAAGAACAAGCCACAAGAACTTACCCCTTGTGAGGGTAGTGTTAGGCAGAAAGGATGGCAGGGCCTGGATATCTCAGCATTACTCGGGGCACTTGAAATTCACAAGGTACAAGAACTGTATGTGAAAACGAAAATGTCAAAAGCAGAAAATGTAATTCCTAGCAAATGATTGTGGGGTATTGGCGGGTAGCTGCAATGTTTCATTTAAGAAAAAGCTTACCCATGTGGGTTTCTCTGGCTGATCAGCAGAATGGCCGATCTAAGCTGCAGGCGATTGCTTCGTATATGGGCAATGAACGCCAAAGAAATAACAAGTGGAGCTCTAAAATAAGAAAATAGTAATAATGAGGACGGGCGCTAGATAAATAACCAAGGTCTTAAATGTAGAACCAAGGGCATTGAGGTCAGGGCTGTTAGTACCTTGGATAGAGCAGATAGGTATTCTGGATCATGTAGCCATGCCTGACTCACCATTTTATGGCGGGAACTTTTGCTTATCCATTGCTAAACAACTACTATCCTGTTGTTATCGCACCAAACAAGGAGACGGACGCTCCACTGTTCCAGCAGCACTCGGGGGACAAACACCGGCTATTTCAGCTTATCCAAGGTACTAACAGCCCTGACCTCAATGCCCTTGGTTCTACATTTAAGACCTTGGTTATTTATCTAGCGCCCGTCCTCATTATTACTATTTTCTTATTTTAGAGCTCCACTTGTTATTTCTTTGGCGTTCATTGCCCATATACGAAGCAATCGCCTGCAGCTTAGATCGGCCATTCTGCTGATCAGCCAGAGAAACCCACATGGGTAAGCTTTTTCTTAAATGCAACATTGCAGCTACCCTCCAATACCCCACAATCATTTGCTAGGAATTACATTTTCTGCTTTTGACATTTTCGTTTTTCACATACAGTTCTTGTACCTTGTGAATATCAAGTGCCCCGAGTAACGCTGAGATATCCAGGCCCTGCCATCCTTTCTGCCTAACACTACCCTCACAAGGGGTAAGTTCTTGTGGCTTGTTCTTGTTATAAACATTATCCATGCTACCACATCTTGAATCTACTATTAAACATTAGCCATGCCATTGTACACTGATCTAACTATTATGCATTTATTACCTTTCACAGTGCCCGGCCGGGTCCCTGTGAGTTTTTTCTTCACTTATTTCACGGTGACACTGCTTTTCAGATTAGGCAGTGCAGGCCTCCCCTCAGGTACGCTCCCTCCCTTTTCAGAAGCCTTTACCTCCAATTTTGCAAGCCACTGCCTTGGCCACACACTGACAGTATCCTCCCATTTCTTTTAGGTGTCCCTACATTCTTTAGGTCCTGAAGAGACCCTGTACTTCAGATAGGGTCGAAACGTCGTCGACAATTAACAAAGGCGAACTATTATCAAACACTTATGATTGTATAAAGTGTTGTCCAATTGATTTTGAATTATTTAATGGTCGCCAAAATGTTTTCAAGTGAAACCTTGTACATATGTCACGTATTATGTCACTATTAGTTTAGGTTCCAATGTTTTTTTCACTGGGACACCGTTCACTATTTGTAATCATTGTTTGTTGTATAATCATATTGTGATTCTCAAGCCCTATGTATATATTGTTTATTTCATTTATTTATTATATAAACGAAAAAAAATTCACATTGACTATTCCCTCAGTGTCAGTGGCCAGCTTTCTTTTTGACATCCTACTAACCCTGTATATTGCCATTGTGCAGAATTGCATCAGAAATACTGTATTATTATTCCACAGGAGCCATTGTTTCCCCATTAACTTACTTACCCAGGCTCCCCGTGAGTAGGGTTCCCTTGTTTTTTGTTCTCAACATTTAGAAACTGGGCATTTTCTTGCTTAACCATTCTGTGCCTCTGCCTGTCTGTAGAATACACATCTGGGTTGCCTGACAGTTGGTTTCTTGTGCGTTCACTCTAGACAGTCACACAAAGGGAGCTGAGGTGTGCCTTGCATGTCCTGATGGGCCATCATCAGGCTGATGGGCCTTCCTGAGCTGGAGTGGTGGTAGGAGTTGTCACTGACACCTGAATAGGGAGGGCTGTGCCTGTCCTCACGCAAAGCAGTCTCCACCCCCGGTTGTGTATCTGGAGCCAGGTCAGGGAAAGGCAGGGTCTTGTGCACTACAAAGACTCTCCTTTGAAGTTTGCCTACTTCAAAGGCAGAAAGGAGTATTAGTATTGGACCTACGACACCCCAAAATCGGAACACTTCTGGACTGAGGACATTCTGCTAGAAAGAAGAGCTGGATGCCACTCTGCCTGTTGCTTTGTTGTGCAGGCCTGCTGCTTCTGCTTCTGTCCTGGGAGTGAAAGGACTAGACTTTGCTTTCTAAATCCTGCTTCCAAGGTTCTCCAAGGGCTTGTGTTTGCTTCCCTCCTGTTAAGAAGTCTCAGGGCCATCAAAGACTTCACCTGCCAGTGCCCTGGCTCTTCTGCTGAGAGTCCTGACATGCCAAGTGATGCCAAATCCAATTCCTGGGACCTTGAAAGTGGCATCGACTCTCAGCACATGTATATCGATGCATCGCTGCAAAAGATCGACGCAGCAACTGCTGCGCGACTGAGAAACCGACACAGCACCTGCTTCACCACTGTCACATCGACACAGCGTATCTGAATTTTCGATGCATCGTCCCTGGGCGCGGATTGTTCATCGACATCGCACCAAGGAACTGAGGCCATGTGTTCGGAAACCAACCCATCACCTCCCCTGCCAGTAAGGAACTGACGCATCACCTCCCCTGCCAGAAAGGAACCCGACGCATCACCTCCCCTGTCAGTAAGGAACTGACGCATCACTTCCCTTGTGTAGTAAGAAACTGATGCATCGCTTTGCTTTTCCAGCACCTCACCTCCCCTGCGCCTGCTTCATCTTTGATTTGTGACGCATCTAAGGTATTTTGGGCTAAAAGAAATGCATCCATTGATGGATTCAATTCTATGGACTAAACTTGCTTAATATTTAAAAAGTGATATCTTGACTTGTGTATGTTGGATTTTTGTTGTTTTGGTCTTGTTTCATTCAGATAAATATGGGCTATGTTTCTAAACTGGTGTGGACTCCTTGTGTAGTGTTTTCACTGGGTTACTGTGTGTATGTACAAAAGCTATACACATTGCCTCTGAGATTAGCCTGACTGCTCGTGCCAAGCTACCAAGGGGGTGAGGAGGGGTTATCTTAGCTGTGTGACTCCCTTACCCTGACTAGAGTGAGGGTCCCTACTTGGACAGTGTGCAAACCACTGCCAACTAGATACCCCATTTCCAACACCTCTCATGCCTCAATTTTGTTTTGCAAAGCCAAGGCAGTCCAGGCCCAAGTCATTTTAATGCCTGGACTTGTCCAGGAGGGTGTTGTACCCAGAGCCCCTGAGCCTGAGCATTTGCCCTCTCATCCACTCAAAGGGGACCTCCTTTGTCAGCAACAGGGCCGGTCGTACACCTGAATCTTCACAATCTATGCACCTATGCAGGGAGACTGCGAGGCACTAGTTGTATTTTTTTGACTTGCCATCTGAAGTGGTAGATTCCATTCTTGCAGTCAGACTCTCGTTCATAAATAGCACATATGCAAAGGTGTTCAGAAAAGTTTGTGGACTGGTGTGGGGTCCATCACCCCAACCATCTGTAGACCCAACTTTCAGATGTATTGTTATTTGTTTTGTCATCGGCCCAGATCAGCCTTGCACTGTATACAGTTAAGGGTTACTTGTTGGCGCTTTTGGACGTTTTATTTTTGCCTGATCAATCCCCTCTCATTAAATCAGTAATTTTGATGGTCTTTTCTGAAGAGCCTAAAGCTGACATTCTCTTCAAAGCAATTTGTCATGCATCAGTAGAACCTAAATCTCGTCCTGATGTTTTTTATGTCCACATCATCTGAGCACATACACAGTTGCACGCTACGGCTTCTGATAATCAAGGTAGTCTTTTTTAATGCCATCACTTCTGCATGCTTCTTGAGAGAACTACAAGTGTTCTCTGTGCAACCTCCCTTTCCCACTTTCTTCCTAAAGCAAATTGGTGCAGAGCACTTGAGCTGCCTTCTGGCCACAGGAGGTATCATCCTTCCAAGTTATGTTATGTTATTGCTATTTATAGAGCGCACTGTTACCCGTGGGTGTCCTGGTGCTGTGAAGTCCTTTTGAGGCCTAAGAGGAAAGGATGGTACACAGAGATTTAGGAGGAGAAAAGCCAGGTCTTTAAAGCCTTTCTAAAGGAGAGTAGATTTGTCATGGACCTAAGCTGCAGCGGCAGGCCATTCCAGGCCTTCGCTGCACATGTTACAAAACTTCTGCCTCCCCAACTGGCTTTACGCACTTTGGGTACTGATATTAGTTTTGCTTCTGATGACCGTAGCACTCTTTTTGGTATATACCATTGAAATTTCTTTTTCAGGAACTCCGGGCCGGTTCCCTGTAGGGCTTTGTGAACCAGGCACAGAGCCTTAAACTGTATCCTCTTTCTAATCGGCAGCCAGTGGAGTTTTTTGATCTGAGCCGAGATCGAGGCAAATTTTGATGTACCAGTGAGCAATCTGGCAGCTGCATTTTGAAGAAGTTGTAGTTTGCGCAGGAGCCCATCCTGCATGGAAAGGTATAGCCCGTTGCAATAGTCTAGCCTAGACAAGGATAGTGAAGTGATTACTGTTTGTATACTGTCTTTGGGTAAAAAAGGTATTAAGTCCGCCACTCGATTACCGGGCCAATATTTTTCGCTCCACCACACCCCTCTAAAAAGGAGGAGAGCTTCCATTGGCTTGACCCTAAGAGAGCTTTAAGTTTCTACATTGATCACATAAGAGGCCATCATGTGGATGATCAGCTCCTTGTGGAGTTCACTGGGACCAAGAAAAGCAAGGCATTGCAATAGAGAACTCTATCAGATAGTCCTTTGCATTAAAATCTGCTACATGCTTGCTAAGAGGGAACCCCTAAAAGGCCTGCAGGCTCATTTAACCTGGGTCAAAACCGTTACAATGGCATTGGCAAAGGGTTGCCAGTTCTGGATATCTACCAGTCTGCAACATGAGCATCAGTGCACACGTTCAGAAAACATGAATGCCTTGACACTCTGGTTCAATAGGAGGGCTATTTTGCCTGCTCGGTCCTGCAAAAGTCCTAATCTGAGTCACTTTTCAGATCCTTTGGGAGGTATTGCTCTGGTACATATTCCAAATGTGAGGAAACTGCCATTAAAAGTATCCATCAGGAGAGCAAGTAACTTGCCTTCGATAATGCTCTTTCTGGGGGATACTCTATCTAACCACAGGTTCCTAACTGCCCTCCCACATCCCAGTGCTGTAGAATGGACTCCTGAACATCATATTAAGGTTACAAGTTATATGTTGGCACATTGTCACCTACAATTTGTTGTAAATGCTCCTCGTTGGAGGGTGGGTTATGAGAAAGATAGAGAACTGATGTGAGTGCACAGGGGTTTGTGCTTATATGCAGCTCTGCTCTGTCACTTCTGTAGCGCTATGAAGTCACTGTGAAAACCATACAATGGCACATACCAACGCGGGGAGCACTGCTGGAAAACATTATTTCTTGATCCTGTCTGGTGCCAGGGAATATTCTACAGGTGAGGAATCAGCAGTTAAATAGAGTATCCACCAGAAGAAGCTTTACACATGGTATGTATTAACTTTGCTTCTCATTGAGTTGGGCCAACACAGCCCCATCTCCCTTGTCAGAAGTATTAGTTTGTCCCATTAAAGGCTGACCATAGACAGGAGCCTTCAATTCAAAATTGTGGAAACATGCCTTCTTCAGGCCCTCAAAAGCCCTTTGAATCATCCAAATGGCTTTCTTCTGCATTGTAGAGGTCAGACAGCCAACAGGCAGATATGGTCCTATCGTTGGCCACAGAGTTGGCCTTTAAACTATGATCAGCTACAACCATTCATAAGCCGCTCCATAGCCTAAGATGGAGTAATATTTTCCATCGACTATGATGTGAGTACTCTTTGGTGCAGTACCTGTCAAGCAGAGCCTTGTACTTTGCATATGGATATCACAAAAACATGGAAAATCTCAGTGGAGTCAAAAATGTTTGAGTTTACTGATTAAAAACACATGGCTGGTCAGAAAAAGTAAAAAGAAAAGCAGCATGGAAGCACAGCTTTCTTAGCCATACAAGCACATTTGTCCTTATATTCTTTTCCCTTGCTTTCAAAAGGTTTGAAATACATATTTCCACACATTCATAGTTTTGATGCCAAACTCTTTTCTGCATCTTTTCTGTGCATATTCATTCACTGATTACAAACAGCATGTGATGGTGGGCATCTCAAATTTCATGTATTGTATTGTTCTTCACCCCCGGACATTCTTCTTTCTCGTGAGTGCCTGAATGATTTTTAAGGATTTCTGTATTCAGCTGACAAAGTGTGGTTTGGTTACCTGGGTCTTTTTGTATAGATTATTTCCCCAGTTAAGTATTTAGAGATTTGCAATTGGAGACTTTTCAAGGAGATTCTGTATCTTTTCTCTCTCCTGCCTTGCTCCTTCAACCCCATTCTCTTTCTCTCTCCCTATTTATTCCTGCTGTTCATCATGCTACCATTTTGTTTGTTTTCTTCACATCTTTTCCTTCTTACATCTTTCACTTCCCTTTTCTCTGTTCCAGTTTACCCTTTTTTTTGTCACGCTTTTGCAGTAGATCCATCTCTTAATCTCTCTCACTCTTAGTATTGTTTTTTCACTTTCTCCCTTTGCCTCTGCTCTCCATTTGTTTCTTTCTTCCTATATCATTCTCCCTATATCTTCTTTTCATTTGTAGTGTTTCTGTTTCCCCCATTCAATTTTATCCCTTGTTGTCCGGGTCAGACAGGCCTATTGGGCAATCAGACAGTGCCCGATGGGATGGTCTAACAGATTAGTGTTTGTTTTGTTTTTTTAGCAGTTGTGGGCCAGTTTTATGTTCCTGCTGATTTCCCAAATATGACCACTTTTTTAGCTATTTTTTTCACTAATGGGGGCCACATCTATTATGGTGCCAGGGCCTAATTTTTTTTGTCCCAGTCCGACCCTGCTTGTTGTGTTCACCCCAATATTGTGAGGGTCCTGTTAATATGGAAAAAGTCGATGCTGATATGAAAACCGATACATTCAATTATGTGAACGAAATCGCATCTTTATTAACGAATTTGTCCGTTGTGAACTCCACATCAACCCAGACTCGCAAATACAATACATAGTCAGGGAAGCACTGAGACCCAGACCAGAGGTTATTGATTGATAGGTCACAGGTGGGGTGGCACATAGTCAGCAGACAGATGCACGGACAGGAAACGTTAGATCAATCCCACAGATAGGCACAGCAACCCTACAGTGGTCAAGGGAGATTGGCCCCAGTAGTAATATACCTCTACATCGCATGTGTTTACAACGCATACCATTACAACGCAAGCCGTTACAACGAATTGCTGTAGGGGCGCTGGATGTTGGAATAGTATAATTTACTATTCCAACTCCAGTGTGTGCAACAGTAGGGAAGGTGTTAGAATAGTAAATTATACTATTCCTTAGCTTAGAGTGCCCCCTACAGCAAGTCGTTGTACGACTTGTGTTGTAATGGTACTGCGATGTAACAACGCGGTCGTTGTAACGTCGCGTTGTAATCGCATGCAATGTTACGCATGCGATGTAATGACTGTTTCCCGCCCCAGTAATGCACACATTGCCGGAGGGGATACTGTAGTGTAGTTCCTATTTCCCTAATAGGCTATGCGCATTGGAATAATATACCCTATAGGTTTGGCATAGGACTGAGGTCAGTATGCCCCTATCGAGTATATTAAACTTAATTACTTTTGTGCCAGCTAACTCAGAGGCCACTAGAAACTTCTTATAAACAAGAAGGGAGTAGTTTCTGGCAACCGCATAAACATGACAACTTTGTTTCCCTTTAGAATCGGAATACTTCTCAGAATCGTGGAAACAATAGATAACAGTTTCACTCAGCTAATCGTGCATGCTTAGTTTCCTCAGAGTTACACAGAAAGAATAGACGGGCGTTTCAATAAAAAGGTTTTATTGAACAGTCTTGTTTCTCGTGTAAGCGATATGAGCTGTTATGATCACAAGACAGTATGCAAGATATATAATGTACAGCGTAAGCAGTAGAAAGAAATAATACTGCGCTAGCATTATCTTTTAGCATATATTCACGTACATAAATAACATGAGCTAAAAATGCGAGTACTCACACGATGCTTCTCTAAGCTAGTTCTACCCCAACGTACCTAACCTAGTCTAGGTGTAGGGCAAGGTAAGAAGTAGGTGAAGTATTCTCTAGTATGGTATACTAAGAGTATGTTAAGTCTAGTATGCCAAGAGTCCCTCTAGGTTCTAGTCAGCTCCATACCTTGAGAATGGTGGGAATCTCCTGCCAGATCTCAAACTCTAACACCCCGCGAAGGGAGTCAGAACACTGGAAGCTGGATTCCTCTGCGAGCAGGAATGACAGCGTCTTCTCAGCGCGTCAGGCCGGGATACGGGCTCCTCTGAAGTCGAGGTCTCCTCTAACTTGCTTGGGCAAGGGAAGGTATATTTATACCTGGTAGGTGCCTTGGAATGTTAGCATTGACGTGAAGTCGGACACAGGAAGACGTCAGGAATGAACCCTTACGGAATAGTGGTTCATGCATAATAGATGAGTTCTTGGAGAAATCAATAATCCTGTGCTGGGCTTAGGGTTTGGTTTCTAAGAACTCGTTGTGACGTTAGGGTGGACGGATGTCGGTGACCATGCCTGTATTTGGAGTGCATGGCTAATGCCTAAATAAGGACTGGGATTCTATGCCTATATAAGGACATGTTTCAGGAAAACCTATATACGGACACCTAAAGCGGAATACAACACCCACTCCACTTTCGAATGAACGATAATACTAAATGCTAAACATTAAACTTGAGTACCACATATTGCTAAAAACATTTCTAAAAGCATAGTAAAAGAAGTTCTTTAAAAGAACTGTTGTTAAAACATGTAAAGCAATAGGTACTGTACATTTTAAAGCATTTTTTCATTCTAAGCATATATTGGAAATAAATGCAACATGAATGAATAAACAGAAATATATACATATGATGAAATGGTTGACAAGTTGTAAAAATCAAAGCCATTACATATCATGGTATTAAATGAAATTTTAGACAAATAAGGTGACAATGTGTCCCTGGAAGTATTCAAAGAAGTCCGTTTTATAAGAATAGTTCTACTGTAAGCAGATTGTTTTGCCATGTATTTTCAAAAAAATAAAAAGTTCAATGTTAGGAAGAGTTCCAAGTTTTGAAAATATGAAGGCCAAATTCATTGCTTCCCTGGTACACTGTGAGCCGAATCAAAGTCAGTGTATGGGTCTGGTGTAAACATGAAATCATCTATTTCTGTAGACAAAATATCGTCTACCGATGTTGGTGACATTTCGAACACCTCGTTCAGAAGGTTAATTGCACAGAGATGAGAAACATCGCCTTCAGCAGAAGATGCCGCAGCAATGTTCACGTCCGTTGTTACCTGTGTGCCTGTTGATCCATCTCGTACCTCAGCAGCAGCAGGAAGCGTCTGTGAGATCTCAATGAATGCTGTCATCAGGATTGGTAGCCTCTGGGGACAACACAGAGCATGGGCCGTTATCGGGTCCAGCAGAGTATCGATATCCGTTGGCATGACTGATGGGAGTGTTAGACAGATGTCTAGCACGCATTCTTCACCGCAAAGCACGCAGCGTAGAACAGGTAAGATGCAATCTTGCCAGATTGCTCTGAATGACAGGAACCATGTTGTATTAAGTTCCCGTAGACGAGGCATGCCCAAAAGCTGCACTATGCGCTCACGGCACTTCCGTTCTAGGAGAGCTTTCTCCACATCGCTCGGAGTGATGTTGGTGGATAGGCTTGCCATAGCGTAATAGTAGAAATAGGAACAGGATTCCTGCAACAAGTGCTAGAATTAATGGCACACCACCAAACACCGAATGTGCAAAGTTTGGGATGATTCCGAGGACTGCCTGGAAGGGTGCTAACAGTCCTGAACAGATGGTCTTAAATACATGTACAATACCGCTCGTATCAGACATGTTAAAGATACGTCCCATCATTTCTGCGAAATGTATAGGGCAGTTTGTACGAATTAAAGCCTGTATCTCAGCCGAAGTCCTTGCAATTTGTAAATCATAGATTTCTTTGGCCGAGGTCAAAGGCACGGTCTGTTGCAAAAGCATGGCTTTCATTCTGCTTAAAGTAACAAAATGTATAAAAGAAACATTCAATGAAGGCCATAGAGGCGACTCCCTGACTGTGTCTATTGGGGGGAACAATACTTGCATACAGCAAGTAACCCTGGAGTTGACCGTTACCAGATATGGGATGCCTGGCAACATGCCACAGCAACTCTGATCATTCAACATGAGGTAACTCCACTTAGAAAGTTGGCCAAACGTTGGATTAATCACAGTAGCCGGTGTACCCTGCTGGTGGCAGGACAAATTTGCCACAGAACCATTACAAGCCCCGTGTAAAGAAATGTCCTGACAAATCAGTGAACCGATCAGTGCACTTTCACAGTGTGTACCGCTCAGAAACACTTCACGATCCCCACTCCAACATCTGTATTCGTAAGGTAAATCCCAGGATGTCTTAATGTATTCTTTACCCAACCTTTCATATTTGCCTGCTTGCATTTGTTTGAGGCAATACTGAAACTGAAAAGTAGTGACAGGCAGAGTGATTTTTCCATGGATAAGCCATTCTGTAGCTGGTTTTTCTGCTACTGTAAATGGTAATTTTTCCAGTTTTTCAATGCTCAGCACTGTACACTTTGCTCCCCTTTGTGCCAATTCGATCTGTTTATCAGTTAGATTGTATTCTGAAAACAGAGCCGACGTGTTGATAAAACACCAAGGCACATAGCCCACACGCAATGATTGCAGCGTCCAGCCTAATAACATAATAGAACGTAGCTGTGATTGGCCTTGTTCTAACATGGCTAAATCTTGTTCCAGTATGTCAATAGCAGAGGATACAATGTTGTCCAATGAATAAATTCTGGATGACAAAGTTGTTAACCCATTGTCGACCACAGAGAGAGTTTTCTCTAAGTTAATACGATCAAGTTCACGTATTCGTGCTGCGGCCTCTGCCTGTGAAACCTTCCATACTTCATTATAAGCAGCATAAATGCCGGCATATATGAAACATTTTTGACGCGGTTTTCTTGGTCCTAGCAAGAATTCTCTAAGGTCTGTGTCTTCTTTAAGTAAAGATAAGTGTTGTTTCACATCCTCAAGTGTAGATTTTTGTAGCCAGCCGAGGCACAATTTTCCTACACTGTATGTTGTTACTACCCCCGGATGTTGTCTTTGAACATATCGTGGGTCTGGCCTATGGATAGTAAAGCCCTGTCTTCTATTCAGGAATCTTTCTTGACAGATGTTTGTGTCTGTAGGCCAGAGTAACCAGTTTTTCCAATCAGGATCTGTTCTGTTGGTTTGTAGTATTGTGTCAACTGTAACCACTGCCTGTGTAGAGTTATTACTTGCAGGTGTTGGCACAGAAGGCGTTTTCATGTCTTTGATCTTGGCTAAACCAAGGCAAGACGTTTGTTGCACAGTGTCATTCAAAAACATTATTTGCTGAGGGATGATACATGCTCTAAACAAAGCTTCTATCCCCTGTACTTGCCAATCTTTAGAACCCCAGACAGATTTTGTGTCTATTGTGTCTTTCCATAAGTCGAATCCATGTCTAGACAATTGGGTAATAAATGCTGCAGAGTAAATCTGTTTTGTATTTGTCAACATCATTTTCTGTCCTGTTTTGTTTACATTTTTATAGTAAAACGTTTCTGGATCAGATGTATTGTACCCTGAAAAATAGGGAAACTTTTTAGCAAACGTTTTTGAACTACCTTTTGGTGGTGTAGGACAATGTTCCCATTGGTTAAACATAAACACATTTCTAGGTGTTGCAGATTTATGCAAGAAATGATGACCATAGTGGTTATAGCAATAAAGCTGTTCGTAGTCTGATGAACCCTCTAAGTATTCATTGTTAGAGAATGCAGCAGACCTTTCTAGATCAGACATCATATCATTTACAGTCTCAAAGTCCCAATCATCAGAATAGGTACTGGAGGAAATAAAATCACTTAGTGAAATTTTAAATAAATGTGGAATGTTCAAAAGTTCTGTAGGGCCAAAGATATCGAAATCGATTTTGTCCCACACGATACCATCCTGTATAGAAACGGCTGTGATGTTCACTGCTGACAAGTCTCTTGCTTCACGATGGGATGATTTGTGTGGTTTCAAAAGTAAGTTCACATTTTTACTTTCTGTGTCCATATGGATGTATCTGCCATTTATAAGCACGCTGATAGTCATAACCAAAGCTAGCCAAAGCAGAAAGAAAAATATTCCAGAAATAATCCACAGTTCAATCCATGGTGAAATCAGATAAGTCTCTTTCAGGAAATGAAAAAGGTCTTGTACTTGCTGTTTGAAAGTTTTTGATGCTGGCGTCGTTTCAGGTTCACTCGGATCCTCAGAAAACGTATCAAAGTTAATGAAATAGCCAGAAGCAGTTTTGTCAATTGTTGGAATTGCATCAGGATTCGTTGAAATCGCTGGAATCAGTTGATCACTTGTTACGTTGGTGTAGACAGGTGTATCTGGACGAACTGTTACTTGAGTTTCAAGAGGGATGAGTTCCATAGCATTGTTGCTTAGTCCTTCATCTGTTACTGCTGAATTCTCGATGATTATGAGTCTTTCAGTCTCAACCTCTTGGATAGTAGCGAGAGGAGTGCGTCTGCTACTAGGTCGGAGTCCACGAGGCCTATTATTTAGTATTGGCCACATACTGTGTTTTGATGAGGTCGATTGACACAAATCTTTTCTCCTTTTTTCCAGCAAGTGGCGGCTGAAGTACTGTTCTTGTTCCTTGAATGGCTAGGACAGGTACTGGTTGTCTGTAAGAAGGTCCAAATTCCCTCTTGTCCGCAATCTTCTCTCTGACTAGATCCACAACTTTTGGGATCCAGACAGGCCTTGCTGGGACTGCCGGTTTTTCCCCAGTGGTGGTTGGCTTCAGGAACACGTTGCTTTGTTTCGATCTTAGTTCATTTAGATTCTGTAAAACAGCCAAACGATCTTTGATATCAAAGGGTTTATTTTCCACCACTGTGCCTTTACATTCGAGATCAGGAACCCACATTCTTGTCCCAAATAGGACCTCATATGGAGTGACCCCCCCCCAGAGAACTTCTTGGCAAATTATTTAATGAGCGTTGGACCCCATAAAGATGTTTGACCCACCCATCACCCGAACCTAATACTCTAGCTGTTATAGACTGCTTTATGTCCCAGTTTTTCCTTTCCACAACAGAATTTCCCTCAGGATGAAACGGAGAGGAGTACCGCAATGCTACGCCCAAACTGGCCATGGCTTCTTTGTAAGCCTGAGAGCTAAACGCAGGGCCCTGGTCAGAATGTAGTGTGCCAATTGCGTATGTGCTGATAAAGACTCGCAAATCTTTTATAACAGTTCGAGCGTCAGCCGAGCGCTGAGGCCATATCCATAGGAACCTTGAGCACGAATCGACTGCGACCATTATATATTTATAGTTACCGTCCCTTTGCAAGGGACCGCAGTGGTCCAGGTAAACACAAGCTAATGGTTTGTCTGAAATTAACAGGGGTGTCTGCGCAGGACGTTTCACTGTGGAGACTTTCATCTGTTGGCATATTTCACATTCCAAAACATAGTTCTTGGTCTGTTTCCTAATGCCAGGCCACCAATATCTTTGTTTTTAGTAAAGATACTGTTGCAGAAACACCTGCATGGGCAGAGGCTATCCCCTCATGTGCTGCTAGGTTTAGTCCTAATCTACGTTCCATGTTTGGAATGACCCTATCCCCCACTCCAGGGATTCGAGCAAAAGGAACGTTGTTTGCATCAATTACATAAGAGTACTTGAGTGGAAATTTCTTTGGTAACGCTGCAACACTGCCTTTGCTTGAAGCATTGACAGCCAACAATATCTCACTGTCTATTTTCGTTTTTGAACGAGTGATCGCAGCTACGGAAGCCGTTTGAACAGCCCCCTTTGCGGCTTCGTCAGCCAATGAATTCCCTGCAACGTGAACGCCATCACGTTGATGACTCAGCGTGTGTATTACGTGAGCCTTTGGTAGTTTGTTTCTCAACTGAACTACTTGTTCCCAAAGCGTTTTATGCTTTATTGTGCCACCTTTTGCATCTTTGAACCCGTTTTCAAGCCAATTCTGTATATATTCATTATACGACTGAACACAGTAGAAAGAATCGCACACTATTAGTGTGGGGAATTCGCGATCTGTACTTTCAAGTGCCAGTTTGAATGCTTGTAGTTCAGCTCGCTGAGCTGTACAATCTCCTAGAGATTGAGTTTTCGTGACCATTGGTCTGAAGTTACCATCGCGCATGCGACCTTTAACGATTGCGCACGCTGCACTGTAAGCTTGCTTACTCCCTGTAGCGGGTTGTGCGGATCCGTCAGTGTAAATTATAAATTCATACTGATCGAGAGGCAGAATTTCAATGGGCAGAGGACATTCATGTTCATATTGCAGGAACGCTTGTGTTTTTAAATCAGGATCAAAAACATATTCAACATCTGTTGCAGCAAGAGAATTAACCCATTGTATCCATCTAGGATGTAAAGCTTTTGCATTTGGAATGCTCGCTTTTGTAACCGCCTGTAAGGCCGGTACTGGAGTTACGACAATAATGCGTTTCCCTTGGGCTAGAGCTCTTTCTTTTGCTACAGCGGTTTGAACTGCTGTCAGTATTTTTTCTGTTGAAGTGAAGCGCATTTCTGCTTGTGTATTCAAATGTGATTTGTATGCTATTGGTACTTTTTCACCCTCATTAAATGTTAAGTAGGTGAATCCGCATTGACCCGAAATTATTCGGATCACTAAATTGCGTTGACTTACGCGTGTTTGTAAGTGATTTGTTGCTAACATGTTAGCTTGGAGTGAACGCAGGATTTCTGTGTGTTCTTGTGTCCAATGTTTGATTGAAAAATCAGGTTTGATTAATGCGTAGAGAGGTTTAACCCTTTCTGCGTAATTTAGAATGTAAGTTCTTCCAAAATTTAGGAAACCCAAGATGGATTGTAAGTTTTTCAGCATTTTTGGAGGTTGTAGCAGCGCACACTTTTCTAAAAAAAGTTGGCTGCCAGGCTCTTGCCTTCACTTGAAAGCTCACATCCTAGGAAAAGGACATTGAGATGGGCAATTCTGGATTTTTTAAAGTTGAACTTATAGCCTTCAGAGGCGAAGCCCAATATAATGGTACTCACCCTGTTCAAGTGCCTATCTAGGTCATCGTCTGTCAGATAGATGTCATCGACATATGACAATGCCTCATTATCATAAATTTGTAGTAACTCTGTTACTCTCGCTGAGAATAACCCTGGGCTGTTCTTGAACCCTTGTGGGAGTCTACAAAATTGACGCTGGGTCCCCATTATTGAGAAAGCTGTTAAGTACCTGCTTTCAGGTGCTATGTTTTGACAAAAGAAACCATTTGAAATGTCCAATGTGGTTTTATATTTTTTACGCACAATGTTATTCATTAATGCTGTACTATGTGCATTTGTGCACTGCAAATGTTTTTGAACAAGTGTTCAAGTGTCTGTAATCCAAAACTAGACGATATGTATTGTCTGGTTTGGATACAGGAAACAAAGGATTGTTCATTGAGGAGGTGCATGTTTCAATCACCCCTTGGTATTCAAGTTGATCTAAGATCTCCCTGACCTGTTTTTTAGCTTCTTGCTTTATTGGGTACTGCCTTTGTGCAGTAGGTTCATTTTTTAGATGTATTTTGTGGTGAGGTGAGTCCTCATCCCATCCTACATGATTTTTATATAATGCTGGGGCCTGGGCAACTGCTCATTTCCTGGCATAAGTATATTTTTGGTGAATTGGACTATGGTTGGAGAAGGCAGGCATAATAATGTCCTCACCATGTGGGCACTCCCTGACAAATTGTGGTGGCCAGTCTTTTTCTGCTAGAAGTATATCATAACCCCTTGAAAGTTTCTCCCAAAAGAGTATTTTCACTTTTCTTGGTATGTCTCCCTCCATTCGGAGTGTTATTTCATATACCTTTTGTGGAGTACTAACCCTGGTGTCTACAGTCTCTACTGTGATGTACTCATTCAAGTCCACTATCTCCAGGAGTTCCTTCAGGTTCTGGCGAGCTATTGTGACTTTTGCTGCACTGTCCAGCATTGTCTGAGCCCATTCTCCGTTCTTGAGCTGTGTTCTCAGTATTCTCGGCATGTCTGATCTTCAGACCTGCTACCTTCTTTTTGAGAATTGAGGTTTTGATTTATTTTTCTGAACGTGTTTGTCGTCTTTCGATTTCACGCGTTCTTCTCTATGTTCTGACCGTCCTCTTCTTTCCGATGTCTGTGACGATATCTGAAAGGTACGAGAGGAACGTGTATCAGTATCTTGATACCTGTCAGGTTTACTTAAATTATGCAAAACACACAAGATGATGGACGGAATGCTGCACATTGGCAAACATTCACCCCCAGTCACAGATCTGGGTTTAATCCATCGTTATTTTGCTTCACCACGCCACCCCAGTTCAGACATAGCCATATGCAAATCAGTCTAGACCCTGTGCCTCATGGGAACAGTCCAGACCGAACTGCCAAGCCACGTCTTCCCTGGACCGGAATCAAGCATCCTAGGACCAGTTTCAGGCTATCAGCCTTCATCAGCCAGGATAGCTTGACTCCAGTGGCGTAGTGAGCACGGGACCCACGTCTGGGCATACCCTTCCCACTTAGGGCGAAATGCAAAACACACAAGATGATGGACGGAATGCTGCACATTGGCAAACATTCACCCCCAGTCACAGATCTGGGTTTAATCCATCGTTATTTTGCTTCACCACGCCACCCCAGTTCAGACATAGCCATATGCAAATCAGTCTTGACCCTGTGCCTCATGGGAACAGTCCAGACCGAACTGCCAAGCCACGTCTTCCCTGGACCGGAATCAAGCATCCTAGGACCGGTTTCAGGCTATCAGCCTTCATCAGCCAGGATAGCTTGACTCCAGTGGCGTAGTGAGCACGGGACCCACGTCTGGGCATACCCTTCCCACTTAGGCGAAATGCAAAACACACAAGATGATGGACGGAATGCTGCACATTGGCAAACATTCACCCCCAGTCACAGATCTGGGTTTAATCCATCGTTATTTTGCTTCACCACGCCACCCCAGTTCAGACATAGCCATATGCAAATCAGTCTTGACCCTGTGCCTCATGGGAACAGTCCAGACCGAACTGCCAAGCCACGTCTTCCCTGGACCGGAATCAAGCATCCTAGGACCGGTTTCAGGCTATCAGCCTTCATCAGCCAGGATAGCTTGACTCCAGTGGCGTAGTGAGCACGGGACCCACGTCTGGGCATACCCTTCCCACTTAGGGCGAAATGCAAACACACAAGATGATGGACGGAATGCTGCACATTGGCAAACATTCACCCCCAGTCACAGATCTGGGTTTAATCCATCGTTATTTTGCTTCACCACGCCACCCCAGTTCAGACATAGCCATATGCAAATCATCCTGGCTGATGAAGGCTGTGGTGTGATCCCCATTGGTAAACAGATTGTTAGGATTCTGTGTTTCTCATAAGGGCTAGTATTTGGAAATACTGCTTCGATTTGAGTAATTTTTTGAGCTATCCAGAATGGAATTTGCTCACGTTTTGTGGGCATTTTACCCATGACTGCGTATAAAGTCTGTGGAGTAATTTTTAGTGTATTCCCCTGTTGAGGGGTTTGAATTGGAATGGTCATTGGTGGTTGGACTGTGAAAGTCCGCATGACATATTGGACCAATTGTCTGTAAATTTTTATTAACTCTGTAAGTTGAGTAAGTAATTCCTCGTCTGACATTATATCGAGGTCAGGATGAGGAGTGTAGCCGGCTAGAATCGGCCATGTTGCTCCTGGTCTGCCTAGTGGACCGAGCCTGGTAATGTTTCTGTGATGTTTTAGGGCGCCTTTAAACCAGAGATGATGCTCCTGGTATGTGAGTGGAATTTCAATATCCTCGAAAGGAATATATTCCTCTGGTGGTTCGTCTTCTTTAAAGAAGTCAAACACTTTTGTTACTGGATTTGATTCTGGGAATGCTATCCATGAATAGAATACCTCTGTCTGAAAGGATTCGTGTGCCTCTATCACGAAAACTGCTCTACCACCTCTTGGTGGTAGGCCGTGTGTTATAAGTTTTAGAGTGATGGCTCTCCTTAAGTTTGGATGGATGTTTATAACACCCTCATCGGCTTCATTGAAACCGGTAAAGTTAAAAGCTGTTACGACTGGGTCAGCCGTATTTACACCGTTCTCGGTGCCATTGTCCCCGTGTATGGACATTTGTTTTTTGAAAAATGTAGTACAAGTTTCAAGGAAACAAAAGATAAGGTGCACAATATTTTGGAACACTGTATCCTTCAATGTTGATTAAACCAAAATAGCTAATCTATAGGTTTTTTGTCCTATTTAGCTTTGGCGGATATTTAACCCTACCCACTCCAGACGTCTTTTGGAGTATGTGAGTAGGGGTCTCTGAGAGAAAAGCACGACTGAGTTACTCAGTATCTAGCGTTAAATTAGTGCCTTACCAAACCGTTGGGCACCATGTAGTGTAGTTCCTATTTCCCTAATAGGCTCTGCGCATTGGAATAATATACCCTATAGGTTTGGCATAGGACTGAGGTCAGTATGCCCCTATCGAGTATATTAAACTTAATTACTTTTGTGCCAGCTAACTCAGAGGCCACTAGAAACTTCTTGTAAACAAGAAGGGAGTCGTTTCTGACAACCGCATAAACATGACAACTTTGTTTCCCTTTAGAATCGGAATACTTCTCAGAATCGTGGAAACAATAGATAACAGTTTCACTCAGCTAATCGTGCATGCTTAGTTTCCTCAGAGTTACACAGAAAGAATAGACGGGCGTTTCAATAAAAGGTTTTATTGAACAGTCTTGTTTCTCGTGTAAGAGATATGAGCTGTTATGATCACAAGACAGTATGCAAGACATATAATGTACAGCGTAAGCAGTAGAAAGAAATAATACTGCGCTAGCATTATCTTTTAGCATATATTCACGTACATAAATAACATGAGCTAAAAATGCGAGTACTCATACGATGCTTCTCTAAGCTAGTTCTACCCCAATGTACCTAACCTAGTCTAGGTGTAGGGCAAGGTAAGAAGTAGGTGAAGTATTTTCTAGTATGGTATACTAAGAGTATGTTAAGTCTAGTATGCCAAGAGTCCCTCTAGGTTCTAGTCAGCTCCGTACCTTGAGAATGAGAGAGGTGGGAATCTCCTGCCGGATCTCAAACTCTAACACCCCGCGAAGGGAGTCAGAACACTGGAAGCTGGATTCTTCTGCGAGCAGGAATGACAGCGTCTTCTCAGTGCGTCAGGCCGGGATACGGGCTCCTCTGAAGTCGAGGTCTCCTCTAACTTGCTTGGGCAAGGGAAGGTATATTTATACCTGGTAGGTGCATTGGAATGTTAGCATTGACGTGAAGTCGGACAGAGGAAGACGTCAGGAATGAACCCTTAAGGAATAGTGGTTCATGCATAATAGATGAGTTCTTGGAGAAATCAATAATCCTGTGCTGGGCTTAGGGTTTGGTTTCTAAGAACTCGTTGTGACGTTAGGGTGGACGGATGTCGGTGACCATGCCTGTATTTGGAGTGCATGGCTAATGCCTAAATAAGGACTGGGATTCTATGCCTATATAAGGACATGTTTCAGGAAAACCTATATACGGATACCTAAAGCGGAATACAACAATACGTACGCACCTAAAACACCATAAAGTCAGATGCCACATGAGTTAGGAACATATAGCCAATCAGGACACAGCATTCACAGTGATCATGCGCTCCCCATTCGGACATCTGGACACGTTACCCACTGCCACAAGGCCTAGGTGGAGTTCTGCTACGCGTAACTGCACGAAGTGCTGAAAAAACTCCACTGCACCCATCGGAGTTCTGCTAGCAGCGCAGTGTGGTAAGTCGCGCTGCTCCCACTGGTTTTAAGTGCTGGGTGTTTTTCCCCGTGCTGTATTTACAGCACGAACTGTATCACTTCCAGCGCTGCTTCTTTCTGACACTTGCGTAGATG
Organism: Calotriton arnoldi; assembly: GCA_963921515.1. Lineage (NCBI taxonomy): Eukaryota > Metazoa > Chordata > Amphibia > Caudata > Salamandridae > Calotriton > Calotriton arnoldi. The sequence goes on from CAWUFW010003956.1 coordinate 1,453,779, forward strand.
TTCTACTTGAGCGACAGCTTCCTCAACACGAGTGGCAGCTTCCTCAACACGAGTGACAGGTTTCCCAAATACAGTGGTAGCGAACTGCCGCCACCGCCCACATTGAGAAATCTCTCTGCAATGTGGTCTAGCGTATGATTTTTCTTGCTCACCAACTCAACGTCGGCAAGCCGCGCGAGAGCAAAAACTCCGAGCGGCTTGGTGGAGTTTAGTGAAGCTCTGCGCCCCATGCGGAGTTAGCAAAACGCTGTGAATTCCGCCGGCAGAGTGGAATTCGTCGCCCACCCCTACTGGCCACATTGTGTCTACGCAAAGTCGAGGCCCACATGTATTATCCATTACACAATTAATTTATATGACTCCAAAGGCCGCAACATGTATTCCTCACCTCACAAGGATCGTCAGAAATGTTTATTACCTATGATAAACTGTATATAAAAAGGTTGCAGATCGATTGTAAATTGAGACAGTCCTCAGACCCTGTGCCTGTAACTGTTCTCCTGACCGCTATGTTTAATTGAACAAACTGTTCCTGTTTTGCCAAATGCCTCTTGTCTCTTATTTTTTCAAGGTATTTCATGTTCAAGTTACAGCCCCACTCAGTAGCTACCCTTAGACCGAAAAGGAAATGTATACTTTTTGGAGGAAAGCAGAACTGGCCAGTGTCTCTCACTCCCCTTTTATCAAGTTATGCTCCGTTAGACCAGGAGTGTTAAATTTCAGACATAGCTCTCAGAGGATCTGCTTTTTTCAGGTGATGATAATATGGAGCTCCACCCTTGTGCCCCCAAATCAGTACGCAAACAAAAGAGTTGGTGTTTTACTATTATATGATTGTTTATGTTGCAGTATGCTTCTACGAATCATGTGGTTAAGAATGATTCTAATTATTATAAATATATGAGCAGATAATATGCAAATTAGGGGGAATATTGGATAAGCCCTAATTATATATTATCACACATCCCTAACCTATTAGTTTGTTCTCATGCTATATTGTCTAAATGTTGTCAGCCATCTAACTTATATGGATACATTGTTTCTCTAAGCCTAAATTAAAGCAAGATATGTATAGTTTCTCGGTATACCTTATGCTGTCATTGGGCCAGCAGTCAGAATTCAGTCATTCAGCATCTCCTCTCAGCAACTGTCCATGTGTCTAACCCCGCACCTGCATCAATACTTTATATACCTTTGTCACTAATGGTGTCTAAAGGAGCAAGGATGTGGTCACATGCTCCTTTTTTTGCTACAAAGACTGCAAACAATGCCCCTTTGCAGAAGTTAAGGAAACTATTGATACTTTTTCCTTCCTTCCAAAACAGATCACTACAAAGTCATCTACCAGATGCTGTGGCAACTTGTGCACCAGTTTTAGTTTGAATAATGTCAGAAAACATGTTGCTCAAAACTGAAAACATTTTGCTCGAGCACACGTTTGTTAGCTTTAACATTCAAGCAGACTTCTTTTCTAGGCCCCATGCATATTACTCTGTGTATCAGTGGAGCCTCGAGCTTCATACCAGGTGCACTTCTAGGGAACGACTGCTCTCAGGACAGGAACAAAATATGTAACTGTCTTTCAAGTTACCAGCATCTTAACCAACGTGTTTGTGCTTCTGGGCTGACTTTAACCCATTCTTCAGCACTTTCTTGAGTCACACTTTAAGCACCTTCCTAGGTTTATTAAGTTCAGTCATTTAACAGCAGTAACACTACATGTGTGAATCCACCCAGTATTAGAATAAGAGTTAATCCAATGGAAAAAACTAGTCTTAAGATGTCCTAGTGTGAAGCTGATCCTAATGTGTGTGCGAATGCATCTAACGTTCCTTTACCAGCTGCTTTGCTATGGAAAACTAATCTTGTTGTGATTGAAGCTTGTGAATATAGTTTCTAGTTTCAATAAAAGTGGGAAAGTGGCTGTTTGTAACAGCTGTGTTATTTGTGTTGAGCTTTGTGCAAACTTGTGTGGCATGATGTCTATTTGCTGATTCTAACAATTCGTCCTGTTTCAATAATAATGAAACTATGCTAGCTAATTTGTCAAAGCTGCCATACGAGAAGTTGTTAGTGTCTGGTCAATGGAACCAAGGGGCTGCTTCTTGCAATGGTGGATGCAATTTATAGCTACAATATTCAATTGCTTTACTTACGATCACTAGGTAACTGTAGCCTTTCTTTGAAGAACAGGACTTTTTGGGAATCTTACTAAATATGTACTGTTTCTAATTATTGCAAATATCTCAATTATTTTTTTTGCCTTGGAGACACCTATAGTGTACAAATGTTATTTGAGTTGGTTGTATTACATTCATCATATAACTGCCCCGTTCATTTACATATGAGAATAATTCCTAATTGGACTCGAGCAGTTCTGTGCGTTTAAATGTAGAGGCTGTTCCTTCTCCAAACAATACAGTGAACACAAGACCTTCCAAGAATAATGTATATATGAATTTCCATTTTTGTATACCATCGACTTTCTTTTTTCAGTAGGCAACCTTCAAAATATAATGTATTAATTGGTATTGTAATAAAGCCATGTATCAGACTTATAATACTTGCTTTTTATAAGGAGTAAATATGACATTTCAAACTCCTGGACTGAGACTAAACTATAAGTTGATTCACATCAGCTTAACATTCATTGGTGGTCACTCAATTTTTAATGTTCAAAATTATGTGATTTCAACACCTGTAAAGAAGATTGCAATGCACTTATACCTTTATATTTGTATTTGCTCATGTTTAGCTTTCTAATGAATTTTAAAGACAGATGATGTTTGTTCTATAAATGAATATATTTTTTCTTTCAGCAATGTAAGATCATCATCTGTCACCCTGAGTGTTCTTCAAATATTCTCGGTGTCTATTTCACAATTGTTTCGCAGTTTCACTTGCAGAATTAGCTGATTTCTGCATGACGGTATGGAAATCCTTGATAACAGAACTCTTTTGGGCCTATTTCTTTGTTTTGGCCCTTAAGAAAAACATTCACATTCATTCCTCCATGAAACTTTTCTATATGTTAAGAGATGGTGGCTAGTGAATGATTGGTAACCCAACATTTGCATAATTTTACAATATTGTAAGTGTTAATATGAACTTTACTATACATAGGATTCACTCTGTTAGCGGTGGTTTTAAAAATCCCGTAGCAAATCTTTGATGACATTAATTTCAATGCAAATTCTAAACACATAATCCTTCAGGAGTTACTTTCCTAAATGTGCCATTAACAATCAATGCATATGTTTTATCAGAGCCCCATGTCTTCATCCCACTTTCGGAAAGTGTGAACAATTCTGTCCCGGCACCAATGGATTAATAATTATCTGGCATTATCAAGAAACAAAACATGTAGTCTGTTGTATAATGTAATTTTTAAATATGAAATCTTAAGGGAACCAACATGCTGGACATAATGCATTTGATCACTGAGTTTTCCAAAATCTCAAACTTTGTTCATTATCTCCAAAAATACAAATGAATATACCATTATGTGTGTAGAAAGAAAGTCAAGTTTGTGTAGTTTTTTATGAAAGTAAGTGTCATGGCCAAACTTATGTGGTTCAGTGACAAAATATCAAAACCAAAAATATTGTGATACAGAAATATTGTGTCAAAAATATCGATCACAAAAATATTGTTTTTATATAAATATAATATAAAGGACATATAAATATAATATAAAGGATACAAATATCGAACAAAATATCGTTTTACACTAATATCGAAACATTTAGACACAATTATCTTTGTTTTACTATATTTGTAGTGTAAATAAATAAAACTTAAATATTTTAACATATCACATTAATATAAAGTAAATTAAATGTTAAATAATTTAAAAAATATCTATAAATATTTACTAATTCAAACAAAGAGACACACATATATATCAAAGTGTGTATGTTTATATACACATATATGTAATGGAAAAACATTTTAAAAATCTTAATTTTAACTTATATAATAATTTTATAATTGTTTTTAAAGTTACCAATTTAACTATTATATATCTTCACTGAAAAAAACAAAGGCTACAGGGACATTATAGTTATGCTCACATTTCACTCATACATAATCAGTGAAATTCTGCAGTTATAGATACCTGAGCTAACTATAACTTACGCCCCCACAATGCACTGCTTGTGAGCTCACATATTACATCACTCATGACATGGTCAGTGGCATCACTGATGACATTTCAAATGACATCATTGATGACATCACTGATGACATCATCCAGTGATTGTGAGTGTTTTCTAAAAGCTTTTGGGTTAAACGTATATATTAAGGTATCACAAAAGTTAAACTAGTATACTTTGTGCACTACTAATGCGTGATTCCTTTTTTTTAACAGTTTATATGAGTCGCAGTGTGACTGTGTGTATCTGTGTATGAGTGGATGTCTGAGTGGCTGTATGGGTGTATAATAATAATAATAATAATACCGACATTTGTTGAGCGCGAACAGCTACCTCCAAGGAGGTGTCCCGGCGCTAAAGTAACAAGTACACGCGCGCGGCAAGCAGCGATCAGGACACAAAAGATTAGGCCAGGTTAAAAAGCCATGTTTTAACTGCCTTCCTGAATTGTGACTCAGACGAGATCTGACGCAAGGAATTTGGAAGAGAATTCCATAATTTGGACACCCCAAACATAAAAGATCTGCCACCCAGTCGGGATTTCTTCACTCGTGGAGTGCAGAGTAATTTCTGGGTGTTAGATCTCAGAGCACGTGTCTGCGTGTAAACACCCAGTCTCTGTTTTAAATACGAAGGACACGTACCATGGAAAGCCCAAAAGGCAAGGGTCAAGGTCTTGAATTTAATTCTATTGGCTACCGGAAGCCAATGTAATTCTCGAATATGCGGAGAGATGTGTTGCCGAAAAGGAACACGTTTAATTAATCTTGCAGCCGCATTTTGGACCATTTGGAGTTTCCTAACAAGGTAAGCCGGTAAGCCAATATAGAGGCCATTCGCGTAGTCCAGACGGGCAGTTACTGTGGCGTGGACTACGGTCCGACGGCAGCTCTCAGGCAGCAGGTGTAAAAACTTACGCAAATTTCTCAAACTACTAAAGCAAGCAGAAGTAACCTGCTGAATTTGGGTGGAGAAGGATAGATCAGCCTGCCATTTTACACCCAAATTTTTAGTGCATTCCACTGGCGCAGGTGGCAAGCCCATTTCCACAGGCCACCACAGGTCAGCAGCCGGAGGCTGGATCTTGCCGAAGAACAGCACTTCAGTTTTGTCTGCGTTCAGTTTAAGCTTATTATTATTCATCCAGCCTGCAATATCTTTTAAGCAGCCTTTAAAGTTCTTAAAAGAGTCTTCAGACTGATCCTTAAAAGGGAAAACCAACTGGGTGTCATCGGCGTAGGAAATTGCTTTAACTCCCCAGTTGGCTATCAAAGTAAATAGGGGGCCAGATATATATTGAACAGCAGTGGGCTTAGGGCCGATCCCTGAGGGACCCCACACCATAAATGCTTTCGGGTGGACTGATACGGTTGTAGGGCCACCCTTTGCGTACGCAAGTGGAGGAAAGACTTCAACCAAGCCAAGGCTGTGCCATTCACCCCACAGTCAAAGAGCCGTTGAATCAATATAGAATGGTCAATAAGTGGGTGTCTGAGTATCTGCTTGGGTGACTTAGAGGCTGTGTGAGTGGCTGTATTGGTGAGTGAGTAGGTGTGTCAGTAGCTGTATGGGTGAGTGAGTGGGTGTCTGAATGGCTGTATGAGTGAGTGACTGGATGTGTAAGTGGCTGTTTGGGTGAGTCAGTGGCTGTTTCAGTGAATGTTTAGTTAAGTGGGGGATGTGTGAGTGGCTGCATGGAAGAGTGAGTGTCTGTGGGATTGGAGTGTATGGGTGAGTGAGTGCCTATGTGTGTGGTTGTATGGATATAAGTAGTTGTGTGGGTGTGTGAGTGAGTGTGTGAGTGGTTGTATGGGTGTTGTGAGTGGCTGTAAGGGTGAATACTGAGTAGCTGTATGGGTGGCTGTGTGAGTGGCTGTATGGGCGAGTGACTGGTTGTATGATCAGGCTCTATGAGTGAGTGGGTATGTGAGTTGCTCTATGGATGCGTGATTGGTTGTGTGAGTACTAGTATGGGTCTGTTAATGGGTATGTGAGGGGTTGTGTGGGAGTGGTTATATGAGAGGTAATATGGGGTGTGAGTGGGTGTCTGAGTGGTTCTGTAGATGATTCCGTCAGTGATGTCATTTAAGATGTCATCAGTGATTTCACTGACCATGTCATGAGTGATGTAATATGTGAGGTCACAAGCAGTGCATTGCAGGGGGTGTAAGTTATAGTTAGCTCAGGTAACTATAACTGCTGAATATGAGCCTAACTATAAAGTCCCTGTAACCTTTGTTTTTTTCAGTGAATTTCTACGTTTTTAAAATTCTACGTAATTCTATTTCCTAGCTATAACATCCCTGTAACCTTTGTTTTTTAAGTGAATTTCTAAGGTTTTTTAAATTTTATTTCCTAGCTATAACGTCCATGTAACCTTTGTTTTTAAAGTGAATTTCTAAGGTTTTTTAATTATGTTTTTTTTTAAAAAGTGAGTGCATGAGTGTCTCAGTCGGTCTGTGAGTGAGTGGGTGAGTGTCTCAATGAATGTGAGTGTCTTAGTGGGCCTGGGAGGGGCTGCATAAGTGTCACCATGGGTATGTGAGTACGTGAATGAGTGTCTGAGTGGATCTGTGAGTTGGTGCATGTCTGAGTGGGTGCATGAGTGTCTGAAAGGGTCTGTGAGTGGGTATGAGAGTGTCTGCGAGGGTTTGTGAGTACCTCCATGTGTGTGTATCAGTCTGTGAGTGAGTGGATGAGTGTCTAAATGGGTCTGTCAGTGAATGCGTGAGTGTCTCACTGGGTGCATAAGTATCTGAGTCGGTCTATGAGTGGGTGCGTGAGTCTATGAGTGTGTCTGTGAGTCAATGTGTGAGTGTCTGAGTGGGTTTGCGAGTGCCTCCATGAGTTTGTTTGACAATCTGTGAGTGACTGCTTAAATGTCTAAGTGGGTCTGTGAGTGGGTGCATGAGTCTCTGAGTGGGTCTATGAGTGGGTGTGTGAGTCTCTGAGTGGGTTTGTGATTTGGGGCATGAGTTTTTGAGTAGATCTGTGAGTGGGTGAGAGAGAATATGAGTGATTCTGTAAGTGGATGCATGGGTGTCTGACTGGGTCTGTGAGTGGGTGTGAGAGTATCTGAGTAGTTCCATGAGTTGGTGCATGAGTGCCTGAGTGGGTTCTGCTCATTCTCTGCTTGTTTTCTGCCTTTCTTTCTGCTCACTTCTGACCTTTATTTTGTCTTTTTCTGCTCATTGCTGACCTTTATTTTGCCTCTTTTTGCTTGTTTCTGACCTTTATTTTGCCTCTCTCTGCTCATTGCTGGAATTTATTTGTGCATCTTCTGCTCATTTCTGACCTTTATCTTGCCTCTTTCTGCTCATTTCTGACCTTTATCTTGTCTCTTTCTGCTGACCTTTATTCTGCCTCTTGCTGCTCGTTTCTGACCTTTATTCTGCCTCTTGTTGCTCATTTCTGACCTTTGTTTTGCAACTTTCTGCTCGTAGCTGATATTTATTTTGCCTCTTTCTGCTAGTTGCTGGCCTCTATTTTGCCTCTTTCTGTTCGTTGCTGGCCTCTATTTTATCTCTTTCTGCTTGTTTATAGCCTCTATTTTCCCTCTTTCTGCTCTTTTCTGACCTTTATATTGCCTCTTTCTGCTAATATCGAACCTTTATTCTGCCTCTTTCTGCTAGCTTCTGACCTTTATTCTGCCTCTTTTGGCTAGTTTCTCACCTTTATTTTGCCTCTATCGCCACTTCCCCCGGGACTGCGGGGGGAGCCTCAAGGCCCCCATGGTCCCATCAGGCTCCTGACTGCTGCGGGAGCCAGCATTACTTTCACACACAGGGAGCTGCTAAACATGCAGCCCGCTGTGTGTGAAAGCAATTCGTCTGTTTCCCTGCTTGCTTGACAGCGGGCAGGGAGACAGACGAACGCTCCACTTTCAGCATGCAAGAGCATTTTAACTGCTCTCACTTGCTGAAAGCGGAGTGTTTGCTGTGACTTGGTGGGAACTGTCAAAGCTCCTGCCAAGTCACAGCAAACAGCTATGTTCCGGGGTGGGCACCCCGGGACATAGCAGGAGCTGGCCCTGAGGGGTGGAACCAGAGCCATCTATGGCTCCAGGAGGGTGGCCGTGCGGCCCCCCTCCATTGCACTACTTAGCCTTCTGGGAGGTGGTGGTCCCCAGGGCTGCTGCGGGGCCCGCTCAGACCCCTTAATTTGAATGAATTGCCCCAGGGAAGTGGCAGTCCCTGGGGCACAGGTGGGCCCAGCAGGCCCACCCGCCTACATATTTAAGTGTCCTGGGGAGGTGGCGGTCCCCAGGGCTGCAGGGGGTGCCACGATGGTACCCCCGCATACATAAAAATCAATGACTCCAGGGAGGTGGTGGTCCCTGGGGCTTTCATAAGCCCTGCATTCCTTTATAAACATTTGCACGGGAGATGGCAGTCCCCGGGGCACAGGGTTACCATGAGGACACCCCCCACATACATAAAAATCAATGCCCCAGGGAGGTGGCGGTCCCTGGGTCTTTCTTAAGCCCTAGGATGGGGGCCCAAAGGGACCCCAAGACCAAGGCTTTGGGTTCAGGATATTCTTACCCTGCCCCCTTTTCTTTTTTTTACATTTTTTTGTTGGCAGCCAATACGAGCTCTGCATTTCCTTTCACAAGCTCGTTATTCTTCATGAAATCGTCGCAGTCACAGATATCACTAACTGCATTCTCTTACATTTTTCAACAACTACTGAACAGATTTACACCAAATAACAAAAAGAGCAATCTGCGTAACCAAATCTACCTTTCTGCCAAATTTGGTGTATTTTCATACAGTGGTTCGGGCTGCAGGCGTGTCTAAAGGTTCTATAGGAATTAACATGGGAAACATTTATTTTACACCCCTTTTTCTCGGCTCCCGCTTGACAGATCACCCCGAAATTTTCTATGCACAACACAACCTATCTTGACACTTTTTTGGGGCAAATTTCATCAAGTTTCGTCAACCGGTGCCAAAGTTATAGGTAAGTCAAAAAGTGCTTTTCCTATGGAAACATGGTCCTGACTATAATTACCTACTGATGACTGCCAGTAGGTAATTTATACATTTACATACACGTAAAAAAATAAAAAATACAACAAACTGTCATTTAAAAAAATATATATATTCTCAAATTAAATATACATAAAAAGTAAATAATGTAAAAAACATTTTACTAAAAATATCTTAAAAATAATAGATTTATATATATAAAAATATAAAATGAAATACACAAACACTTAATAATATATATATATATATATATATATATATATATATATATATATATATATTACCTACTGGCGGTCGCCAGTAGGTAGTTATAGTTAGGACCTAGTTTCCATAGGAAAAGCGCTTTTTGTTTTCCAAATAACTTTGGTGTCGTTTGACGATTCTTCGCAAAATTTTCAAAACTAGTGGGGCGCTCCGATCAGCTCCTGTCTTGAAAGTTTCGGGGTGATTCGGCAAGTGGGGGCCGAGAAAAAAGGGGGTCCCAAAACGCGTTTTCCCAGGTAAATTTCCATAGGAAACTTTAGACAAAGCTACAGCCGGAACTGCTGAACGGAATTACACCAAATTTGGCAAAAAGGTAGGTCTTGGTTCAGAAAGAGCCCTTTTTGTTAAATGGTGTAAATCCGTTCAGTAGTTCCTGAGAAATTCAAAAAAGAAAAAATATCGATATCTGAGCACCGAGGAGGATTCGCGACCCCTCCCAAGCATGAGTTCAATTCTGATTGGCTGCCAACATTCCAAACCAGGAAGTGTTGGCAGCCATCTTGTGACTCGGAAACCGAGTCACAAGAAATCAGAAAAAAACATGAAAAAGAAGAAAAGGGGGCAGGGTAGAAACACCCTGACCCCCTAGGCCTGCTCAGGGGGTCCCACAAGGACCCCCATGGCCAAAAAAAGCATTTTTTTTTTTTAAACGGCAGAATTCGCTTTGAGGTCGCGAATCCTGCTGTGAAAATTAAAAAAAAACAAAGCACGGCCTCCCGCGCTTCGTTTTCAAAAAGCTCCCGGGTGGGCCAGGTCCCGAGCAATCATTGATTTATTTGCGGGGGCCCGCGGGGGGCCCCCGGAGCCCCAGGGACCGCCACCTCCCGGGGGCTTATGAAATTGAATGCGGGGGGCACGTGGCCTCCCCGCAGCCCTGGGGACTGCCACCTCCCTGGGGCTTTGTTGTAAAATGTGTGGGGGGGTCCCAACCACCCCACGCTGCCCCGGGGACTGCCACCTCCCCGGGGCATTCAATATTTAAAACGAGGGGGGCCTCGCTGGCCCCCCCAAGCCCCGGGGACCGCCACCTCCCCGGGGCTGAAATTAAAAAATAAACTGTGTGGGGGGGCTCCTGCCCCTCCCCACACTGCCCCGGGGACCACCACCTCCCCGTGGCTTTGAAATGGAGGGAGGGGGGCTGCGCGGCCCCCCTCCAGGAGCCCTCGATAGCCCTGGGGACCGCCACCCCCCAGGGCCGGCTCCTGCACTGTCCCGGGGTGCCCACCCCCGGGACACTGCTGTTTGCTATGGCAGGGCGGGAGCACGGCTCCCGCCCTGCCATAGCAAACTCTGCTTTGCTTCCTTGAAGCGAGAGCAGGAAAACCTGCTCTCGCTTCAAGGAAGCAAAGCAGAATTGCTTCTGAGCAAGGGGAGCTGCATGTTAGCAGCTCCCCATGCTCAAAAACAATGCTGGCTCTCGCAGGAGGCGGGGAGCCGGCGGGACCATGGGGGCATTGGGGCTCCCCCCACGGTCCCCAACGGAGCGGCCATGCCCCGGTGGATGGGGTCCCCAGGCCAGAAGTGGCCTGGGAGGGGGGCCACGCGGCCCCCTCCCCTGTGAATAAAAAAAAAAAATGAGGACCTCAGGACACAAGTGGACTTCATCCCCCGAGCAGAAGTGCGCCAAGAGGCGTGTTTGCAGAGTTGTGTAAAAAGGGGGCGTGGCCTCGGACCACCTCTCTGCAATCCAGCTCTGTGGCACATATTGGAGGTACCTGGTGGGCTAGTTGGCCCAAGGGACCCTCAGTATTCAAGGGGAATTAATTCCCCAACTAACAACGCGCCAGGGGGCGCGTTTGCAGAGTGGTGGAGAAAGGGGGCGTGGCCTTTGTCTACCTCTCAGCAATCCCACTGCGTGGGGCTTACTGGAGGTAAGAGGTAGGCTAGTTGGCCCCTAAAGGACCCCCAGCAGTGAAGGAGACTTCAATCCCCATCCAAGAGCACGCCAGGGAGCGCGTTTGTAGAGTGGTGGGCAAAGGGGGCGTGGCCTGGTACGAGTACTTACCAATGCTGCTGTGTGGGACTTACTGGAGGTAATAGGAGGGGAAGTTGGCCCCCAAGGATGTCCTTGGGGGCCAACTACCCCTCTTGTTACCTCCAGTAAGTCCCACACAGTGGGATTGCTAAGACGTCTTCGGAGGCCATGCCCCCCGTTCTCCACCACTCTGCAAACGCGCCTCCTGGCAGACTATGGGATGGGGGATGAAGTCCAATTTAGTCCTGAGGGAGTTTGGGGGCCAAGAAGCCTTCCTGGTACCTCCTGTAAGTCCTACGCAGCTGAATTCCTGAGCGCTGGTCGGAGGCCCAGCACCCTTTCTCCAACACCCTGCAAACGTGACTACTACTTAAAGAAGCATCTTTCTGCACCTCTGACTTAGAGGTAGTTTTAATCCCCCTGCCCTATTATGTACTAGGGCCTTACAGAGGAGGTCATGCTAATCACAGGGGTACCCCAACGGATAGTGTTCCCTAGTGTATGTAGGTGTTTTCACTGTATTCTAAGTGTCTTTTAGCATAGCACTGGCTCTAGGCCTGGTTAGTCAGAGTCAGTTACCACCAGTACCCGTCAGCAAAAAGTTGGAGGCACAGGATGATTTTGCAACAAAGCCTCTTTCTGCTCCTCTGTTGGTTCTTTCTGCACATGTCTTGCTTCTTCCTGCACTTTTCTTTGTCTTTCTGGACTTCTGTTGCCTCTTTCTGCATTTCTTTTGCTTATTTCTGTGCGTTTGTTCCTCTTTCTTCACGTGTCCTACCTCTGTAGGCATAGTTAGAAATTAGCATTTAAAAAACCTTCGAAATTCACTGAAAAAACCATAGGTTTCAGGGACGTTATAGTTAGAAATTAGCATTTAAAAAAACTTTGAAATTCACTGAAAAAACCATAGGTTTCAGGCACGTTATAGTTAGAAATTAGCATTTAAAAAACCTTAGAAATTCACTGAAAAAACCACAGGTTTCAGGGACGTTGTAGTTAGTTGGACATTTCACTCGTACAAAACCAGAGAAATTCAGCCGTTATAGTTAGTTCAGCTAACTATAACTCGCGCCCCCGCAATGCACTGCTGATGACGTCACATATTACATCATTCATGACATGGTCAGTGACATCACTGATGACATCACTGATGACATCTCAAATGACATCACTGATTACATCATCCACGTGAAAATCTGATGCACCTCCTCACACCCTAATATAACCTTTGATACACCCACTCTAAAATACAGACTACCATTTTCGAAACCATAGACACACCAATACCAGTTACTACATACGCACTCACTGATTCCTAGGTCTACACACACAACCACTCCTTCACCCATACAGTCACTCATACATGCAGTCACTCATCAATATAACACTATCATATGCACTCATACACCTATACAGACACTCACACACTGCCACTCATCCAGAGTTACTCACACACGTAGTCAGTCATGCAAAGAATCAATCACACTTCCATTTACTCACCTATACAGTTATACACACACCACCTCACTTATTCATACAGATGCTAACGCATACTTACTCTCTTATACAATCACTGATACAAGTACACACTCATCCATACAGCCACTCTCACAATCACTGACTCTCACGTATAGTCATTTATATACTCCAACTCTCACATACACTGCCTTTTACATATGTAGTTACTTGGACATGTACCACTGGGACATCCATTCACTCACCAACACACCCATACACACACTCACCCACCCACCCATACAGCTGTTTCCACATGCACTCTTTAACCCATACACTGTCGGGCCCCACAAGTCTTACCTATATACTCGTGGAGTTATCTCGCAGGGACGACGTGAGCAACCTCCACCGTCCCCCTCCTCACCTGATCAAAGGTAAATATACAGACCTAGGCAAGGATAGGACCAGGGGAAGGTGCCTAATGGTGTTTGGAAGTGACGTCGTCTGGGATGACCGGGTGAGGTGTCTCACTAGACTGAGGATGCTCTCCTGGGTATCGCCAACTAGACAAGGAGTAATTAACCGGTTAGTGCGTCTGCCCTCCTTTCTAACCTGATCATACACACACAACAGCCATACAACATGTGAAGTTGGTTCAAGGTTGTATAGTCACCTGAAGGATGAGGACTTGTGCTCCAAATGGGGTCTCTCTGACACAGTATGACAGGAAGCAGGTAAGCCCCAGAAGAGGTTGGTGTATGTGCTCCCGACTTCAGTGCCAGGAAGGTGAAAGGAACGTCACGCACACCTGCGTGGCAGCTGGACTGTAACGGAGAAAAGGTAAGAGCGCTCCTGCGCGGTGATACGGGTACAAAGAAAACCGTGACCACTCTTCCTTGTGAGTGTCACGGGAAAGAAAACAAACAAGCGCTCCTGCGCCGAGAATGAGCAAGAACCAGCCGCGACCACGCTTCCCTGTGCGTGTCGCGGGTAAAGGATTTAAGCAAGCGCTCCTGCGCCGTAACTGAACATGAACCAGCCGCGACCACGCTTCCCAGTGCGTGTCGCGGGTAAGGAAAACAAACAAGCGCTCCTGGGCCGGAACCGATCGAAGGGCAGCCCGGGGTGCTCCTAAGGGTCTGATGGTTGGTTGACGCTTCAGCGCGTCTCTGAAGGCGAGGGATCCGGAAGGAGCCAGCGGAGACTGTCAGAGTTGCAAGGAACTAGCGGCAGGCCTCGGACAAGGTACAGTACTGGAAGCACTGACTGAAATGGGTGCCGCGGCTATATGCGGTCTCACCCGGAAGCGCTTCATGTTGATCAGGTGCACTTCTTGGTCTGAGCGCTAGACCGCTGACCTGTCTAGCAGTGTCGTGCTGCATACGTACCGGAACCAACCTCACACATCCCGCTGTTCCCCCTGGGGCGGAACCATGACAGTACCCCCTCCCAAGATAAACCCCCATACCCCCCTACACGGGGGTAGCAGGGCGAGGTTTGCACCGAGCATGGAAGGCGCGGACTTACAGGGGTGCATGGCGTACATGGGATAAGGGCTCCCAGTACCCTTTCCAGTCCACTAGGTAAAAGAGCCGCCCCCTGGTCCTGCGGGAATCAAGGATGGCCCTCACCTCATACTCCTCGTGATCGTCCCTGAGGAGGGGGGGCGGAGGGCTAGCAATACGGGTCTCAGGATGGAAATGTGCTTTATTTGGGGGCTAATGTCTCCTGTGTACAGAGGCTTCAATGTATCCAGAACGCAGCAGCTCGCCTGGTTCTGATGCTACCCAGGCGAGCCTCTTCCAGAAAGGCTCTGGTTGCCCTTCATTGGCTTCCGATCAAGGAACGAGTCCTGTTCAAAGCTCTCTGTGTGAGTCATCGGATTTTACAAAGGAAGGGGCCCTCATACCTTCATCACCTTCTGACTCCGTATGTCCCCTCCCGCCAATTAAGGTCTAGCGGGACGGGACAGGTTATCATTCCCAGAGTCAGGAGGGCAAGGATGGGTGGGCATTCCTTTAGGTTCATGGCAGCTCAGCAATGGAACAAACTCCCGTGGGGGCTTCGGATGGAGGCCTCGGAGCGAATTTTTCGCAAAAAGCTGAAAACCTTTCTTTTTCCCACTGAGTAGCTCCCTGGGTGCTTGACCATTCTCGGGGGGCCGGGAGGTAGAGTCCTTTTGAGGTTGTACCACAGCGCGGGGACACACTAGCCTAGTGTAACCATGCGCTCTATAAATGTCATTATTATTATTTTATTATTAGGATGGACGGGATGTAGGAGGGAAACATGGAATACTGGGTGTACTTTCATCTGCTGGGGTAGAGTAAGCCTCATCGCCACCCGATTGATGATTTTCTCGATGGGAAAAGGACCGACGTATCTTGGCAGCAGCTTTTTGGGTCCGTGTACGTTGAGGTTTTTTATCGATACCCATACCTCATCCCCTACCCTGTACTCTGGTTCTGCTTGTCTGTGGGCATCAGCGTAATGTTTGTGGTATTCTTTGGCCTTGGCGAGCTCGAACCGGGCCTCCTGCCATAAGTCGTGTAGAAGGGCGTGGTGCTCTTGTATGGTAGGAAGGTGGCAGGACAATGTTTTTTCCCATGGTTCTGATCGTGGGTGTCGCCCTTGTAGACAGAAGAAAGGTGACATTCCTATGGACGCATGTTTGCTGTTGTATGCGTATTCTACTATCCAGAGCGCCTCTGACCATTCTTGTTCTACGGACAACAGCAAGCATCGAAGGTATTGCTCCATGGTCTGGTTTGTTCGTTCTGCCTGTCCGTCTGTCTGTGGGTGGTACGCCGTGGAAAGACGGGTTTCCATGCCCATGTTTTTGCACACCTCACCCCAAAACCTGGCTACGAATTGGGAGCCCCTGTCCGTGATCAGCACTGAGGGTACACCATGCAACCGGATCATGTTGCGTGCGAAGATCAAGGCTAAGTCGAGTGCCGACGGCAGCTTCTTCAAAGGAACGAAGTGTGCCATTTTCGTTAGATGATCTACGATAGTGAGGACGGTGGTAAAGCCGGTTTTAGTCTTGGGTAGTTCTACCACAAAGTCCATGGACACCGTATGCCAGGGGTAAGGAGGTACAGGAATGGGGTTCAAGAGCCCTACCAGGGGACTGGAATGGATTTTCCCTTGAGCACAGACGGCACAACGGGCTATGTGGGAACGAACAGCGATGTCCATGGAAGGCCACCAAAAGGGTCTGTGTAAGAGGTCCATGGTTTTATGGAATCCCGGATGGAGAGACAACTGGTGGTCATGGCACATATACAGGGCCTGTTGCTGATGGTCTTCCAATGGGAGGTAGTACTGGTCCCCTTTGAACAAAAAACCATCCCGTGTAGTGATCCCAGCCAGGTCCCCAATCCACTCCTCTGTTTCTTTTTGCTTCAGGTCTTCGTGCAGCTGGGTGAAGAAGGAAGAGGATAGGACCACCCCTTGAAAGCAATGTTCAGGGAGGATGTATACGGGTTCGGTCTTCAGTACGTTATCGTCGGTTTCGTCCAATCTGGACAGGGCATCTGCTTTGGCGTTTTCCTTCCCGGGGCGATAGGTGATCAGGAATTCGTATTAGTTAAAAAACAGGGTCCACCTCAATTGTCTGGAAGTGAGGGCTCTGGCTGAACGAAGGAACTGCAGATTCCTGTGGTCCGTGTAAATGGTAACTGGGTGTCGTGCGTCCTTGAGGTAATGGCGCCATTCCTCAAAGGCAGCCTTGATGGCAAGTAGTTCACGGTCTGACACGGTATAGTTGCGTTCTGCTGGCAGTAGCTTTCGGGAGTAAAAGGCCACAGGATGCAATAGACCTGTTTCGGCGTTGCGTTGTGACAATACCCCTCCCAAGGCGTTCTGTGATGCATCTGCTTCCACTATGAAGGGTTGTTACGGGTCAGGATGCCGTAGGACGGGAGCGCTGGAAAACCTTTTCTTCAGGTCCAGAAACGCCTCCTCGGCTTCAGGATCCCAAGAGAACTTCACCCCTTTACGCAGCAAGCGGGTGATGGGTGTGATGATGCTAGAGAACCCAGTGATGAAGCGCCTATAATAATTGGCGAACCCCAGGAATCTCTGGACCTGTTTGACGGAACAGGGCGATGGCCATTGTAGTACTGCTTCGACTTTTCTGGTGTCCATTCTGACTCCGTCAGGGGTTAGGATGTGTCCCAGAAACTCGACCATGGTGGTGTGGAACATGCTCTTCTCTAGTTTCACGTAGAGTCCGTGCAGCTGTAGTTGTTGCAGGACAGCACGAACGTGGTTGATGTGTTCAGGAAGACTGTTGGAGAAGATCAGAATGTCATCAATGTAGACAACACAGAAACGGTCAAGGTACTCCCTTAACACTTCATCTATGAAGAATTGGAAGGCCGCGGGAGCGTTGCACAGTCCGAAGGGCATGACTCGATATTCGAAGAGGCCGTATTTCGTCCAAAAAGCGGTCTTCCATTCGTCGCCCTCTCGGACCCTGACGAGATGGTAGGCTCCTCGTAGATCAAGTTTGGTGTAGATAGTAGCATCCTTCACTTGATCCAAGAGGTTGGAAATGAGTGGTAGAGGATACCGGTTTTTGATGGTTATGGTATTTATGGCTCTGTAGTCAATACATGTTCTTAGATCCCCCTCCTTCTTAGCCACGAAAAAGAGAGAGGAAGAGACTGGCGATTTGTAGTGGCGTATAAACCCGTTTCGCAGGAACTCATCCAGATAGGCGCGTAAATGGTGGTTTTCTTTTTCTGTGAGTGAGTAGATGCGGCTACATGGAAGTGTCGAACCAGGTATGAGGTCAATCCTGCAATCGAAGGAGCGGTGTGGTGGCAAGGTATTGGCCCCCTTCTTGTCAAATACAGAAGCCAGGTCTGCATATGCCTCGGGTACGTCTTCTTGGGTGACCGTTCCCATCCCCGTTAAGGGCACCGAACGGGCTTGTATTGCAAGATCACCGGATACGTTCTCCTGCGGATAGCAGGCGATGGCGCAATGAGAAGAGTTTAGGGTCATGATCCGGGTCTTCCAGTCGATGTGGGGATTATGTATCACCAACCAAGGAAGCCCCAGAATAAGCTTGAACTGAGGTGCGTCGATTACGGCAAAGGCAATGGTCTCTGTGTGCCCATTTGTGCATGTCATTCTCATGGCTTCTGTCTGATACCGTATAAGTCCAGAGGTGAGGTCGGTGCTGTCCACAGCCTTCACACTTTCTGGTTTTTTCTTGGTCACAGTCGGTATACCCAGTCCCTCCATGTAGCGAGTGTCGATGAAATTTCCGGTGGCGCCAGAGTCGATGAGGGCTGTGACTGTCCATGTCTGGCCTGTCAGTGATTGCAATGTTACCGTCATTCCCATGTGTCGAATGTTGGCCAGGGATTCGGTGATGGGGGTCCGCATGGAGGGAGAACCCAGTAGACCAACCCCTTTGCCTACTGGGTTTCGCCGTTTCCCGCTTCGTCCCTGCGGGTCACAGAAAGGGCGTAGGGTTTATTGGTCTTTGTTTTGGCAGGTTTAACAGGGCACTCCCTTACGAAATGTCCGCTTTTGCCGCAGTACAGGCATAAGTTCTGTTTTCGTCGTTTTTCTTTCTCTTCCCGGGTTAGGGGTCCACGGACTCCGCCGATCTGCATTGGTTCGGGTGCATCATGGGCCTTCCCTGGTTCACTCCTGCTTTTTTCCTGGAACGTCATGAATCGGGACTCGGAGCCCTTGGTTTTCTCGTTTTTTCGTTCCTGCAGTCTGAAGTTCAACTTAATTACTAGGTCGATGAAGGACCTGATATCCTCCGGGGGTTCGGGTTGTTGAGAGAGAAGGTCCTTGATCTCATCCCGCAATCCCCTGTAGAAAACGGACACCTGTTTAGACTCCGGCCATCTGGCTTCGATAACCAGCCTGTTCAACGTGGTAACGTAATGCAGCAGATCGGAAGAGCCTTGTTTCAAATTAAGAAGCTCGTTGTCTGCGGCTTGCACAAACGTGTGGCGGGCGAACATTCGCCGTAGGGTTTCCTTAAAGACGGGAAGGCTGTATAGCAAGGGGTCGTCATTTTCGACCAACGTTATGGACCACTGGGCAGCGTCTCCTCCAAGATAGGACAAGATAAACGCAACTTTGGAGGCGTCGTCTGGGAAGGCGGAAGCACATGCCATGAAGTGCAGTTGGCATTGATTCAGAAAAATGCTGAACTTGGTGCTATCACCATAAAATCGCTCAGGGGTGCTAGCTGGATAGGGTGAGGAGCTATGACCTGTATGGGCGGGCTACGATCATGCTGAATGGGTACTGACCCCCAGGATTGAACACAGGAGGACGTAACACACCCCCTGTCTGGCTCTGACAGCTGGGTCTGGGCCCCAAGCCCCCGAGGACCCCACTGCAATCTGACCCTGTAGCGTCGTGATGTCTTGGCGCAGACTCAGGTTGTCTGCCTGTATATGGGCCAGCATAGCTGCTATATCCTGCAGGGTAATGTCGGGGTTGCTCATGGCGTCCAGGCGAGATATTTAACGTGGGCTTCCAGTTCTGTCGGGGCCCCACAAGTCTTACCTATATACTCGTGGAGTTATCTCGCAGGGACAACGTGAGCAACCTCCACCGTCCCCCTCCTCACCTGATCAAAGGTAAATATACAGACCTAGGCAAGGATAGGACCAGGGGAAGGTGCCTAATGGTGTTTGGAAGTGACGTCGTCTGGGATGACCGGGTGAGGTGTCTCACTAGACTGAGGATGCTCTCCTGGGTATCGCCAACTAGACAAGGAGTAATTAACCGGTTAGTGCGTCTGCCCTCCTTTCTAACCTGATCATACACACACAACAGCCATACAACATGTGAAGTTGGTTCAAGGTTGTATAGTCACCTGAAGGATGAGGACTTGTGCTCCAAATGGGGTCTCTCTGACACAGTATGACAGGAAGCAGGTAAGCCCCAGAAGAGGTTGGTGTATGTGCTCCCGACTTCAGTGCCAGGAAGGTGAAAGGAACGTCACGCACACCTGCGTGGCAGCTGGACTGTAACGGAGAAAAGGTAAGAGCGCTCCTGCGCGGTGATACGGGTACAAAGAAAACCGTGACCACTCTTCCTTGTGAGTGTCACGGGAAAGAAAACAAACAAGCGCTCCTGCGCCGAGAATGAGCAAGAACCAGCCGCGACCACGCTTCCCTGTGCGTGTCGCGGGTAAAGGATTTAAGCAAGCGCTCCTGCGCCGTAACTGAACATGAACCAGCCGCGACCACGCTTCCCAGTGCGTGTCGCGGGTAAGGAAAACAAACAAGCGCTCCTGCGCCGGAAACGATCGAAGGGCAGCCCGGGGTGCTCCTAAGGGTCTGATGGTTGGTTGACGCTTCAGCGCGTCTCTGAAGGCGAGGGATCCTGAAGGAGCCGGCGGAGACTGTCAGAGTTGCAAGGAGCCGGCGGAGACTGTCAGAGTTGCAAGGAACTAGCGGCAGGCCTCGGACAAGGTACAGTACTGGAAGCACTGACTGAAATGGGTGCCGCGGCTATATGCGGTCTCACCCGGAAGCGCTTCATGTTGATCAGGTGCACTTCTTGGTCTGAGCGCTAGACCGCTGACCTGTCTAGCAGTGTCGTGCTGCATACGTACCGGAACCAACCTCACACATCCCGCTGTTCCCCCTGGGGCGGAACCATGACATACACCCAGTGAATCAACCACTCACACATCTATGCACAGAGTCACACACCTCCCACCCACCCACACAGACACTCAGGCACCCATACAAATACTCAGGCAACCAATCAATAACCCATATAGACACTCATGTAGCTACTCACCAACCCATGCAGCAGCTTACACAACAACAGACAGACTGATACAGACATTCACACAGTTTAGTCACTAACCCATGCATTCACTAAGACACATTTAATCACTCACTTATACAGTCAGTCACGCACCTACTAAATCCTCCATCCAGACACTTATACACCCACTCATTCTTCAATACAACTTGGCATATATATATATAAAACATATTTAAACTTTACAGAAACACACAGTCGCTGGATGATGTCATCAGTGATGTCATCAGTGATGTCATCAGTGATGTCACTGACCATGTCATGAATGATGTAATATGTGACGTCATCAGCAGTGCATTGCGGGGCGCGAGTTATAGTTAGCTGAACTAACTATACTGGCCGAATTTCTCTGGTTTTGTACGAGTGAAATGTCCAACTAACTACAACATCCCTGAAACCTGTGGTTTTTTCAGTGAATTTCTAAGGTTTTTTAAATGCTAATTTCTAACTATAACGTGCCTGAAACCTATGGTTTTTTCAGTGAATTTCAAAGTTTTTTAAAATGCTAATTTCTAACTATAACGTCCCTGAAACCTATGGTTTTTTCAGTGAATATATATATATATATATATATGTGTATATATATATATATATATATATATATATGTGTATATATATATATATGCGCAAAAAAGAAGCTCGGTTGGTATTTTACCAATTCAAAGCTGGAATACTGTGCCTGGAGTGGTAATTGGCTTTTGTCATTGATAGAAAAGCAGACCTTTGAGGTGAGCAGATCTAGAGTGTCGCTGGTGTTGAGAGTGCTCTATACAGGAGCTGCTTGCCACCTAAACTTGAGAACTACCCAGAGTTCTCTGCTTCTTTTTTGCATAATTTATGCATCACTCTATGCCTGAAAGGGTATTGTTTTGACTTATACTGGGTGCTCCCTTGTGTCTGGACAAAGCTATACCTGTCTGAAGAGCTCTAAGTAGAGCGCAACACTGTGTCAGGGGTTGCTTTTACTCATTTCAGGTTGGCTTGGTTGGTATTTTACCAGTTCAAAGCTGTAATACTGTGCCTGGAGTGGTAATTGGCTTTTGTCATTTTACAGCTCGGCATGGACAGCACTGTGCTAGTCCTATGCTTAAATACTTTGCTGTAGAAATGGCAAAAGACTTTGTCCCTTTCTATCTCAGCGTGGATGGCACTGTGCTAATCATATGCTTAAAGACTTTGATAGAAAAGCAGACATTTGAGATGAGTAGATCTAGAGTGTCACTGGTGTTGAGAGTGCTCTATACAGGAGCTGCTTTCCACCTAAACTTTAGAACTACCCAGAGTTCTCTGCTTCTTTTTTGCATAATTTATGCGTCACTCTATGCCTAAAAGGGTATTGTTTTGAAATATATATATATATATACAATATTACTTAAAAAATAAACTATATAAATAATAAATATATTATTACCACTCCAATTTATACAACAGTAGAGAAAACGTTAAACTCGGGAGAGGTAAAATTAATTATTCCCTCTCCAATGTCTGCAACAGTAGGGAAAGCGTTAGACTCAGGAGGGGTAAAATTTACTATCCCCACTCCAGTCTGTGCAACAGTAGGAAAAGGGTTGGGCTCAGGAGGGGTAAAATGTACTGTTCTCACAGCAATCGGTGCAACAGTAGGGAAAGTGTTGGATTCAGGAGGGATCAAATTTACTATTCTCAATCCAGCTGGTGTAGCAGGAGAGACAGAGTAGTCCACTTCAAACAAATAACATTTTAACAACTATATTAAATAACAAAAAATATAAATATTTTAATGCAAAAAAAGTGCAACTTTTAACAAAAATTAAACAAATTACATTATTACAATTTTTATAATCATTATCAATTAAAACAAATAATATTAGTTTAATTAAAATACCACACTATATTCCCACACAAATAACAGCCAACAAATAAAATGTAATAAAACTAAACGAAGTATAACACAATTAACATATTAAATAATACAAAAACCAATTCTTAATAAATACTTTTTAATTTATAGTTACTTAAATAACTTCCCACCCTATTCCTCTACAAAGTAAACAATGCACACCTAACATATAACTTAACAAATGTAATAATTTCACAATTAACATAATTATAAATTAAATAATAAAGTAATAATTATTTATCAATAAATGAATTCTTAATGAACTTCCTACTCTGTATTCTGAAAACACAACACACACCTAAAATATGTAATTAAAATTATAATAATTATACAATTTACCAGATTATTTACCAATTAAACAATTATTAATACATAACTAATAATTAGTTATTGATAATTATTTAACTTCTCACCCTTTACCCCGACAAACACAACTTGCACCTGAAATATAATTTTTTTAATATCCTATTTACATAATTAATTAATAAAACAATAATAATTAGTTATAATTAAAATACATTATTAATTATTTTTAATTAGTTCCCCACCCTGTACCCCTACAAATCCCACAACCCGCACCTAAAATATAACTTTAAAAAATAATTAATTACAGAATTAAATATCAATTAGTAATTAAAAAATATTTATTAATTGATTCTAATTAATTTACTTCTCATCCTGTACCACTACAAATCTACAACCTGCACCTAAAACATAACTTAAAAAACTAATTAATTACACAATTTACATGACTATCAATTAAATAATTAAAATACAAAAAACACACAACAGAGAGTGCCTCAAGAATCCAACAATTGTATTGTCGAGTTTGTTCTCTTTGTTTCTTCTCTCTTCCTTTCATGAAGTACACATAGTTCAATAGCGTCAATATCAATGTACTCATCTCCAATATTAAAGTAACATGGGAGCCGTAGTAAGAAGTCTCAAAACAATTCTCTTTATTATTCTTCAATGCATCAAAGAAACAGCCAGGCCAACGCGTTTCGTTCTCTGAGAGAACTTCATTACGGTTAATGTATTCTTTAGAGCAATGTGATATTGAAGTCTAACTGTAGAATGGATCAGTTCTCCACGAAATTCGTGGAGCACTAGTACTGCTCCTTTATTGTTGTAGGGAAATACCAGGTGACCATATATAAATATCACAGCGTAATATCCACATCCCATTGGGTTCTGTAAGCTCAGACCGGATAATACGACACATCACTGACATAACTTAAATTGCGTAATTACACAATTTACATAATTAATTATCAATTAAATAATTATTACTTAGCAATTAATTATTAATCAATTATAATTCATTTACTTCCCACCCTGCACCCCTACATACCACACAACCTGTTACGGCACTAAATATTACAATCAACAATTTAATTACATTTTAAAACCAGTAAAAATTTGCAAACTATATTAAAAAACATTAGCAATAATTATACAAATAATTCATAACATATACAATTAAAACATATACTAAAATACATAAAAATAATTAAAACACATTATTAACAATAATATTTTTGTAAATGATATCAAATGCATAGATATTTTTAACATCAATATTGCTTACCAAAAAAATCGATATTCTTGTCAACGAGATTCCTGCATAACGATATTTGTGGATCACAATATTAAAAAATCAATATTTCTGCAGCTCAATATTTTGTCTGAAAACCCTTTAAAACATGGGAATTTTGCAATACAAATTAGGTTCACCGTTCCACATTGGCACAGGGGACTGATTCCACCAAAAATAGGCGAAGACCATCCTTGTGGAATTAGATATATGTAAGAACCAATCTGAATACCGATATATAGCAATATACATGTTTGTCGTTGTTCACTGTGAGGTAAGGATCTGCATTGTACCTGGAAGCGTGGGACTGAAGATCAGTAAGCAAGTTCTTTACAGTGTTCCTATGATCAGTCGCAGCCGGCATGACTCGCGGGTGGGGCGGGGGGTCGCACAGGGAGGGGGGGTAATTTAATTTATATTTAAAAAAAATTAAACTTACCATCTCCTCCAGTCCGGCGTTGCGTCGCGTCTCCTCTCTATACAGGACGCAGGCAGCCTCCCTCCCCTCCCCTAAGCCAATCACAACGCTGCAATGGCAGCGTTGTGATTGGCTAGGACGCCGACCCCACAGGCGTCTATGGGGAGGCCATTTTCTCTATGTAGGCTGCATGCAGAGAAAATGCAGAGTGTGCATGACTGTTTGGTCGGCCCTTGGGCCGGCCAAACAGTCAGCGCCCACAACAGTGGGCTAGCCACTCCTCCCCTGCCTGGAGCAGGACCGCCCACCTGCCCGCCTCCAACCAAACCCTGCCTTCTGCTTTCTCACAGTGCGAGAAGCAGAAACATAAAATGGTATTTAAAATACCATTTTATGTTTCTGCTTCTTCCACTGCGAGAAAGCAGTGGGGCGACGCTCCTCCACCCACATGGAGGAGCCGCCCCTGCCTATGGTGTATGGCCTGGAGATAAGGTATCATCTAGGTTCAAATCAAGGTGTGAGGTATTTGAACAGTCTCTGCCGGACCCAGGATTTGAAACTCCAAGTCCTCCCAATAGATACCATCTTACAGCATGGTTGCTATCAGGTTATATGGAGATTCATTCTTTACACTTCTGAAGTCTGTGCAGTCCTTCCTGCTTGCTAAGCTTCCTTGCTGTTAGAGCAGGATTCTCAATTTCTGGAACACATTTACCATATACCATCCTTACAACACCACCATTATTAGCCAAATCAGAAAGAAGTTCAGCACCGATATTATCCAGGCATAAGTCCAGGGAGTTTTTCATAATTCTCGATCACACGTCTAAACTCTCCCCAACTATTTTGCTATGAGTTTTTGGGAACAGTAATTTCAAACCTTTAACTTGACTTTTCTGTCAATGAATCATTTACTTCACGTCTCACAGTCTGAGAATTTTGAATCAGAGTCTTGCAAATCTCTGCTATTTGGAGTTAGTAAATCTTCAATAGGTTCTAAACTTTGATGACCACATTTTATTGATTTAATTAACAAAGCAACTTGAGACAGGTGTACACCACATACGAAATACGGTTTTCTCGAGGAGCTGTTGCAAAACAAATAAGCACCGGGCTATAACACAATATTCAGTACACAAGTCTATTGTAGTAAGACCACCACTTTCCCCAGATCTCTGGTGTCTATGTGGGCTGCCTCATGCAGTATAGATTGGCTCTTCCAGTTTGGCGTCATAGTCCATTGCCACCCTCCATTCAGCCTGAGATGGGGCCTGGGCAGTCTTCCAATGTCTCTGAATAGCATGTTTAGCCGTAGTAACACCAATTCCTAGAAGCATACACTCTGCTCTGGGGCCACGATAAAAGCAAGGCAATGCGGGGGAGCAGTTAATCGGGTATTCTTTTATCTTGGATAAAGTGATATAAATCTTCGTCCAATAGCACGCAATACTGGGGCAATCTCAGACCATATGTAAGAAACCACAGTCGTTACTAGGACATCTGAGTCAAACCAACTCAGTAGTCATGCCCATCTTCTCTGGGCGGCAGGGAGTAAAATAGGAGATATGAAGGTATTTCAGTGTAATGCGGCGTAGGGGTGAGGGTATGAGCAACTTTCTTGTAACCATCCTCGCATCCCAACAGTCACTGTCATCTAGGGGACCCACCCAATCTGCCCATCACTCTTTTAGAGGTGTAAGTTGGTCTGGGGCATTGGTTATGAGGGATCGGTATAGGGCTGAAATGGCTCCCATCCTAGCGGACCAAGTATGACACGGGGCTCTAGGGGGGGTTATATTCTAGTAGATTAGTCAGACTAGGTTGATAAACCGTTAAAGCGTGGTGCAGTTGTAAGTACTTCTAGAATTGAGAATTGTGGGGTGTAAAGTCTGTCTGTAGTTCCAGGAAGGATTTCATATGTGAGCCATTCCAAACATCACCTAATTTAGAGATATCAGTAAGGTCCCAGCGACTAAATCCCTCCAGTTTGGCTATCTGTGGCAGCCAGGTGCCGTGCCCAAGGGGGGTTTCCGGCGTTAGGTCTACAATCCCACCGAATCCATTTGAGGCCCCACACAAACACTGGACAGTCACATGTGTGCCCTCCGGGAGCAACTTAGGGAGAGGATTCCCGAAACAGCAGTCCCTCAATATATTGTCAGCCAAGCAGAGAGACCTCAAGTCGGAGAGCCGTAACATCTCTGGCCTCCAAACAACCAATCACTAATCACTTGGATTTGGGAAGCCGAGTAATAGACATGTGGGCCATCCACACCCATACCGCCCTCATATGTGGATTATGTACATTTATGGAAGGTGATCATAGGGGTTTTATTCTCCCAAAAGAAGGCTCCCACTGTGGCCAGAAGACGCTTGAACCAAGAGTGTGGGATAAGGAGGGGAAATTGCTGCATGACATAGAGGAGCTTGGGGAGGATCATCATTTTGAACAGGGCCACCCACCCAAGTATGTTGAGCAGGAGGCTCACCCACCTAGCCATATCCCTGTTTGTTCGGGTCATCAGCGGGTGGAGGTTAAGGCTCCAAGTTAGCCTCGGTTTCAGAGAAAAGTAGATTCCTAAGTATTGGAAGCTGAGGCAGCAGACTGGGCTGCAGGATTGCCAATTAGTTGCGAGTTTTTGCCTTTAAGGGGGACTAAGAGAGACTTGGACTAATTAAACTGGAGGCCTCTCCTTCTAGGTGCAGTATGCGGAGGAGGGGAAGCCCAATATATGTGGACGGCACTTAAATATTAGGATGTCATCAGCATATAGTGTGACGTGGTCCTCAAAGCCAGCTTGCCACCAGAATACCCAGAGCTGTGCATCACATTGAACCCATGCTGCCAATGACTCAATCGCCAAGGCAAACAGTAGTGGTAAGAGCGGATATCCCTGCCTAGTTCCTCAGCCGACAGGAAACTTGGGTGAAAGAGTGGCATTGACTTGCACCTATGCCCAGGTTTGGACATAGAGCACTTTAACGAAGGATATAAAATGGAGTCCAAATCCTACTTAGTAGAGGACCTGAAACAGGAATTGACCATTCTAGGTAATCAAAAGGTTTTTTTCGAAGTTGAGGAGGAGTATTACTCTGAGGTCAGAGAGTGTGGAATGGTTCAACAGAGTGGTATGGTCTCTGCAGATCAATCAAGCAATCAATCAGGGAATTGTGAAGCGCGCTACTCACCCGTGAGGGTCTCAAGGTGCTGGGGGGAGGGGGGTGCAGCTTCAGGTCAGTCAAAGAGCCTGGTCTTGAGGCTCTTCCTGAAGGTGTGCAGAGTGGGGGCACGTCTGATGTTGATAGGGAGCTCGTTCCAGGTCTTTGCCGCAATGTAGGAGAAGGCTCTTTCCCCCGTTCTGGCTCTACGGATGCACGGGGTTTCGGCGAGGGCGTGGTCCGCGGATCGGAGGTTTCTCTTGGGTACGTGGAAGGAGATTCTTTCATTAAGATATTGGGGTCCGGTGTTGTGGAGGCATTTGTAGGCGTGGTTGAGTATCTTGAAGGTTACTCTCTTCTCGACGGGGAGCCAGTGAAGGTTTTGCAGGTGTTGGATGATGTGTTCCTGTCGAGGGATGCAGAGGACGAGTCTGGCTGCTGTGTTCTGAATGGTCTGGAGCTTGTGGAGCAGGAATTTGTTGATTCTGGTGTAGAGGGCGTTTCCATAGTCCAGTATGCTGGTTATGAGTGCGTGGGTGATGGTCTTTCTGGATTCGGGCAGATAAAACGGTGAGTGCTGCAGTGCGGCATGAAGCCACATTGGTCTGGGTGGGTGAGCAAGGTAATCACCGTCAGTAGCCTGTTGGCCAGTACCTTGCCATATATCTTCACTTCAGTGTTTAGCAAGGAGGTCGGACGATAAGAGATGCAGTCTTCTGGGGGCTTTCCTGCCTTATGGATAACTACAATAGTGGCTATATCTAGCTTGGGGGGGGAAGTGACTCTCTTCAACGGCCTCTTGGTAGAAATTTCAGAGGTGAGGAGAAAGTGTGGATTTAAACTTAGAGTAGCATTCATCTGGAAATCAATCTAGCCCCTGCTGCATATCTGCAATGGCCGTTCCGATCTCCTCTAAAGTAAAGAGGTTGGTTGAGCAGATATCTATGAGTCATGGACAGAGTGGGGAGCAGTAAATCACTTAGAATGTGGTGCATATGAGGCAGTGTAGAATGAGGCAAATCTGGCTGCGATTTCAACAGAGATATAGCGTCAACACCAATATGGGCCTCCGCACAATGTAGCAGGCCATGTGCTGCAGGTCAGTCGCTTAGGTCAGTCTCCGGACCCACACAGCCCCTCTGCCAGGGCGGACTGTGGAAAAGGCCATAGGGTAAATATGTTGCAGGTGAGGGTGGTACTACTCAGAGGGGTGTCGTCGAGGTAGGCAGGTTTCTGTCACCCCAGCGGCTCACTGGGGGCCCCCACCTCCGCTACTACTTGTTCACCGTCTATTGCCCTGTGTATGGTTAGTCAGTGGTCAAGGCAGCAGGATCAATGCACCACCACCGCAGCTGCCCTAGTCCAGGAAGCGTGATCAAGGGAGATCGGTCATACCTGGCCTGGGAGCATCCAGACCACTGCTTCCTCAGGGTAACGGAAGGCCCCCCATGTGTGTGGTCACGGAGGTGCAATCACACAACTCCAGAGGCTGGGCATTCAGGGGCTGCCGGTCGCAGCCTCCACCATGATGATTGGCGCAGTGAATCTCGCAGTCCCAAAATACCACCTGAGATGGTCATCCTGCTGAAATGAGAGGTGGCACCGGCCTGCTCAACTGTCCAGAGAGGTTGTGGGGCCACAGCCAATTGAGGATGAGGGACCCAGCACGACGACTATACTCCATTCAGGGGGTCAGTCGTGGGAGTTTTCTAAGGGGCGTCCGCCATAGCATTTTCAGTCACTTCAGAGTTTTTTACATGGTGCTTGGACATGATTGCTCTTTATTTACAGGCGTTCTGACAAGGACACATTTTCCCGACCTTGTTGATTGCACAGTTTGCAGCAGCTTCAGAGATAGCACTGATTGGTGGCAGAGGATGGGCCACATGATAGTTTCAGGGAATCAATGGACACCTGTCCCTTCTTTTCCTGGGTAGTGGTGGTAAGATCACTGTCCGTGTTTGTTGCTAGTACTAGCAGAGGCTCCCAATAGACAAGTTTGAACTTCTCCTTTTTTCCCAATCCCTCTTCCCCAACCTTTAGTAATCGACCTATCACAGCAGATGACAACAATATCTTGGCAGTGCCGCTCAGACTTTGCCCAGTAAGCTGAAGTTCCTGTAACAGACCAAGATGTGACGGATCATGTGTATTCTCCCTTTTGGAAGATCCAGTAGTACATAAATTCTGATTATACAACATTTCATAGGTTCAACAAAACATGTATTTGCCTATTATTTAAGGCTGTCTATGTACTATATATGTTGCTAAATCAGGGCCCGCCATTACTTAAGACCCTTGCTGTCAACGATTACCTAAGTCTGCTGTTGGGTGTTGGCACTCCATTACCCAGTTTGGTGACTATGGATAACAGTTTGCATGGTAACTGCTGACTGCTCCCCACTGTCCCCCGTGTTATCCTTTGTATTCCTTTTTTCTTTCTCAAATGCTGATTTACTCACATACTTTATGGCTAAACCATGCGTGCCTCTACAACGGAGCCCGCACCACGAAGGCGTCAACAACGCATTCCTTTACCGCGCATGCCTTTGCCACACAATTTCGTTGTAAAGGCATGATTGGTAAGGGGATATGCGTGGTTAAGTTCGCAACAACCCCGACCCCCACTCACATCATAAGTCCTAAATTTCTATTCCCCATACCTCGGCTCCCCACCCACCCCCAGCCCTGAGGCCTAAAACCCTGCCCCCTTTAAACAAAACTACCCCGACCCCCCCTCCACACGGAGGCCTAAAACCCTGCCCCTTTAACAAAAAAATGACCCAACCCACCTTCACCCTGAGGCCTAAAACTTACACCCGCGCTGCCTGTAAAACTAACCCTTCCCTGACACTGAGGCCTAAAACCCTTCCCCATTAAAAAAAACTACCCAACCCCCTTCACCCTGAGTCCTAAAACCTACCCTCGCCCCTAAACCCCACCAAACCCAGCCCCAGCCGTTAAAAGTACCCCAACCCTCCAGCCCCAGCCCTGATAGTACCCTCCTTTAGGAAAGCAAAATGGGGGGGCAGAGGCTTCAGCACCTGTGCCGCTAGGGCCTGGAATGAGCTGCCATTCCATCTTAGGAATGCCACAGATCTATTGGCCTTTAGGAAGGGACTCAAAACCTGGCTTTTTACCTTATAGGCATCTCACTCTCTGGTAACAGGAAGATAGCGTGCAGCGCCAGGACACCCTCGGGTAACAGTTGCGCTTAAGAAATGTGAATAACATAACATAACATAACATAACAACACCCTGAGCCCTAAAACCTACCCTCACCCCTAACCCGGCGCTTAAAACTACCCCGCCCTGAGCCCTAAAACCAAACCCTAAAATTCTAGCCCTAAACCCTGCCCCCTTTCATAAAATTACCCTGACCCCTCCACCGCCGCCCTGAGCCCTAAAACTGACCTTCAACCCTATAAAACTGACCTGGCCCCAGCCCCACTTACCTGTTTGCTTCCCGTTCCAACGCTCCTCTCAGTCTCCCTGCCCCTCTGGAAAGCTAGACCGTGCACTACCTTAACCATGCGTGGTTAAGGCAAGCGTGGTTTCGTTTGCGGGGAAACGGCACGAGTGGCTCAGCCCGCGTAGTAAAGGCCCTTTACCCTCTCAGGTGCACAAAAAGATCAGTGACTCAGGTGGAATGCTTTAACTCTGAATACTTTATCGTTTCATAACTCAGCAAAGAACCACTGCACTGCTTCTTTTGCTTTCTTATGTAGATTTAGGGGCCGATTCTGATGCGGGTTGGAAAAGCTTTCCGACCGAATCGGTTGGGAAATGGTGTCCGACCCACTCGGATCGGGAAAGTCCGACCGGCGGAGTAGGATGCATCCGGATGCTTCCAGATACGATTTGGTTGAACTCCCATTGACTTCAATGGGAACATTTGTTCCTAACCGCATCAGAATTGGGCCCTCGGTCGGGAAGACACGTTCCCGATCCGATTTGGAAGGAGCAAATGCCGTTAGGAGGCCTTCTTAACCGCATCAGAATCAGGCCCTCGGTCGGGAAGCTTTTCCAACCCGCATCAGAATCGGGCCCTTAGTGTGTGTTTGATGTATTTTGCAGCAGTTATTTGCTGAAGCTAAGAAATGGCATTTTTCACTGTCAGCTGCCTTTTCAGCATCTGTTAATTCAATCAAGGCGGGCCTGATCAGCGTGGATTTTCTGTTAGTTAATAACCTCCCGTTATAGATACGAGGAATTAGCGTAGGTGCAATAAAATCAAAGGAAACGGGTCAATGCATGGCCACGCTCTCCTCTGTGCTGCACAGGCAGCAGTGGAACAAAAAATAAACGGAAATATTGATTTTCTTGAGCAGCTGGCGCTGGGTAGGTTGTAATGTAGCACAATCTACATATGATTATTATTGAAGTTCTTTATTAAGAATAAGCTCTCGCCGTTTAGCACTCTGCTGCTGTTTATCTCCTCCTTCTACTTTACAGAGAGGGTTCCCGTGACAATAGCTCCGAAAAGCAGGAGCAGGAACAGTTTATAGAATATTACGAGTGATGTGACTGGTACCGGGAAGACATCTTCGTACAGGGAAACTATGTAGAAACAATCACTTAAAAAAAATCCAAGGTGTGAACTAAGGGCGTTTATGGGACCACTGATGCCTTTCAAAATTACTGTATCACATCCTCTCATTTCCTCATCACAGCCTATCCTATGAAGGTGACCCACACCCAGAGAGCATCTTTTAAACAACTTGCGCAAACGTCTTCCTTTGTTTAAAAAAAAAAAAAAACAGCTCGCCATCCAATTTTTATTCGTTTATTTGCATCCAGTGTGGAGATAAGTACGGTCACCCTCATATTTTTCCTGTCACTGCATTGCTAACGCACGTAACCTGTTTCATTACCTTCACCAGGAAGTATTTTAGGCAAATATTCAAAACTGCTTTTCTTTGTTGGGGGGCCTTGCTATCTGTGGTGCAGCTCACCGCAGGCACGTCATGCACAGGACTGTTCTCTAAAGTCAACGTCACCTGGAGCGTCTAAGGCCTTTTCCTTCTGTACTGTGGAGTGAGACTTGAGTCAGATGTGCCAGCACACATGCACAGACGCATATGTACAGTTCATCCCTCCCCGGAAGTGACGGTAACAAGAGGGAAGTCTAGCATGACAGGAATAATGGACAGAGTGCCGACATCAACAGGAACATTTGTATTCAACAATGTGCACCTGAGGGGGCAGTAAGTATTTAAGGAGGTAAGCGAATTCTGTTTATGTTTTCAGACTGTAATTGTGTAAAATGTATATACTGTGAAAGGCTGTTCTAGGACTCCTGAAGGACGTTTCTGATTTTGAACCAAGGCCATCAGACATATAAGTCATGGAATTGTGCATGCATGACAATTAGTGGTAGAATAAGCTAACCCTGGCTTGCTTTTGGGTACACCTGAACCAGTCTATCACTGGCCTCATGGATCACAAAGGCTTTACCAGGAGACAACAAACACACACAGGAGTTTGGGAATCCTTTTTAGATGAGCTACCAGATAGCGAAAGCATCAAGTCTCCATGTCGCAACTGGTCCCCGCCCAAGGGTCGGTCTCGGTTCCGTTCCCAGTCCAGGAGTCGCAGGAGCCGATCGTGATCGCCCTCCAAATCTTCGGGTAAGCCGATTTCCACTGAACCACAACCTGCCCCACTTAACATTCCACAAGACAGATCTCATACATTGCATTCCCTGTTCGGGATGGATTTCGAGAAAGACTACAATGCAGGAGATGAAATTGGCCAACCCTACCATGAAGAAAACTGGTATTACGACCTCCAGGATGCCAGTGGTCTTGACGCCTCTGCTGATTCTGGCCTTCTCTCACCCCCTGGTCCTGCCACTGAAGAAAGTGCTTTTTTTGCCATGGTTATTCGAAGGGTGGCCAAAGCTCTTGACCTTCAGCTCCCTACCTTAAAGGTCGTAACCAATGTCCTGAATGAAGTACTCCAGCCAGGGCAAACCACTAGTGAACTTCTACTTTCTTTTAATGAGGAACTGTTGGACCTGGCCTTCACTGCAGAGTCACCTCCAAACTTTTTGTCTTCAACCCTCCTGTTTTTCTGTATTTGCTTTTTGTTGGATTTAGGACTCAGTGTGATTTTACCACTGTTAACTAGTGCTAAAGCACCCTTCCTCTCTCCCTAAAGCATCAATCAGTGGATTTGTAGAGCGCTACTTGTCACCAGTGAGGGTATCCAGGTGCTGGTGATCCAGCAGTATACCAACAACAGATACTCCACTACCATATACTCACCTGGGCCCATAAAAACACACTCATTGAGTAAACCGCTGGAGTGGTTAAAGTTTTATATTTATACTTCACAATATTCAGGATTAGTTATTTAATTTTCTTAACTAACCTTTCACTAATCAAAAGTTCTTTCCTCTGGTCGATGGACCATTAGTTGAACTAGTTGATGGTGATAATTAACTTAACCCTTAACTATTCTTGGTTTGACGAAAATAATCACAGACTCAGGAAGGTTTTAAAATCTTTATCTAAATTAAATGCATGTGAACCATTTAAAAAATACAGTGCAGTCACCCTCATTCTTAGGAGAGAAAATTCAATTGATTAAACATCAAACATATACTTCGAACTCATGTAATAACAATGCTCAGAAAGGGAGAGGACAGAGAGAAAAGAACATCTACAAAATACATGAAAATATATTTACCAAGAATGGTGTGAAAGACCAACCCCCTGGCCAAAGGGCTGGTAAGGGTCCCCCAAGATAGGTCAGGAGACAAAGACTTCAGGACAGGATTCAGGACAGGATAGTTGACCTCTCTAGAATACCGACGATTGCGCCGCACCCCTCTCTGACACTCTCTTCCTCCTCGAGATTCTTCCGCGATCTTCAGATCTAACCCAATTAATTAGGATAGTAACTTCTCCTTCAGATTCTGCATTCAGTTCTTCATCAGCATCTCACAGCATCTCTCCAGCAACAGCATCCCGACTCCCAGACATCATCCCGAGCTCTGCTGCATCTCCGTCTCTCTGTCTAAATAACTAACTAAAGCTACCTTAATTATACCTTCGTTTCCTCATGTTCCAACCACTAAAGTTACAATATCGTAAAATACTAAATCTAATTGGTCAGGCAAGGGGGGATGATCATCACACCATGCTTACATGTCACTTTATTCTGTTAAACAATTGTTCACAAACCCATCCCCTTAATTTTTATTCAAAACTTTATTCCCATCCACTACATGTATTCAATTTGCAACATTAATGACACTACGAAGAATAGAACATCACATTGCTGAACTTTTCACCATCCGTTCCCAGGGTATGGTGCTCCAATTTGGCCTCCATTCAAGTGCTCCGTCATTGACCTTCATAGCTTCACTCGGTAGGCATGCGCAGGCATTGCGTCATTTCATCTAGTCTGGTTATACAAGAGAGGCCCAAATATGCACTAATAATAAAGTCAAAAGGCAAATGTTATTTTCACAAAATAAATGATCTCACTGTATACCTCCCACCTCTACTCTATTCCTGTTCTCTTATTAATACTTTCCCCGCATTAGCATTAGTAAAATAACCTGTTTTCGTTTCAGCTAAGCAGATGCCATGCACGCGAGTCTTCAAGACTCCATTTTAGTGTCTTCTGCTCATGCGCTAGAATTTCCCTCCAAGCGTTAGCTCGTCATATTGCGTAGATGCAGTTGACGCATGCGCACAACAGTTTCCCCGTTTAAAGCGGTATTAGTCCGTTTTCATTGTTATCCGCGTTAGTACACACATAAGCAAGCTTCACTAACCCGCGTGTTCATGTGGTGCGTATTAATTATTCACAAAACATGGTTAGTAACTTTGATAATGAGTTAAACGAGCGGATTGCCTCTGATGGAGCAAGGTAAATAAAAAATGTTTGAACCCCCAAATATTCATACTAATAAATTAATGTTATTAATTGTTTGAACGACTAATCAACATTTACGTCTTTTTATTTTTACATAAGTGGTAACTGCAATTTATGTGCAAAGTTAACCTACTTACAATTGTAAAAGTGGAATTATATTAATATAAAGGTTTGCATACTAATTAGAGTGATATTGCATGATTTGTGCTATGTAGTAAATTGTATTGTGGCAAAAGAATGCGGATGGTAAGTAAACATGGCTTTACATGTCGCTTTTGCTAGGTAACACCTAATTGGGGTATTTAGAATGACGGGTGGGAAACGAAAAGGCTTAATTTCTCTATTTTAATTATGATTGTGGTTGTTTTCATGATAGTTCGTTCTGGCCTGTTAGGCCGTGCTGTAAAGATGGCTGCCGAGGCAGATGGGCTCAATGCGCAGGTGCAAAAATGGCATCCAAGCGGAAGAAAGCCGCAGAAACATATCACGTGGTTACAAGTAGAGCCCAGAGTGAGAAGTGTCAAGGTCAGCTTGACCTGACACCAAACAAGTGCCAAGAAGGACTCAGCGAGAATCTGTGAGAACCGAAGAAGCAACTGTGAATTAACAATGGACTGTTTAAAATAAAGTTACAAAAGAAAAGACACATTTGATGAAATGTCAATCGGATTGCTATTACCCTAAAGCCGTGAGAAAGGACAAAATTATAAACAATTTCAGAACTGGTTTGAACAAGGAGGGCAATGAGGTGATGCTTGCCACCCCTCCAATGGACAAATTAGCGTGATTCTCGCCCCCAAAGATGGCAACTTTTCTGTTTAGTAAGCTAGTAATAGAGTATAAGAGGACCTACTCTTAGGTAGGAGGAGCGCTATTCAGGCATAATTTTTGAGCACTGGACGTTGACGCTGGAGAACTGCTGCTATTTTCTATAGGCCATTTTTCTTAATATAATTAATCATTTTTTAGCTTAAACTTGACTGGGAAGGAACGAGATCGATGCGGGAAACCTGTATAGGAGGTCCGTAGAGGAGTCCTGTTTAGCAGGACAGACAGTCTGTTTTTGGGAATTCTATGCTGTGATCTGTAATTTATCCGCCTTGGCGAACTTTTATTCTTCATCTAAAAGGGGTATGCATAAATTCTTTTTAAAGTTTATTTCTTATAATGATATTGAAACGTATCAAACTGATTAATAAAATTGAAACTTATTCATGGGTTTGAAGAAAGTAGATAAACTTTATTATAATTAAAACTACGAGTCTGTGGTTCTTTAGCTCAATAATAAGTGTAATGTTTTAATAGGTTTAAATGTGATTGAGCTGGTCTTAATCACCATCAACTTAGTCTCACTAGTTGGTCCATCGACCAAAGAGCGGAATACCTTGATGTCTTAGAACCGACAGGATCAAAACTAATTATGTATGATGTTTGAGAAATTATCTTGTCAACTTTAAAAAGGTATCTCGTTTCCTCCAGCAGTCTTAACTCTTTCTCCTAGGTGAAAGTGGATGGGATCCAGGGAATATTTGGGTGAGTGAATGTTTATGCGGTGTTATGGGCCCCACCGTCATATTGGTATAGTTGTTAAAAGAGTGTTTCAACCTGGATGTCATGTCCAAAGGAGAAGGAATTATATTAGTCGCGCTGGATCAGATTTCTTGGTAGAAGAGTTATGCTTACTATAGATTAGTTTGGTGATTATTGATTATTGATCATTTCATGTCTAACACTTCATGTCGAATTGTATTACGTTATATGTAAGTCGAAAATTTTGAAGCTTCCGGGAAGTAGGAAGTGGACACGTGTGGCAAGGGAAGTCACATGGAATTGTGCATTGTCTGATTTTCAATTTGGTGATAACACAGGTTGTGTTATGATAGGGACATTTTCTGTATAAAACGTGTATGAGTGAAAATAGCAACCGGTTTTCTTGTGAAACTCTGGCCTTAATTCTCAGGAGCAGTATAGTCTCCACATGTGTTTTATCCCCAGAGAAACGGGTTTACCCCTTGCTTGAAAGAAGGGTAAGGTAGAGGGAAGTGCTACACTTATCGAACGGAACTGTATTCTTGTAAGATAGAGTAAACTATCACTTTTGTTTAGCGAAAACAGACAATGGAAATGTGTTTTACGTTGTAACTAATAAGATTTAGTCAAGAAAAGAACTGCCGATAATTTTTGTAAAGGAGGGGTCAGGAGTAGAACTGACGTTGACAAAAGACCGCGCTGGGAGTGGCCAGTGCATTAGAAACACGGAAGACTCCCTGATTGGTGCGTTAGTGTGAGATGCGCTGGGATTGGTCTGAAAAACAGTGACGTAGAAGCTTCGGATTGGTGCGTTGGTGTGAGACGCGCTGGGATAGGTCCGAATAGCACATAGAGAACAGAGCAGAGTTACGAGCTTGCAGAAGGGAGAGAAATCGTGAAATATGGCTTATTATGAATATTGTCGAGAGAAACCGTCATGGATGGCAAAAATTAAGAACTTCTTTAAGAAAGACAAAAAGGTAGTGACTAGAGAGGGACAGGTAATTCCTCCGCCGAAAACGCCAGCTTCTCATATAATGCTGAAATACGGTTATCATACTTGCATTTGGTTAGAAAATTGGACAAAATATACTCAGAATGATGGAGTATTGGCTTTTCCAGAGAATGGTTCATTTAGCATAGCTGTACTTCGAAATTTGAGAGAGAAAATGATGAAGCTTGAGCCAAGACCTAGACCGACACAGTTTGAAGCGTTAGGTGAATGGGAAGACGAGATGTATGAACGAGAAAGATACAGAGGTGCAAAGAATCATAGTTTAGTTCCTGGAAGGTTATGGGGAGTGAATCATGAGGACAGGATGAAGCCTTGGAGATATGCTAACATGACAGAGGGTTTGTTTCCAGCCTTTACAGTTGAAGAGGGTACAGGAAGGAAGTGTACAGAGAAAAAGAAACATACAGTTACAGAGAGGTACGGGTATGGAGGTAGCGAGACAGAGGATGAGTTGCTGGAAGATATTTTAAACAGAAACCCACCTCCATATAAACAGAATTCTGTGGTGGTGACACCCAATGCACCGCCAATGGAAACTGGGAGGAATAAAAGTCCAGAACGAAGATACGAGATAAATAGGTCAAATGAACAGCTAAAGACCCCACAAAGTGAAGAGTATGATAGAGGCAATGCAACCGAGTTAGCAAAAACTACAAAAGAATTAACTGAGAAAATAAGAGAGTTAACAATGAACATGGAAGCTGTGACTGTGCCAGTGACAATAGGACCAGTAATACCAGTTTTTGAAAACCAGAAAATAGATGAGCATTCCTTAGTCATCCCCATGAACTCAAATTTGCAAAGAATGAGAGAAGGGATGGAACTAGAAACTGAAGGGGCAAGAAATGTGGTCAGCTCATATAGACCGAGCCCACCTACTAGCCTGACAGTAAATGAGAGTGAGATAAGGAGGATTCCTATGGGAACCGAGTCTGCATCTGAAACGCCAGAGAGGAATAGAAACTGGATAGAAATAAATAGTACACCTGTAGGTCCAACTCCAGAAGAATTAAGTGAATGGATGAGAAACTTGCAAAAGAAGGAGACAGAACCGAAACCATTAGATGTAATCAGGCTAAAGATAGATATGGAAGAGTTAATTCTAGGGACTATTGGTACAGAAAAATTGAAAACATATCAGGACGACGAGATAATGTTCTTGTGCAAGAGCATTACTTGGAGAGCTAGAAATTTACATGACAAATTGGAAGAGACAGCGAATGAACTAGGAGTGGAATTTGTAAAAGTCAGGAGTTTGCAGAAACCATATAGAGTAGATTTCTGTGCGAAAGATATAGAAGATCTGAACACATCAGGACGGTTAACCCAGATAAAAGAACTGATTGTTTTGTTGAGAAAATGGGGTGATGTGGACAGATGGAGAAGCAGGTGGACTAAAAGAAATGAGAGAACAACCGACAAAGCGTCTTTGGCTTTTGCGGTGACAGACAAGGAATCAGTTGTAAGGGAGTATCCGATGAGAGAAACCCCAGGAGGTAGTTATGTACATGTCCCCTGGTCCAGACAAGATATACTGTCATTTACAAATGACTTTCCAAAATTGAGAGAAAAGCCTGTAGAATGGTACAGACAAGTGGAAAGGTTTGTCAAAGTTTCGAAGGTGTTGTGGGTGGATTTGGATGGATTGTTTGACATTGTAGTGCCAGCCGATTTATGGACAGAATGTAAAATTACCATTGATTGGCCAACCGTAGAGTATCCAAGAGACGCAAAAACAGGAGCGCCAGGACCAGAAGTGATTAGGAAATATGACCAAGTTATTACTTTTTTGAAAAACAAAATTCCACCCAAAGAAACTGATTGGGTAAAAATTGACAGAACTACGCAAGAGAGTAAGGAGTCTGTACATGCCTACTATGAGAGGCTAGTTTTGGTTTTCAAACAGTATAGCGGTTATGAGACTCTGAATGAGAAGGACATGAGTCATTTTGTATATAGATTTGTTTATGGGTTGAAAACCAGAAATAAGCGAAATGATTAAACAGCATATGATATGTTGGCAAAACAGTACAGTGGACGAAGTGTTGAGGTATGCCAAGTATTGTAGTGATGACATTGAATGTAGACAGCGTAAATTAAAGGAGAAAGCGATGTGGGCACAAGTGAAAGTTGCAGAAAAACAAGAAGCTCAACTGAATAATCAGGTTAATGAGACAGGACAAACTAAATCCAAACCGAATATAGGTAAAGGCAAAGGTCAGATGAGTATAGAAGAAGCAAAGAAAAAGTGGCCATGCCACAACTGCGGAAAGTTAGGGCATTGGAGAAACGAGTGTAAATTTCCTCCAAAAGCTAATACGGAAAATCAATCATTAAATCCACAGGTGCAGAGTGAGGTGAGTTACCAACAGCTGCAGCAACCGCAGGTAGTTACTCAACTGAGTCAGGTGCCACAACCACCACTTCCCAAGAGTGTAAACCCACAGAGATACAGTGCAGAGACAGGATTCTACGGAGGAGAGCAGGTAACACAATTGCCGCGCGCAGCTGCGATATCGCAGTATTGGTTACGACAGGATGGGAATGAATCGGATGAAAGTTTATGACGGTGCCTAGGAGAGGAGGGAGAGTGCGTTCTTGGCGCAACTCTAGAGGTAGATCAGGCAGGTCCATTTGTGGATGGAGAAGTGAATGGTGCAAATGTGACATTCCTTGTGGACACTGGAGCTACCCGTTCTACTGTTAGATCAGTGGAAATTCCAAACCTTCCTCTCTCAGGTGAATATATCCAAGTCGTTGGTGTCTCAAACCAGCAGATTAAGGCGCCTCTTACCAAATTAGTAGAGGTAAAAGTTGGACCATTCAGAGAAATGCACCGATTTGTGGTGTGTGATTGCAGTCCTGTAAATTTACTTGGACGCGATCTACTTTGCAAAATGAATTGCACCATCTATTGTACTCCGGATGGGATTGCATTTCAGACACCAGATGAAGATGTACTATATAAAATGACAATGGCAGAATTAGAGCCAGGAGTGAATGACATGTTTCCTGTATTCGATGTAGAGAAAATCCCAATTGAGTTAAAAGAAACAGTCAAACAGGAGGTATGGGATTTTACAGGCGAAGACATTGGGTTAATGAGAGGAGTAGACCCTGTTAAAATTTCTGTTAGAGAAGGAACAAATTACCCAAATACTCCACAATATAAATTGACGCCAGAAATTATTGAAGGAATAACACCTGTAATAAATAAAATGATTGAACAAGGAATCTTGAAAGAAATAATGAGCAGTCCATGTAATTCACCTATAATGGGACTGAAAAAGCCAAATAGAACATATAGGATAGTGCAAGATTTACAAAAGGTTAATAAAATCGTTGTTCCTTGTTGTCCAATTGTACCAAACCCTGCTGTAATACTGTATCAGATTCCACGTGAGGCAGAATGGTACACAGTCATTGATTTGTGCCATGCATTTTTCTCCATTCCGTTACACCCAGATAGCCAGCCATTATTTGCGTTCCGGTTCAGAGAGCATATTTTGGCATGGTGCCGAATTCCTCAAGGGTATACAGAAAGTCCCTCGATCTTTAATCCGATCCTAAAGAAATCGTTGGAAGATTTAAAAATGCCTGAAAAATCTGTGATGGTTCAGTACATTGATGACCTATTAGTGGCATCAAAAACCAGAGAAGCATGTGTTACTGACACAATTGCTTTACTGAACCATTTAGCCGAAGGGGGACATAAGGTGTCCCCGTCAAAATTACAGTTTTGTCAACAGGAGGTTCAATACCTAGGTCATAAAATTGAAAAGGGAGTGCGAAAGGTAACGACCGAGAGAATAAAAATTATCCGAGGAATGAGAGCTCCAATGACACAAAGAGAGGTGACAATGTTCCTTGGAATGGTTGGGTATTGTCGACAGTGGATAAGTGGATTCTCATTAATTGCGAAACCTTCACAGCGATTGACGAAAAAGGATGTTAAAGATCCGTTTGAATTGAATGATGAAGAAAT
Organism: Calotriton arnoldi; assembly: GCA_963921515.1. Lineage (NCBI taxonomy): Eukaryota > Metazoa > Chordata > Amphibia > Caudata > Salamandridae > Calotriton > Calotriton arnoldi. The sequence continues at coordinate 1,495,918 of CAWUFW010003956.1, forward strand.
GAAAGCATTCAAAGAACTAAAAACAAGACTGTGTGAAGCACCAGCACTGGGAATGCCTGACTATGAAAAAGAATTTGAGCTGTACTGTAGTGAGAGAGATGGGTGTGCACTTTCAGTTTTAGTACAAAGACATGGAAATATGAAAAGACCTATTGCATATTTTTCAGCTGTTTTAGACCCGGTAGCAAAAGCGTTGCCTGGATGTCTGAAAGCAGTAGCTGCTACTTGTGTGAGTCTGGAACAAAGTGAAGGCATTGTGATGGGATATCCACTGAGAGTATATGTTCCACATTCAGTCGAAATTTTCTTGACAAGAACCAAAACTCAATACATGACACATAGTCGGCTGACTAGGTATGAAAAAGTGATTTTAAGTGCAGACAATGTAACCATTGACAGATGCACAAGCGTGAATCCTTCGACATCATTGCCGGATGAAGAGAGTGTGGCAGACAAAGATGAAGTTGATCATAATTGCTTGAATGTACTTGAATATTGTACAAAACCAAGGCCAGACATCAGAGATGAGCCTTTAAAAGAATCAGATTATGTGATGTTTGTGGATGGCTCATGCTTGAGGACAAGTGAAGGAGTTTTGAGTGCGGCGTATGCTGTATGTACAGTAGCTGAAATAATGGAAGCATCTTGTTTGAGAGGGATACGTTCCGCCCAAGTGGCTGAACTGATTGCTCTAATTCAGGCATGCAAACTGGGAAAGAATGTTCGAATCACAGTGATCACGGATAGCCAGTATGGCTTCGGAGTGGTCCATGATTTTGGGCAGATCTGGTCCCAAAGAGGTTTCTTGACGTCTGCAGGAACTCCAATTAGAAATGGTGAGTTTGTGAGGAAATTGCTTGAGGCGATACAGCTGCCTAAACAGATTGCAGTGGTGAAGTGTACTGCGCACAAAAATGGGGAGGACTACATAACCGTGGGCGACAAGTATGCCGATGAGATAGCTCAATATTGTGCTAAAAATGCAGTCTCATTGAATCGAAGAAGGGAGAGAGAGCATGTTTCATGTCCCTTGCTGTTTACTAACATTGTTGAAACATGGGCTGAGGTAAGACAATTACAGGAAGCAGCAAATGATGAGGAAAAAGATATCTGGATAAAAGCAGGATGCAGAAAAAGGGAGGAAGATGATGTTTGGGTTTATAGAGATGAAAGACCAGTTATGCCTGATAGCATGATTTCTAACATGGCACGGATGTACCATGGACAAGCTCATATTGGAAGGGATGCCATGATCCGACTTTTTAGACAAACCTGGTATAACCCAAAATTCTGAGCTATAGCTGAAAGTCTTTGTCAAAGATGTCTTATTTGCCAACAGATAAATCCAGGAAGGAAAACAGTAGTGAGTCTAGGAACAATAGGACGAGAGGGAGGTCCTTTCACTAGAATGCAACTGGATTTCATAGAAATGCCCCCAAGCAATAGACTGAGGTACGTTCTTGTGGTCATTTGTTTGCTTTCTCCTTGGGTGGAAGCCTATCCGACCAGAAGGAATGATGGAATTACAGTAGCTAAACTCTTGCTGAGAGAATTCATTCCAAGGTACGGTTTTCCAGTAACGATTGAAACAGATAGAGGAACATATTTTCAAAATGAGCTAATTCAACTGATATGTGAAGCTCTTGGCATTCAACAGAAATTGCACTGTGCATACAGACCAGAGGCTTCTGGAGTGGTAGAACAAGTGAATGGAACAATAAAGAATAGGTTAGGGAAAATGTGTCAAGCCACAGGACTCAAATGGCCAGATGCCCTACCATTGGTACTAATGACTATCAGAAGCATACCTGATAGGAAAACAGGTCTGAGTCCCCACGAAATAATCATGGGACGAGCAATGAGACAAGCACATGTACCTGTCAACAAACTGCTGACTATAACTGATGATCTCGTGTTGGATTATTGCAAAGGATTGGCTGATGTGGTACATTCTGTGTTTCATCAGGCTGGACCGGATGCGACCACTCTTGAAAGAAAACCAGCTCATGATTTGAGTCCAGGAGACTGGGTCCGCATAAAAGTCCACAGAAGAAGAAACTGTTTGGTTCCTCGCTGGGACCAACCGCGACAAGTGATCCTGGTGACAACAACTGCAGTCAAATGTGCAGGAGTGAAAAACTGGGTACATGCCAGCCATACTATCAGAGTTCCAGATCCTGAAGCTCGACCTGTAAGTCGACATCTGGAGATATCTGATACCAGTTCAGCATCCGATGCAGAAGACGAAACAAACAGGGTTCCAGAACTTGAAGATCGACCTGTAAGTCGACATCTGGAAGACCCAGGAACAAATTTGACAACAGGAGAAGAATTTGAAATAAAGGTTCCAGAATTTGAAGATCGACCTGTAAGTCGACATCTGGAAATATCAGATACCAGTTCAGCATCTGAAACAGACCAATCAGATTGTGATGAAAAGCTAAAGAATAAATGGAAAACTGACTTCATAAACGAAGAAACTAAACCAAGAGACAGTGACATTGATCAGCCAAGCACAAGCTATGGTAAAAATTCTTCAAAAATTGTCAAATTAGACGAGGGAGGGATAGATTCAGATAGAGAGATAGAAGAATCGGAAGAACGCCGAGGAGCAATAGGGACAGACCAACAAACAAAAGAACAGGGAAATTTAGAAACAGACAGAGAGACCAACGAGAATTCGGAAGAACTTCGAGGAGGGATAGAAACAAGTGACCAAACAGAAAAGACACAGGAAGATTCAGAGCTAGACAAAGAAGGTGAAATCATAAAGTTCAAAATAAGAGGAAATGAAGTAAGGTCTGAAACAGAATCAGAAGAAAGTGAAGAAGAGAGAAAACAGAGACCAGGACCAAGAAAAAGAACTTGGAGAGCTGAACGAGAAGAAAAAGAAAGTGAACCAAAAAGGCCGAGAAAAGGAGATAATTGGCCCCACGAAGTCAAAAGATTGAGATACAAAATCATAAACTTAAACAGAGATAATGCAGAACAGGTAAATGAGATAACAAGTCAAAAGGAGCAAGGAAAACAAAGTGGAAAACAACTGCAGAAAACGAAAAGAGTGAAGAAAGCTAATTTGAAATAAAAGTCACCTGAATGGCTATACATCGCATTGACTGACATCAAAGAAGAAGAAATCACTCACGAGAACCCAGAAGAAAGCTGCAGACCAATGGGTGAAAGTGAAGTGCAACAAGTTGAAGAGATTGAAAAGAAAAACCTGGACTGGACACTAAAAACCTGAATAAGACAAGAAAGAGTTCTGATAAGAACTAAAGAAAGTACCAAACGAGACAAAGTGAGAAAGTAGAGTGGCTGAAACGTCATTCTGAGGTGTGGTGACACATTTTCTGTACACATATATATATATATCTAGGTAATAGAACAAGATGGTAGACACAGAGAATAGAAGACATAGATGTGAGTTTTTACGTAGATGGTGTAGAATGTGTTTCTTTTGTACAGGTTTATTAATGTTTGTTTGGCTTATCTTAGCAATCACTATTCCAATTAGATTAGCTGTAGAAGAAACGTCCATATTAGGGAACAACACAAAGAAGGATAAGGAAGTTGACATACAGAACGCAGCAACATTAATAGATAGTGCCGAGTTACATACGGATAGATCCATAACTGATTTTTCAAAGAATGTCTTCACAAAATTATTATATGAATATGTAGAAACAATGGATGTGAGAGATTGTTATGTTTGTATGCAATTACCTGCGTCTGTTTCAGAAGGTGTGACCTATCATCACCTTCCTTTGGCGTATGGGATAACATGTAGTGTTTTAGCTAGTTTGTTTTATAAAACAGGTAGATTAGAATATTATTATACTGACATAAATAAGATTTTTGCAAAAATTCCTATAATTCCTGAATTGAACAAGGTGAAAGGAGCAAGGATGTTTGGTGAATTTTTCCTAGAAAATGAAGATTTAACATTAGATGATATAGTTAAACACAAGCTTATCTGTGAGTTAAAGAAAGAAAAGGTATTTTTAGAAATGGTAGAAAGCAGAAGAGTCAAATTTTAAAGAAAGATAATAGAGGAAGAGACAAAAACCCCCTTTGGGCATTTGAAGGAGAAAGTAATGATAAGAAAAAGACAAATGCAGCTATGACTTTAGATTGGCCCCAACAGGGAAAGTTGTGCATTAGTAGAAATAGAACTAGGTATGATAACTATTTCGTGGGTTCCAGTGACTGCCGAGACAATTACAAAATTTTTGGAGGATGGGGATTCAAAGGAGGAAAAGACCCAATATTTCCAGGGATCTATTATATTTGTGGAAACAGAGATTATTACAGGTTGCCGGACCATTGGTATGGGTCGTGCTATTTAGGCCTGGTCTTTCCAAAAAAATTTCATGTGGAGAGAGAAGAAAAAGGAACACACGAAATGGGTGAAACATTCACACGTAGAAAAAGGGAAAGTTTTTCAGAAATAGTTGGTGACATTTTTGGAGCAATGATACCAGCAGTGGGTATATCTTTGAATGCATTTAAAATTCGGAAATTGTCCACAGTAGTAGATCGTTTATCAACGAATACTGCTGGAGGGTTCTTGATGGTAAATACCGAGATGGTTGCCATGAGAGCTATGGTGATGCAAAATCGACTTGCCCTTGACATTCTTTTGGCAAAAGAGGGCGGAGTCTGTGGAATGCTGAAAGTCCAACATTGTTGCACTTACATTCCAGATAAAAGTGAAAATATACAGAAGTATATAAAGAATATTACTAATTTGCACAAAGAACTTGTTCCACTGGAGGTTGAAAATGCCTGGGAGAAACTTGGTAAGAGTTTTTCCTCAATACCAAAATGGTTCACTGAAATAGGTAGTTCTATTGTAGGGAAAGTTTTGATATCAGCAACAGTAGTAATATTAGTGGTGTTATTAGCGAAATTTGTTATTATATGTATTAAAAGGAGAAAAAGACAAAACAAAATAAAAAGAGAAAATAAGATAAATAAAGAAAGAGAACGAGAATTAGGTGAAATAGAACTTGAAGAACTAAAAGAAAACATGTATGAGAGAACAAAAAGACAAGATGAAAGGGATACTGATGTATAAAACTAACAAAAAGCAAGTCGACAAGAAACATTCTATCTGAAAAATTGTGTAACATGGGTTTTTGTGGTGATATTAAAAATCACCAAAGGGGGGAGTTGATGGAGCAAGGTAAATAAAAAAAATTTGAACCCCCAAATATTCATACTAATAAATTAATGTTATTAATTGTTTGAACGACTAATCAACATTTACGTCTTTTTATTTTTACATTATGTGCAAAGTTAACCTACTTACAATTGTAAAAGTGGAATAATATTAATATAAAGGTTTGCGTACTAATTAGAGTGATATTGCATGATTTGTGCTATGTAGTAAATTGTATTGTGGCAAAAGAATGCGGATGGTAAGTAAACATGGCTTTACATGTCGCTTTTGCTAGGTAACACCTAATTGGGGTATTTAGAATGACGGGTGGGAAACGAAAAGGCTTATTTTCTCTATTTTAATTATGATTGTGTTTGTTTTCATGATAGTTCGTTCGGGCCTGTTAGGCCGTGCTGTAAAGATGGCTGCCGAGGCAGATGGGCTCAATGCGCAGGTGCAAAAATGGCTTCCAAGCGGAAGAAAGCCGCAGAAACATATCACGTGGTTACAAGTAGAGCCCAGAGTGAGAAGTGTCAAGGTCAGCTTGACCTGACACCAAACAAGTGCCAAGAAGGACTCAGCGAGAATCTGTGAGAACCGAAGAAGCAACTGTGAATTAACAATGGACTGTTTAAAATAAAGTTACAAAAGAAAAGACACATTTGATGAAATGTCAATCGGATTGCTATTACCCTAAAGCCGTGAGAAAAACCAAAATTATAAACAATTTCAGAACTGGTTTGAACAAGGAGGGCAATGAGGTGATGCTTGCCACCCCTCCCATGGACCAATTAGCGTGATTCTCGCCCCCAAAGATTGCAACTTTTCTGTTTAGTAAGCTAGTAATAGGGCATAAGAGGACCTACTCTTAGGTAGGAGGAGTGCTATTCATGCATAATTTTTGAGCACTGGACGTTGACGCTGGAGAACTGCTGCTATTTTCTATAGGCCATTTTTCTTAATATAATTAATCATTTTTTAGCTTAAACTTGACTGGGAAGGAACGAGATCGATGCGGGAAACCTGTATAGGAGGTCCGTCGAGGAGGCCTGTTTAGCGGGACAGACAGTCAGTTTTTGGGAATTCTATGCTGTGATCTGCAATTTATCCGCCTTGGCGAGCTTTTATGCTTCATCTAAAAGGGGTATGCATAAATTCTTTTTAAAGTTTATTTCTTATAATGATATTGAAACGTATCAAACTGATTAATAAAATTGAAACTTATTCATGGGTTTGAAGAAAGTAGATAAACTTTATTATAATTAAAACTACGAGTCTGTGGTTCTTTAGCTCAATAATAAGTGTAATGTTTTAATAGGTTTAAATGTGATTGAGCTGGTCTTAATCACCATAATCTTAGTCTCACTAGTTGGTCCATCGACCAAAGAGCGGAATACCTTGATGTCTTAAAACCGACAGGATCAAAACTAATTATGTATGATGTTTGAGAAATTATCTTGTCAACTTTAAAAAGGTATCCCGTTTCCTCCAGCAGTCTTAACTCTTTCTCCTAGGTGAAAGTGGATGGGATCCAGGGAATATTTGGGTGAGTGAATGTTTATGCGGTGTTATGGGCCCCACCGTCATATTGGTATAGTTGTTAAAAGAGTGTTTCAACCTGGATGTCATGTCCAAAGGAGAAGGAATTATATTAGTCGCGCTGGATCACCTCCGAGCAAGTCTTTTTCTTACGAGACCGTGCTCCATCACTGACAGGGTCCAATTGATTAGCCGAATACCAGGGGGCCGATTCCGATCTCGGTCGAAGGCGCACCTAACACCATTTGGCCGGGAAAAAAGCCAGGCGAATGCCTGTTTCCCGACCGATCCGCACATAATTCCGAACGAGCAAGTACGATGCGCACAACTACATACATTCCGACCCAGTCGTACTCACCCAATGCAGGTCCTGTTTTCCGACCGAGCCGGATCCAGAAACGCAAAATCGGGTCGCACGGAAGCCAAAATGCAGCCCCGTCCGGCCGGACAAGTACGATGCGCTTTCCGTACGCGCCGAACCCGTCACTACGCACGGCACGTTAAAGCATCCGGGAGAGGCGCACATAAGCTCCGATTCGTGCCACAACACGATCCACGGCTACGAGACGAACACGCCAGCGACGAGGACGAGGCGAAGCAAAGAAAAAGACGAACGAGACGAACCAACCATGAATCCCATCGTGTCGATCCTACCAATATTCTACATCTACTACCGGAACAGGCACGGACGCGTACGGCGCAGAAGGTAAGTCAGACACCAACCACAAAAACAAACTACACGTACCCGACATATCACACACACACAGAGGGATGCAGAAATTACTTACACCAGCAACAGCAGCACCATAGGGGCGGGATGGCCATCAGCAATGCCACATATACACATAGGGGCCTGGATGCCTACCACTACTACCACCCCTACCCAGGGGGTGCCAGATGCCTACCACTACTACCACCCTTACCCAGGGGGTGCCAGATGCCTACCACTACTACCACCTCTACCCATGGGGGGCTGGATGCCTGTCACAACTACCACCCCTTCCCATGGGGGGCTGGATGCCTACCACCACTACCACCCCTACCCAGGGGGTGCCAGATGCCTACCACTACTACCACCCTTACCCAGGGGTGCCAGATGCCTACCACTACTACCACCTCTACCCATGGGGGCTGGATGCCTGTCACTACTACCACCTCTACCCAGGGGTGCCAGATGCCTACCACTACTACCACCTCTACCCAGGGGGTGCCAGATGCCTACCACTACTACCACCTCTACCCAGGGGGTGCCAGATGCCTACCACTACTACCACCTCTACCCAGGGGGTGCCAGATGCCTACCACTACTACCACCTCTACCCATGGGGTGCCAGATGCCTACCACTACTACCACCTCTACCCAGGGGTGCCAGATGCCTACCACTACTACCACCTCTATCCAGGGGTGCCAGATGCCTACCACTACTACCACCTCTACCCAGGGGGTGCCAGATGCCTACCACTACTACCACCTCTACCCAGGGGGGGCTGGATGCCTGTCACTACAACCACCTCTACCCAGGGGGTGCCAGATGCCTACCACTACTACCACCTCTACCCAGGGGGTACCAGATGCCTACCACTACTACCAACTCTACCCAGGGGGTGCCAGATGCCTACCACTACTACCACCTCTACCCATGGGGGGCTGGATGCCTGTCACTACTACCACCTCTACCCAGGGGGTGCCAGATGCCTACCACTACTACCACCTCTACCAGGGGGTGCCAGATGCCTACCACTACTACCACCTCTGCCCAGGGGGTGCCAGATGCCTACCACTACTACCACCTCTACCCATGGGGGGCTGGATGCCTGTCACTACTACCACCTCTACCCAGGGGGTGCCAGATGCCTACCACTACTACCACCTCTACCCAGGGGTACCAGATGCCTACCACTACTACCACCTCTACCCATGGGGTGCCAGATGCCTACCACTACTACCACCTCTACCCAGGGGTGCCAGATGCCTACCACTACTACCACCTCTACCCAGGGGGTGCCAGATGCCTACCACTACTACCACCTCTACCCATGGGGGCTGGATGCCTGTCACTACTACCACCTCTACCCAGGGGGTGCCAGATGCCTACCACTACTACCACCTCTACCCATGGGGGGCTGGATGCCTGTCACTACTACCACCTCTACCCAGGGGGTGCCAGATGCCTACCACTACTACCACCTCTACCCAGGGGGTGCCAGATGCCTACCACTACTACCACCTCTACCCAGGGGGTGCCAGATGCCTACCACTACTACCACCTCTACCCAGGGGGTGCCAGATGCCTACCACTACTACCACCTCTACCCATGAGGGGCTGGATGACTGTCACTACTACCACCTCTACCCAGGGGGTGCCAGATGCCTACCACTACTACCACCTCTACCCAGGGGGTGCCAGATGCCTACCACTACTACCACCTCTACCCAGGGGGTGCCAGATGCCTACCACTACTACCACCTCTACCCAGGGGGTGCCAGATGCCTACCACTACTACCACCTCTACCCATGGGGGGCTGGATGCCTGTCACTACTACCACCTCTACCCATGGGGGGCTGGATGCCTACCACCAACAACACCCTCACTCACAGGATGGCTAATACATGACACAACAAGCACACACCAACATAAACAATGCAACATAAATACATCCCCCCCCAACACCATGACAAGCGTGTGTAGACTGTGTCAAATGCCTACAACACTGAACATGACTTCGAACATACAATGTGACCCCTATCACATGTGCCACACATAAATGTGTGTGGCCCCCACAATGCAAGCAGACCATGACCACTGTGGCAATGGGGTCCAACCCCCATCATCACAGTGACCAAAATGTAAGTGTGGGGCCCATAGCTGAAGCACATCTTGAACATTGTGGCAATGGGGTTCAAACCCCCATCATCACAGTGACCAAAATGTAAGTGAGGGGCCCATAGCTGAAGCACATCTTGAACATTGTGGCAATGGGGTCTAAACCCCCATCATCACAGTGACCAAAAGGTAAGTGTGGGGTCCATAGCTGAAGCACATTTTGAACATTGTGGCAATGGGGTCTAAACCCCAATCATCACAGTGACCAAAAGGTAAGTGTGGGGTCCATAGCTGAAGCACATTTTGAACATTGTGGCAATGGGGTCTAAACCCCAATCATCACAGTGACCAAAATGTAAGTGTTGACATTGAAAAAGCTGCAACTGCCAAACTGCATGGATGATTCCTGGTCACAGAACAACAAACACATCAGTGGGAAAGTAGTGCTTGTGTCCCATAGCAACATAGATTGGGGAGGCAAACACTGCAGTGCAAATAAGACAGACCTTTGGCCATGTGCAGACAAACATCACCCATGGGGGCTGACACTGTCAACAATCATCAATGACACAATGACAGAAGTGACCATGATAATGCAGACCCACATATTTGCACCAATGGGCACACAAATGCAGATACCCTGTGGAGACTGTAGATGTGAGGTGAACAGATACCATACCTTGGCAGCAATGGGACACACAAACAATGATCATTGTGCTGACTGAAAAAGCTGCAACTGCCAAACTGCATGGATGATTCCTGGTCACAGAACAACAAACACATCAGTGGGAAAGTAGTGCTTGTGTCCCATAGCAACATAGATTGGGGGAGGCAAACACTGCAGTGCAAATAAGACAGACCTTTGGCCATGTGCAGACAAACATCACCCATGGGGGCTGACACTGTCAACAATCATCAATGACACAATGACAGAAGTGACCATGATAATGCAGACCCACATATTTGCACCAATGGGCACACAAATGCAGATACCCTGTGGAGACTGTAGATGTGAGGTGAACAGATACCATACCATGGCAGCAATGGGACACACAAACAATGATCATTGTGCTGACTGATGACCTAGGAGTCCCAGGGACAGCAGGGGAAACCCACCAAACAACATACAGCCAATGGCACACTAAAGATATGCCAATGCAGTGGTGCAGATGCACAAACACAAACAGGCAGACCCACACTGCACATCAAACACAACAGGTGAGGGGGTGCCAGTGTCCCCAGGCAACCACACAACACATGATGAGGCCTGAATACCAATTACACAGATGTGCATACAGTGCCACACAAAGGTAACTCATGGATCCAAATACCCTATGTGGACAATCAGGCATTGTTAGATGAGAGCTAGCACAAATCACACATGTCACACAAGCATGTAGGAACAGCAACTGACACAGCAAGACACAGAGACACCACAGCACTACCCCCAGGGTCCCCACAATGTGGTGACCCTGGGCTGCATTACAATCCCACTGTGATGACAAAGCTAGATGTCGTTCACACTGTGAACCACAGTCATGTGTCCTGAGCAACAAACTACCATCACACCTACACAAGCACAAATCAATCAGCACGGCCAGTAAGCCAAGGCCAACATGGAGGCAGGGGTCTAGCCGTGCAACAACTCTCATCTGCACACACTCAACACCACACACCTCGACCTCCAACAATGTGCAGCAGTGAAGCTCACATGCACTGGTGACATTGCACATGCACCCATGACAATCCCATGGGTGGTGGTGGGAACCAAGGTGCAGAAACACATCACACATGGCCACTCAACAAGACTCCTGAATGTCTGACGCACTGCACACTACGCTGTACATGGACATGACGGCAATACCACACCAACCAATGGGATCCCAGCCACAGTCCCACACCAATGAAGAAGCCAAGGTCACCCACAAAGAACACACATAGACAACTACCAACATTGCAGCCCTGACCCTGAGGAGTGCCAGCAGTCACACACACAACGTGTCACAATCACTGAAAGCTAACACAAACTGGAAATCACATGACAGGTGTAAACAACAAGTGCCAAGGGGAATCCTGACTGTGACCCATCTGCGTCTGCCCACAAACTCAGCCCTGACAGCAAACACACCTATGGGTGACACCCTGATGACCAGTAATGTGCCATGCACCCACATCACAGAGAACCCAGGGAGAAGACTTTGGGGGAACATAGGTCAACTCAGCAAGCATCACAAACAGGAACACCACTAGGGATCCCAGCATGCACAGCAAAATGGAAGTGAACACACAGACATGCTCATACAACACACACCTTGGGCGCAGGTGATGTCACAGGAGTACACACTGCCATGAGGGGACTCCACTCCTGTGTGAGGAAAGCTGTGCCATATGTTGCCTCAGTAGGGCTCCATCATGTCAGCAGAACACTTGGTCACACAGTCAACAATTTGCACCAAATGAAGGCTCCCGTCACATCAGCCTGGTCATGGGAGTGTCAACGAAATCATCAGCACAGATCCAACACACATGTATAGCAAGTTGCACTGACAACACAGATGAGTCCTTCCCCATTGATGCCCAAACCTGCATGTCCAGTGGAGATGGCCACACGGTCAGGGAAGTAGACTAATTGAACAATGGCAAGCACAACAGATGTGCAGGGGTGGAAGCCACAGATGTGACATTGCTAATGTAAGTAGGAAATCCCATTGCCAAATATTGAAAACATGACACCCTCAGATGCTGCTAAGGATGACATGGATACACCACAGGATAGGACACATTCCCCCTGGACCACATGGGTTCCTGAACAGTAACACTTCATTTTCATGAGACCAAATAACACCATCACTGCAGCAAGGGCATGGTTAGCATCATCAACATCATGTACATCAGAAGCAAAAGCACTAGAGAACAGAAAGTTGCTTTATTCAGCATATGTGGGCTCAAAAGTTGAAGTCCAGTAAAAAGAAACAAAGGCCAATGGCCAGTCCATCCTGAAAGTTAAAACAGGGTGACAGTGGCAGATGTCACCCTACGCATGCCTGCACTGATAAAAACCAGGGACAATCCCCTCGGAGGGGTATACGGGGGGCAGGCCAGGCACCGCAGGGACAGGATCAGGGCTCACCAGAAGGAGGCAGGGAAGGGGTGGTGGGTGCTGGAGAGCCACTGACAACTGCAGTGGAGGTGTCTGACATGGTGTGTGCCGGCACAACTGGGGGGCATGACTCAGATGGTGTGGGTGCCGGCACGACTGCAGTGGACCGTGCAGATGGAGTGGACAGGTTCCCCACTGCAGTGCCCAAGTCAGACAGGGTGGTAGTGGACTCCACTGCAGTGCCTACCTCCAGGGGAGGAGAATGGGGATCAGGTAAGGTGGGCAGGACAGAGGGGGAGGACACCGTCTCCACACCAGTGGCACAGACAAGCGCAGCGGGGGTGTGGGGCCGGAAGAGCAAGTGGCAGGGGGAGAAGGCCTGATCTTTTTGGGGATGGTGTATCTGTGGGTGGGGGAACCTGGGGCAGGGTGTGGTGGGGGCACCTGTGGAGTGGGGGCCTGAGGGATGGAGGAAGGAGACTTGGTGCCTGAGCTGCAGGGCGGCGGCGGGGTCTTGCTCTTCCGGGTCCGGGGGACTTGCGGATGGGGGCGTCAGTCGGTCTGCGCCTGGGGGAGGGTGTCCGGGGGCGAGGGGCACTCCGCTCCGTGTGGGTGGGCTTCCTCTTCCCCCTGAATGCTGGATCAGCTGGATCGGAGGGGAAGAGGCCGAGGTCACTGAGGAAGAGCCGCTGTGCCTTTGGGGTTGCAGGTGAGGCAAGGGAGGGGGCTTTGGAGGGAGAGGCAACTGAGGACTGCGCAGTGCTCGTGGATGCGTGTGTGTGTGCCTGGGCCCCATCCCCTGTGAGTGTGGTTTCAGTCCCCTGACTGTGCGTGCGTGTGCGTCTTGTTTTTGGTGTGTGTGTCTGTGTGCTGCTCGTGTCTGTGCTGGTGTGTGCCTGTGCCGGTGTGTGTGTGCTTGGGACAGGTAAGGTGCTGGGGAGTGTGGATGGGGCAGAGGCAGGAGGGGTGAGGGACTGTTGGAGGAGGGACACTGCTGCCGTCAGGGAGGAGTCCATGGACCTATTGCCCCTCTGTAGGGCAGACATGCCCGATGAGATGCCCTCCATGAACGACACCAGCTGAGTCAACAGAGTGGTGTGGGCATGGAGGACACTCAGCATCGCTGTCTGCCCTACATGGAGCTGGCGAAGGAGGTACACAGACTCCTCACTCAGGGCAGCAGGGGACACAGGGGCAGGGGTGCGGTGCCTGGCCCGAAGGAGACACGCTCCCGAACATGGGAGCCTCCACGGACCTCGGGAATGGGAGCCGATGGGAGGGCGGTGGTGGTGGTGGTGGCGGGGACAGCAACACTAGCTGGGGTGTGGTGGCTGCTGACACCCGCATCCACAAGGGAGTCATCCTCCGAGCTGCTGTGGTCCTCAGCTGAGGTGGATGCTGCTGAGGACTCCTCGGTGTGGCTCCCCTCGCCCTCCGTGCCACTGGGTCCCTCCGACCACTCCTCGGCTGCTGACCCAGTCTGGCTCTGCGGCTCCTCCTGGTCCGTGGAGCTGTCCCCTCCTGTGGCCGTGGATGTATCTGCAAACAATAGGGAAACAGACAGACATCAGTCACCTGCACCGAACGCACACACCACAGTAAGTACAGCACATTACAGAGCAAGCCCTGGCATCCTTAGTTGAACATTGCCAAAAGTGCCCAAACAGAATAGGAGAAGCCAATTGTCAGTCTGATGGTCAACCATGGCACTCACATCCCTCCTGGCCTTGCACCCATCTGTCTGGTGTCTGTTGGATGGCAATACCCCAGTGTGGACACATGCACCACCTACACAGTAGTTGGACAGTGCAGAAAACACGGTGAAGCATGTGAACATGCACACATCACAACTCTTGCCACTGAGTCAGTACAGGTGTCCGGATGAAAGGGATGCCCAGTGTCAAATATGAAATGCATGTGATGCATACCAGCGACAGACACCATGATGCACCCATGTCCTGATAGCCATTGCCACAATGGTGTGCATGTAGCACATGTCACTCCCCTGCAGGATCACTCATAGGAAGTTACATGCCATGGCACAGGCATGCCTGCTAAGTCATACATCACTGTCTCCAGTCACATGGGCAGGGCAGCCAGACAACAACAGTCTGCACTGTGTCACAATAGTAGGTCATGGGGAATGCAAGTCCTGGAGCTGAACAAGTGCACATGTACATCCCCCACACACCACATCATCTGAACCCTTATCTGTCCAGGTCATACCGATTGGACATATGGGAGACCTGTAACACAACCCTCTGAACCTGAGCACCTCACAATCTGCTGTGAATGGGAAACAGCTGCCTGAACTTCACATTCGCATACCCCAGTCTGCACGGTCAGGTGATCAAACACCTATGTGTCACACAAGTATCGTCTCCTATGGTCACATCTCCGGTGGCATGCTGAGCCCCAACCGAGAAACACCCCAGCAGTCCTGACAACGAAGCCACAGCACACTGACACAGAGGCAGACACCTGAGGGGACATATCACTGAGCATAACGTGTCAGCTGATACACGGGAGTGGGAGTACAGAGTGTATTGTATGTCCTGGAGTAGGCATGACTGTCCTGCCCCACATGAATGAGGGATGAGCCCTGGACAGTAGGCAGCTGGCTAAGTATGTGTGACACACGTAATATACACACTCCTGGGGCCCAAACATTGTTCCCACCCGCAGCATGGGTGTGTGCCAGATACCCCAGGCACATGTGGTGGATCAGCTCAGCAATTGGACCACATATCAAAGTAACACGCAGATTACATGTCAGAACACAGGCATTGTGTAAGCAATGGACCCACCCATGATGCCCACCACAGAGTTAGGGGAACAGATGCTGTCCCCCACCTTGAGTCAAGCAAACTGCAAGGACACAGTACCCAAGTGACACAATTCCCTGACTGCAAGGGCCACACCTGGGTATCAGATGAGGAGTGGGCAGTGCACAATCGAGGGACATGGGTCCTGGACCACATGACTGATGTACTGTGGAAGTTTAACCAGGCCAGAGGAGGGCACATAGCATGGCAGACAAAGTTCACAATGCAGTCATGGACTCACCCCCTCCTTGCTGCTCTCTGGCCTTCAGCTGCCCATCCAGATCAGGGAAGACCACCGCCAGGATCCTGAGCATGTGGGGGTCAGGGTCCGGTGTCCGCCCCTCCTGCGAGGAGGCGACAGCTTCAGCTGGACCCGTGCGATCCTCCGGGTCCAGCCCCGAAGGTCCTGCCACCTCTTCTGGCAGTTGCGGATCCGGCGCTTGTAGTCCCCCACGGATCTCACTGCCCGGACGATGGTCAGCCATATCTTCTGCTTCTGGTGGGCATCAACCTGTGAGGATGACAAAGTGAGAATGCTATTACTACACATGCAACATATCCGTGCATTACACAGTTGGATATACATGTCTCAATCACAGGGGCACATGATGTACACAGGCAGTGCAACGATGGCTATGGACAGTATGCCAGCAGTTACTACATGGTATCATTGCCTGGGAAGTAAAACCTTGTTTAAATGCACTGTCACTGCACTATACCTGTTCAGTGCATGTAACTACACACTATGGGGGGTGACAACTACTCAGTGAGCCTGCTAGCCAGTGGCGTGCAGACTGTTAGCCTTGCTAGTCAGACAACATGCACATTTAGTAAGGCAGTGGACAGCACACTCACCTGCTCCCCTGCTTTCCCATACAGCTTGCTGTACTGTGGAAGGAGGCTGTCCAGCAGGGCCTGGTTCTCCTCAGTGCTGAAGGCTGGGGCTCTCTCCACAGTACGTGCCATTGCAGGGTCCAGAGGGTGCAGATACAGCAGCAGTGGTGGTGGCAGATGTCGTCCTGGAGCATGTAGTGCAGGCAAGTGAGCTCTCAGGGGAACAGCCAGCATTATATGTGTGCTGCAGAGGCAGATACTGTCCCATGTGTCCAAAGTGATAGGTCCAAGTCGTTTGCATCTTCTGAATCTGGCCAATCCATGGAATTCCACCACTTACACACGCCCACAGCATCCTTCAAAAGTTCAACTTCATGACACCCATGAATTTGCAACATTGTTGTGGGTGACCAACTGAATTTACAGCATCAGACTCGTTCAAGATTTGAAAACGCGTCCGTTGCCAGGCCAGGCCATAGCCAATGGGTGCGCACCGATCGGTCCATTGCTGTTCAACGCGTACCCGGGATACAACGCGTACCCGCACATTGAATGCAATGGGCCGGCCGGGCACACCGATCGGTCCATTGCTGTTCAACGCGTATTGCGGATACAACGCGTACCCGCTCACATTGAATGCAATGGGCCGGCCGGGCACACCGATCGGTCCATTGCTGTTCAACGCGTACCCGCTCACATTGAATGCAATGGGCCGGCCGGGCACACCGATCGGTCCATTGCTGTTCAACGCGTATTGCGGATACAACGCGTGCACCGCTCACATTGAATGCAATGGGCCGGCCGGGCACACCGATCGGTCCATTGCTGTTCAACGCTGCATACCGCGCTCACATTGAATGCAATGGGTCGGCCGGGCACACCGATCGGTCCATTGCTGTTCAACGCGTATTGCGGATACAACGCGTACCCGCTCACATTGAATGCAATGGGCCGGCCGGGCACACCGATCGGTCCATTGCTGTCCAACGCTAGCGATACCGCGCTCACATTGAATGCAATGGGCCAGCCGTGTGCACACCGATCGGTCCATTGCTGTCCAACGCGTATTGCGAATACAACGCGTACCCGCTCACATTGAATGCAATGGCCAATGTGTGCGCACCGATCGGTCCATTGCTGTCCAACGCGTATTGCGAATACAACGCGTACCCGCTCACATTGAATGCAATGGCCAATGTGTGCGCACCGATCGGTCCATTGCTGTCCAACGCGTCCATGTACAAGTCGCTGGCATATGTCACCATGCCTGTCACAGGTGAACATATGCCAGCCACATATACTTCCCAGGGAGTGAGGGGCACACCTACAACACCACAGCCTGTCCACACTGTATCCTAAGGCATGTAAGGCTGCATTACCTATTCCGTGTATGGGGGTGAACATGTTGTTCTGTGGGTGTCACTTGGGGGCAGCCACTCCCAGGCTGTGCACGTGTTCATGGGGACAGAATCCTTGGTGTTTCGTGTACATGACCACTGTGATGTGCAACTGTTCATTCCTGAGCATGTGGCATGGTCACATTTCACGGTGGTGTATGTGTATGTCATGTCACATACCCCCTGAGTCCCATGTGGGACGGTATGTACGTCCCAGGGTGACCCATTGCCACAATAGTGATGGTCCTCCACAGTCTGTGTGCATGTTGTGTTTACAATGTCTCTGATTCCATGTGCACAATGGGAGACAGTCTCCACATCCACGTTGTTTGTGCATGGACTTTGATGTTGTGCGTGTGTGTGTCACAGACGTCCATGTCTGTCCTGCCGAGGCAACAGGGACCACTACCTGTGGGGGTCATGGTTGTTTTGCTGTGGTGTATTCATGATACACCATGTCATGCCAGTGTCCATGTGGCAATACAGGGTCCCTGGGAATCTACCTGTCGTAGAGCTGTGATGCCTGGGGCACATCTGTCCTCACATGTCACTGTGGGGTGTGTTTGGAACGTGGCAGCAGGAGATGGGAACTGTGACACGGCCTCATCATATCCCATGGCACAACCTGGGACTTGTTGATGCCACTTGTTGAACTGTGATGTTAGATGTTGGCCATGTATGTGCCATACATGTCCTTACGGAACTGCACACATCATGTACTTGTGCCTCATAATGATGTATCATGTGATATTGAGTATGGTCAATGCCACATATGTGGGGTGACTGACAATCTTTCTTTCTTCACCTATGCACTGCAGGGCACCAGCTGTCCATAGACCATTCCCTGACCTTGCAACCATGGTGGAACGGGACTGCATCCGACGGTACCGCTTCACCAGGCCGCTGATTGAGGTATTGACGGTGCGGTTGGCCCCACATTTGCAAGCTGGCCGGACATACCCTACAGCGCTGACCCCCAAGGTGAAGGTGATGGCAGCCCTACACTTCTTTGCCACCGGTACCTTTCAACACACTGTGGCGACTGCTGGTGGGATGTCACAGACCATGTTCAGCCGTGTGCTCCGCGATGTTTTGGAGGCTATGTTGATATACCTGAACCAGTACATCTATTTCCCTAGACTCCGACAACTCACTGACGTGAAGAGTGACTTCTATGCCCTGGGGAGGATGCCGCATGTCATTGGCTCCATTGATGGGACACATGTTGCTTTGGTACCACCACAGGCCCAAGAGCAGGCATACAGGAACCGCAAACACTACCACTCGGTCAATGCACTGGTGGTATGTCTTGCAGATATGAGCATCTCACACGTCTGTGCCCGTTTCCCCGGTTCTGCACACGATGCCTACGTGATGAGGAGTAGTCGCATCCCGAGGATGATGTCACAGATGCGGAACCAGCGTGCCTGGCTTGTTGGTGTGTACTGACTTTGTACCATTGTGTGTGTTCTGCAATGTAGTGTTCCACACTCTTTTCCAACTCAGCTAATGTGCAATTGTCTGTATGTAGGTGACTCCGGATACCCCAACATGCCGTGGTTGCTGACGCCCCTCAGGAACCCTGTGACACCAGCCCAGATGCGCTACAATGAGGCACATGGTCGGACCAGGAGAGTGATTGAGCGGACATTTGGTCTCCTGAAGAGCCGCTTCCGCTGCCTGGACAAGACAGGAGGGGCCCTCCCATATGCCCCAGCAAAGGTGTGCAAGATTGTCATCGTCTGCTGCATGCTACACAACCTGGCAGTGCGGAAGGAGTTGCCTCTCATCCTGGATGACGATGACCAACATCCGCCACCTGTGGAGGATCCTGGCCTGGACCACGATGCCAGTGATGATGATGATGATGATGGTGATGTCCGCACACAGCTCATCACCAACTTCTTCAGCTGAATGTGAGTATCCAGAGATGTCATGTCAATGATGTGAGTATGCATGATATGTGTTGGTGGTGCTCTGGTGCTGTTTGAGTGTGTCCATGTGCTACATGACTGTATGCGTGTAGCGATGTGTCCTTACAGGTAGTCTGTACTCCCCAACAGTGTTGACATGCTAACTTGGTTCTGGGTGGGTATCTTGTGACATGTATTGGGCATGAGTATTGCAGTTCTGTCCTGTTCTTCAGTGCTTTTGACTGTGTTTCATTTCTGTCCTTCACAGGGTACTTTCAGAGTCGTTTGGTCAACTGTGATCCCCGACACCGTGATCCGACTTCCAGGGTGGTAGCTGTCGTGTCCCTACAGGTGATGTGCGCCACACCCATGGACTTCCTTCCTTCTACACTTGTTGACTGTGTGCCCGCTGCCAGGTGGGATTACCTTGCATCTGTAGTGGTTACAACATGTTGCAAATGTGTAATAAACCTGTGCTTCACTTTGTGATGTGCGTTGTCTGTGGTCACACATCTGACTGACATTTGCTTACTGCACCAGTGGGCTAGTTGACAAAGACTGTGAATAGGTGTTGTGTCTGTGCATTGCACCGTATTTCCTGGCAACATCAGTGTAGGCGATGAGTCAGATGGCCTAGGTGTGTATATGTTGTGTAGCCCTGGTGGTGTGTCTCCCTCATATGTGTCACGTTGCCATGACTCACATGCCTGTGTTGTACTTGCTGTAGCAGTTAGCATGCACAGTGTAATTTCGCAGGTCATCATCTCCATGACAGAAACCACGTTGGAATCACAACAGAGGCAGGTATGGTGTATTACTGTGTTTATTGTCATACATGTGTGTGTATAGTGCACAGGATGGTGGGTGCTGTACATTTTGATTGCAATCCAAAGTTCCTAGATGAATTGGAAGTCCTGGTAGCAGAAATGTCCTGAATAAAGTCCACAGTCATCTGATACATTGGTCCAACTTGTACTCCCCATGTCATGTGGGGGAGTTGTGTTGCAGTCAACAGGGTGAACAGTTTGCGCACAAAGGTGATTATCCAGAACAGGTTTTGGCTTCCTGGGGTTGCACATGGCCATCGGCCTCTCAGTTGCCCCTCCTCGGACGACCCCTCTTCTTTGGGGGGACCCTCAAGTGCAGGCTGCTGCGGTGCAGGGGACTCTCCGCCAGAGTCATCCTCCCTCCCTGTGGCAGTTGCAGTTGTTTCAGCACCAGATGTTGTGGGCACACAGGGAGGTGTTGACTGGTTGCTGCTCATCTGGCGGAGGCATTGTAATATGTCCCTATGCACCGCCGTCATCTCTTGCAGTGTGTCCCACTTGGACTCCACGCGGGACATGTGTAAGTCCAAGCGTGCATGATGGGCAGCCTGCTGCTGTTTAATGTCCCTGAGGAGCCCCACTGCCTGGCTGAGGTCTCCGGTGCTGGACTGGTACGCATCGGCTATGCGTACCAGTTGTGGGTCATCATGCAGTCCAGACCCCTCTGCGATCAGCGACCTATGTCTCCCACCCCTCCCACCACCCCTGGCGACACGTGCAGTACCTGAGGTGGCACGCACAGGTGACCCTGGGCCCCCTTGGGGGTTGTTGGTGGTGTTGGTGTCCATAGCCCCACGTTGGTCCAGGGTCCCTGTGCTGGTGGTGGTGGTGCTCCTTGGTCTGTCCATGTCGGCAGGGGTGGTATGTGTGTTGACAGTCGTTGGAGGGGTGGGTGCAGGGGTGCAGCTGGTGGTCCTGCTGGTGCTGCATGATGACTTGCTCCGGAGGTGCCAGGTAGGTCTTCGTCATCCGAGGAGGGCAGAGGCTGTTCCACACCAGTGAGCTCCGTTTCCCCTTGTGCCTGGGACGGGGAATCCTCAGCGTCTGCTGCTGTGTCCCCATCATCACCTGTTTTTGGGAGACACACACAATGTATGTTATGTTTCTGCAGGCATCAATGGTTGACACACCTGACAGTTGTGACTGTACCTCTGGATGCGGGCCTGTACATTGCATTGTCCTAAGTTGTCACAGTCAGAGGTTGATATTGGTGTAGCACATTGTCCTGCATACTTTGGGCATTTCTATATGAATGTTGGGGTGTGTACATGGTCTGCATTGGTTGTATTTGGTTGACATCCGGCCCTCCTTCCCACCCAGCCAGATATTCCACCATGGAACGTGCTTCCATTGCAGGGAGTGCAAGTTGTCTTTCAGGATGTCAGTCAGTGGTGTCCTGCTGTTGGTTGGTGCACAGTTGCCAGCAGGGCCTTGTGCTCCCCACAGCAGTACCCAGTGTCAGCCATCTTGTCAGTACTTTTCCACTCCCTGTGATGTGCGCATGGTTCAGGGTGGTGTTGATGGGACAGTTGTGGGGGTGACCAATATCTGTGACTACCACTCCCATCAGGCTATTGCCTCCACCCCACTTCCCAGCATGCCCATACTTACTTGCTTTTGGGTGGACTTCACTGTGTGTGAGTGTGAGAGCAATGGCAAGATGGCTGACAGTGGTGTCCTGCTGTTGGTTGGTGCCCAGTTCCCAGCAGGGCCATGTGCTCCCCACAAGTGAGCACCAGTGTCAGCCATCTTTGAAGTGGCTTTTGACTCCCTGTGAGGTGTGCATGCTTGGGTGTGAGCTTGCTGGGCCATGTGGGTGGGGGATGTTGGGCTGTGACTACCACTCCCATCATGCTATTGCCTCCACCCCACTTCCCAGCATGCCCATACTTACTTGCTTTTGGGTGGACTTCACTGTGTGTGAGTGTGAGAGCAATGGCAAGATGGCTGACAGTGGTGTCCTGCTGTTGGTTGATGCCCAGTTCCCAGCAGGGCCATGTGCTCCCCACAACTGAGCACCAGTGTCAGCCATCTTTGAAGTGGCTTTTGACTCCCTGTGAGGTGTGCATGCTTGGGTGTGAGCTTGCTGGGCCATGTGGGTGGGGGATGTTGGGCTGTGACTACCACTCCCATCATGCTATTGCCTCCACCCCACTTCCCAGCATGCCCATACTTACTTGCTTTTGGGTGGACTTCACTGTGTGTGAGTGTGAGAGCAATGGCAAGATGGCTGACAGTGGTGTCCTGCTGTTGGTTGATGCCCAGTACCCAGCAGGGCCATGTGCTCCCCACAACTGAGCACCAGTGTCAGCCATCTTTGAAGTGGCTTTTGACTCCCTGTGAGGTGTGCATGCTTGGGTGTGAGCTTGCTGGGCCATGTGGGTGGGGGATGTTGGGCTGTGACTACCACTCCCATCATGCTATTGCCTCCACCCCACTTCCCAGCATGCCCATACTTACTTGCTTTTGGGTGGACTTCACTGTGTGTGAGTGTGAGAGCAATGGCAAGATGGCTGACAGTGGTGTCCTGCTGTTGGTTGATGCCCAGTACCCAGCAGGGCCATGTGCTCCCCACAACTGAGCACCAGTGTCAGCCATCTTTGAAGTGGCTTTTGACTCCCTGTGAGGTGTGCATGCTTGGGTGTGAGCTTGCTGGGCCATGTGGGTGGGGGATGTTGGGCTGTGACTACCACTCCCATCATGCTATTGCCTCCACCCCACTTCCCAGCATGCCCATACTTACTTGCTTTTGGGTGGACTTCACTGTGTGTGAGTGTGAGAGCAATGGCAAGATGGCTGACAGTGGTGTCCTGCTGTTGGTTGGTGCCCAGTTCCCAGCAGGGCCATGTGCTCCCCACAAGTGAGCACCAGTGTCAGCCATCTTTGAAGTGGCTTTTGACTCCCTGTGAGGTGTGCATGCTTGGGTGTGAGCTTGCTGGGCCATGTGGGTGGGGGATGTTGGGCTGTGACTACCACTCCCATCATGCTATTGCCTCCACCCCCTTCCCAGCATGCCCATGCTTCCTTCCTTTTGACTCTGCTTCCCTGTGGGGTTGTGTGCCTGTGCTGACAAGATGGCTGACAGTGTTATCCTGGGGTTAGTTTTGCTACAAGTCCCATGTGTGTCCCTGTGCTTCACACTGCATGACCCAGGGTTGTGGTTCTTTGTGGGATATTTGATTAGAGTGTGAGGCAATGCATTCTCCCAGGTGAGTTGTGTGGAGTTTGTGTTAGGGGTGTGTGTGAGTGGAGCTGCTGGTAACTATGATCAGTGCTGTCAGTCCTCCTTCCCACCCAGCCAGATTTTCCAACATGGAACGTGCTTCCGTTGCAGGGAGTGCAAGTTGTCTTTCAGGATGTCAGTCAGTGGTGTCCTGCTGTTGGTTGGTGCACAGTTGCCAGCAGGACCTTGTGCTCCCCACAGCAGTAGCCAGTGTCAGCCATCTTGTCAGTTGTTTTCCACTCCCTGTGATGTGAGCATGGTTCATGGTGGTGTTGATGTGCGCATTGTGAGGGTGGGCAATATCTGTGACTACGACTCCCATGATGCTATTGGCTACACTGACTTGCCCAGCATACACAGGATTCCTTCCTTTCAGTGGGCTTCACTGTGAGGTGGTGTTGTAGTGGTGGCTACATGTCTGGATGTGTTTGTTAGTTATATTTGTGCCATTGCCTAGCTGTAGTTGTAGTTGTGTTTGTACATGTGATGACACAGTTACATATCACTATGAGATGGCATGTGTTGTGTTTATCTGACTGACATACACATTTTGGGATGATTCTGTTCTGGTTGGTGTGTATTTGCTAAGGGTGCATGGTTTGACTCTCCCCTTGACAGTGATGTGTGTGTATTGTCGCACAATATTGTGTACATTTGTTGTGTACTCACCAGGCTCTGGGATGTTTTCTAGTCCATATACGCTCACTGGTGGTAGGATGGCCCGCACCTTCTCCTCCCAGGGCCTGAGGTATACTGGTTTGGCAGGAGGGCCACTGCCGGTGTGTTGGCTCAAGAGGTAGTCCTTCTTCAACAGCTCCCTGACCCTCCTGCGCACGTCATACCACCTGTGCGCAAACATGGTGATTGTGCATTCACCCTGTCGACAATCCTCTCCCACATCTTGGTTTTCTGCGACATGGGTGTCTGTTGGGCCAGTGTACCAAACAGCTGTGGCTCTACCCTGAGGATCTCATCTACCAGGACTTCCAATTCACTATCTAGGAACTTATGATTCTTCTTTGGGGGCATGGTGATGGGTGGTGATGGTGAGTGATGTGTGTGTTGGTGTGCAGGTGAGGGTGTTTGAGTGTGTGTTTTGCTGGGTGTATGTGAGGGTGCTATTTGTTGAGGTGCTGATGGTGTGTGGCTTGTGTGATGGATGAGCTGTGGGTGGGTGTGTGGTTGCTGTCTGTTGAGTGCTGGCAGGTATTTTGAATTTGCAAAGGATCATGGTAGGGATTTGTGTCCTTTATATGGGTGGAGTTGTGGGTGTGTCTTTGTTTCCTGTTCCCCCCCCAGTATTTATTGCCTTTGTAATTGCTTGTTTGGCCTTTTTTTGTGTGTTTTTGCCTTAGTACTTTTTGTGCATGTAGGAGACGTTCTTGTGACCGAGTCGGACCCTGCAGTTGTCTCGTACGAGCTTCTCCGAGTCGTTCACGCTGTGTTTGTGCTGTTTTCTATGCTGCGTACGCGTCGGTCGCGGTGTATTGGGTTGGTTCGGCTCGCAGTTTTGTATGCGTGTCGGTCGTACGGCTTGGGATCCGTGCGACTCGGTCGTGTTTTCCACGCGTTGCATCGTACTTGGCGGGTAGGAGTTCGCGGGTACGTTTCGTTCGGGATTCTTCCTGGTGCGTGTCGGTCGGTTCGATTCGCGTGGTTTTCCGGCCGGATAGCTGTTTTTTCGCGCGGCTCGGTCATTCGGCTTGTGTTCCGTACGAGTCGGTCGGATTTTGCACGCTTCTCATCGTACTTTGCGGGTCGGGCTGCACCGGTACGTGTCGGTCGGAAGGAATTCCGGCTCCGAGTCGGTCGGTACATTTTCCGGCCCGAATCGGAATCGGCCCCCAGGTCTTAAAGGAATTTCAGAACTCTAGAAGAGATGGGGAGGTCCGTAGATAAAAGGGTAGCTCGTTTCATGTCTTCGCTGCTAAGTATGAGAAAGTGCGACCTCCAAATCTGCTACGTCGGATGCGGGGGTGAAGGTTAGAGAAAGGGACGTGGAGCAGAGGTGTCTAGTGGCCTGATGGTAGTTCAGGCAGTGGTTAAATCGGCGGGTCCACGGTTGTGTAGGGCCTTGTTTGCATGGGTCAGGAGCTTGAACTGGCATCTTTTCGTTGTAGGGAGCCAGTGGAGTTCCCTGCGGTAGGGGGTGATTTGGGTTTGTCTAGGGAGATCCAGGACGAGTCTGGCTGAGGCAGTCTGTATAGCCTGTAGTCCTCGAAGATGGTGAGCTGCAATCCCTGGATAGAGAGCGTTACTGTAGTCCAGTCAGCTGGAGATGAGGGTCTGGGTGATGGGGCATCTTGAACTTTCGGGAAGCTATTTGAATATTGTACAAAGCATGCAGAGGATAAAGAAGCAGGAGGAGGAGGCAGAGTTGACATGAGTCATCATGGTTAGCTTGTTGTCCAGAATGATTACTAGGTTCCTAGCGTGGTCAGTGGGGGTAGGAGTAGGTCTGAGTTCCAAGGGACACCAGGATGCGTCCCATGGGAAGCCTTTGTCTCTGAAAACCAGTACCTCTGTCTTGTCTATATTGAGCTTCAGGCAGTCTTCGGAGAGGGAGAGAATGAGTTAAGTGTCATTGGTGTAGGATATGATTTTGAGTCCGTGGGTTTTGGCGATTCTGGCTAGAGGTGTCATATAAGTGTTGAATATGATGTGGCTGAGCGAGGATCCTTGGGGTACTCCACAGATGATTTCCCTGGGTTCGGAGGTGAAGGAGGGAAGGCAGACTTTTAGCATTCTTCTGGTGAGGAAAGAGGCGATCCATTTGAGAGCTGCTCCTTGGATGCCTATGTTGTGCAGCCTTGTGATGAGTGAGTGGTGGGAGAAGATATTGAAGGCTGCTGAGAGGTCTAGGAGGATCAGAACCGCAGTCTCTCCTCAGTCGAGTAGGGATTGGATGTCGTCGGTAGCAAGGAAGAGGGCTGTTTCAGTGCGGTGGTTGCTGCGTAATCCGGATTGGGAGGTGTCTAGTAGGAAGTTCTGTTCTCCTGTTCCATGTGAGGAGAGTTATTGGTTGATGGCTTTTCTAATACTTTGGCCAGGAATGGGAGCAGGGAACTTGGTCAGTAGTTGTTGAGTTCGCTGAGGTCTGCCGATGGTAACTTCTGCGTGTTTCCAGTCCTCTGGGAAGGTGGCTGTGGCAATTGAAGTGTTGAACAAGATGGTGAGTACGTAGCTGATTCTGGTTTTGCCTAGGTTGAATATGTGGTGAGGGCATGGGTCATTTGCGGCCGCTGAGTGGACCAAGTTCATGATGGAGGTGGTGTCCTGAGGGACGAGCTGGCTCCATTTGGTTAGTCGGATGTCTGTGGTGGTAGCGGGGTTGTTGTGTTGCTTGAAAAAGTCAGTGGCCTTGGGCTGGGGTTTGAAGTTTCTCTAGATGTTGGTGATCTTTTCATGGAAGAAGTTTGCAAGGTTGTCGTCGAGTTCATGTGAGGGGGTAATGTTGTTTGTTGAAGCTGAGAGGTTGGAAAATTCTTTGACGATGTTGAAGCTTTTTTTGCTGTTATTGGAGCTTGATTCGATTTGTGAGGCTAATGCCTTTTTAATGGTACAAATGGCTTACACCTGATTGCCACACTAAATTTACCTGAAGGTCCCTAGTAAAGTGAAACTACATGCACCCAGGGTCTGTAAGTTAAATGCTACTAGGGACCTGCAGAGCTCTAAGTGCCACACACATAATTAGCCTTTTTAAACATCTCTGGCCTGCCATTGCAGCCTGTGTGCAGTTTTAAACTGCCAATTAGACCTGGCAAAATAAACCTTTTGCCAGGCCTAAACCTGCCTTTTTAATACAAATGTCACCCTAAGGGTAGGCCCTAAATACCGAATAGGGCAGGGTGCAGTGTATTTAAAAAGTTAGACAAGTACTTTTAAGTTTTACATGTCCTGGTAGTGAAAACCTCTTAAATGTGTTTTTCACTACTGCAAGGCCTACCTCTCCTATGGGATAACTTTGGGTTACCTTATTACATTTATTAAGTGATAACATTTGATTGGGAACAGGTAGGAATGAAAATTTTGGTCTTAAATTAATTGTAATTAAAAACCCTATTTAATGGTAATGTCAGATTTTAAGTCACAATTCTGAAAATGCCACTTTTAGAAAACATAAATGTTCTTGTCCTGAGCATTTGGTGCCTGTATCCTGAGTCACATGACTAGGTGTAGCTGGTCTTTGTGTAGTCCTCTCAGACAGCATCACAAATGAGGAATTTTTGGCAGTATGGGCCATCCTGACCTAATGGGAGGGGTGGAGCTGTGACCTACCACAC
The DNA here is from genome assembly GCA_963921515.1 of Calotriton arnoldi. NCBI lineage: Eukaryota > Metazoa > Chordata > Amphibia > Caudata > Salamandridae > Calotriton > Calotriton arnoldi. The sequence goes on from CAWUFW010003956.1 coordinate 1,523,849, forward strand.
GTGCACTTCAAAGGGGCTGTCTCAGCACACTCACAAAGGACTTCACACTAGTCTCTTGTTACCTCAGGTCCCTCAGGGGTAGGGCAGGGGAAGGAAATTCCAGAACCATATGTGGGGGCGGGGTGTCTAGAAGTTTCTGCCACTTCAAAGCTGGCATCAGGTATTTAATATTGGACCCTCCGACCAACTTTACAGATTACTTCTGGACCTGTGGAAGACTCAGAAGGAGGACTACTGTGCTGCCCTGCTGCTGGAAGAACTGCCCTGCTGCAAGAAGGACTTCCCTACTGCCCTGCTGCCTGAGGAAGGAAGACTGGACCAGCTCCTTGAACCCAGAACCACCAGAGTGACTTCAAGGTCTAGCCTCCTGTTCTGAGCTACAGGGACATAACACGCTCCAGAGACCTGTGCTGCATCTGCCCAGAGTCAACTGGACCTGCCTGTGGCCTGCTGCTGGTCTCTGCTGGAGTGAGTCCTGATCCCCAAGAGTGTTATATTCCATATAGGTACCCTATATAGGTGCAGGTAACATTGCAACCTTTCACCTATATTCTTCCCTACATTACATACATAACGGTTCTTAGGGACTGACCTTTTACCTAGATATGACACTGCATTCAGAACGCAGGTTTTCCCCTAGTTCGAATCTCATACATTATGCATGAGGCTTCTTGGAAGCACAACAGGACTAACATCTCCTGTATAATATCTCTGTATAAAGTTCAGGTCCAACGTCATCCTTTAGACCGACACAGTAACACAGCAAGGTAGGACCCCTGAGAGACCTATGGGTATATATACATCGCATCTTGCTTAGAAGGGGAGAGGAGACCGAGACTTCCCGGCTGACACACTGACCAGAGACGCTGAGGTTCCTGCATGCAGACACTCCAGCTCGCAGTGGTCTAACATCCCTCGCGGGGTGTCCAACTCGAGACCAGGACGGGATGTCATATTCTCTCATTCTCAGGTAATGGGGTTGACTAGATCCTAGAGGGATTCTTGGCATAACACTTACATAGATGCTAGGTACATTTAGGTACATCTAGTTAGGGAGGCATTGTAGGAGTACGCACTTTTCATCATGTGTTTTATGTACTTGTATATATTTATGATTTCTGCAAGATGGTAGAACTTTACCATCCCTTTACTTTCGTAGTACTTCTAATCATATATCTCTGCTACTGTCTAATGGTTGTTGCAGCTCATCTATTCTACACTAGAAACAACTGTTCAATAAATACTTATTGAAAATGCCCAGCCTGTTTATTCTGTGTGTATCTCTGAGACAAACTAAGTAAGCACGAGTTACTGAGCGAAAGGTAGTATATTGTTTCCACGATTCTGAGGGATCAGGGTTGTCATGTTCTGAGGTTGCCAGAATCTATTCTCTCCTTGGTAAGAGGAGATTATAGTGGCACTGTGAGCTAGCTGATACAGACAGGCTAACGTATCCGGTGGGGGTGCACGGAATCAGTCCGCCACCAATCCCACAGTTTGTTATCCAAACGCGCAGATCCTGTATAGGTTATATAGGAACTACACGACAAAAGGTGCCCTATGGTGCAGGACTCTTGACTGGTGTCAGAGTGTACTCCACCTGGCCCAACTGTGGGTTCCGTCAGAACTGATGCAGCGCTATGCAACTTGATACAGTGTGACGCAGGACCTTGCATGACCGCACCTAGCAGGTCCTGATCAGCGGCCTCTTCAGAACTGATGCAGCGAGACACATCTTGACGCAGAACCTCGCATCTTGGTGCTCCTGATCGGCGGCCTCATCAGAACCGGTGCTGCGCGACGCAACTTGATGAAGCCTATAGCAGCTCGTGATCGGTGGTCCCATCGGAACCACACAACTCGACATAATGTGACACAGGATCCCGCCTCTCAGTCCAAGTACAACCAAGTACATTGCCCAATGGGCCAAACTCCTTCCTGTACTGTGCTCCTTCGTGGTAGGCTGGAACTTGTGACTTTGCCCCTGTCTGGAGTGACCAGATAACGCCATTTGGCGCTTTGCGTTTTTTAGTGCTACTTTCACCTAAGACTTTGAAATTGCATATCTCCAGTTCTACTGATTAGATTTTTGTCATTCTGGTATCGTTTTATTTATTAATATGTACTTTATTTTTCTAGATTGGTGTGGGATTTTTCTGGTGTTATGTTTTCACTTTGTTACTACATCTCCCTGCTCCCGTTCCCAGCGAAAGTCATTGAGAAAGCCATCAACCGCCAACTCGCCACATTCATTGAAGAACACAACATCCTCAACTCCTCCCAATCCGGCTTCAGAAAAAACCACAGTACGGAAACCGCCCTCCTCGCCGCAACAGACGACATCCGCACCCTACTGGACAAAGGAGAAACAGTAGCTCTCATCCTCCTCGACCTATCAGCGCCGTTCGACACAGTCTCCCACCGCACCCTAATACGCAGACTCTACGACGCAGGAATCCAGGACAAGGCCCTCGACTGGATCCGCTCCTTCCTCTCCGGCAGGATGCAGCGGGTCAGACTCCCCCCTTTCCTCTCGGACCCCACACCTACCACCTGCGGAGTCCCCCAGGGCTCCTCCCTCAGCCCGACGCTCTTTAACGTCTACATGGCTCCACTCACCCCCATCGTCAGAACCTACGGACTCAACATCGTGTCATACGCAGACGACACCCAACTCATCCTCTCCCTATCCAACAAGCCCAACACCGCCAGACGCAACTTTTGGGAAGGCATGGAAGCCGTCGCCAAATGGATGAAAAACAGCTGCCTACATCTAAACACCAACAAAACAGAAGTACTCATCATGGGCCCAAACCCAGACGCCTGGAGCGACACCTGGTGGCCCCCCGCCCTCGGAAACCTGCTAACCCCCACGGACCACGCACGCAACCTGGGAATCATCCTGGACTCCGAGCTCAAAATGGACCGCCAGATCAACTCCGTCTCGTCTTCCTGCTTCCACACCCTCCGCCTCCTTCGTAAGACCTTCAAATGGATCCCCCTCGAACACTGAAAGACCGTCACTCATGCCCTGGTCACCAGCAGACTCGACTACAGCAACACACTCTACGCCGGAATAAACAAAAACCTCACCCGCAAGCTACAGAACATCCAGAACGCCGCCGCAAGACTGGTCCTCAACCTGTCAAAACACTGCCACATCTCCCAGCACCTGCGCACACTCCACTGGCTCCCCGTCGAGGCGAGAATCACCTTCAAGATGCTCACCCACGCACACAAGGCCCTCCACGGCACCGGACCAGCAGACCTGAACAGCCGACTCAAATTCCACGCACCCCAAAGGACCCTACGATCAGCCCAGCTCTCCTACGCCGTGGTCCCCCGCACCAGAAAGACCAGATCGGGAGGCAGCTCCTTCTCCTTCCTCGCGGCCAAAGCATGGAACGTCCTTCCGCTCCACCTCATACAGACAACATCGCTCCCCATCTTCGCAAGAAACCTCAAAACCTGGCTCTTCGACAGACCCCCTCCTTGATGGAATTGAACCTGCACCCCCCCCAACCCACCCACCCCTAGCGCCTTGAGACCCATACGGGTGAGTAGTCACGCTTTAACAAACCCCTGATTGATTGATTGATTGATTACTGATTAAGTGCAGCATAAATACTTTACTCATTGCCTCAAAGTTAAGCCTGACTGCTTTTGTGCCATGCTACCAGAGGGTTAAGCACAGTTAATTTAGTGACTTTTTTTAGTTCACCCTGACAAGGATTGTGGTTGTTGCTTGAGTAGGGTTTCACTCCCCTCAATCTATAACCCAATTTCTCACAGGCACTCCCTGATACCCTCCTAGTCCTAGGTCAAACCTTTCTCTGGGCCCTAGTCAATCACCAAATTTCAAGACGCCACTGATCCGCCCCTGGCGGCCCCTGCTTTGTGTCTCAGCACCCCTCTCTTGAAAGTTTAGTGTTGCAGGTTTCCACCAGTCGGACTAATTCAAATACTTTTCGGACTACTTCCCTGGATAGAAAGTCCAAGAGAGTTGAGACCTTTGGGAATAGGGCCTTTTCTTACACTAGTTTGGGTGTCAGGACGGTCAAAGCCAGTTGTCTGCTGTGCCACTTTTCCCATGCTCCTTAGGATTCGGTTGACCAAGTCCTCCCAGGTATACTGGAAGACCTCTGCTCTGTCCCGACCCAAGACATACTTTACAGCCGCATCACTGCCAAATTTATAATTGTTGCGGCCTGGATTCTTCAGATTCCATGAGGCGAGCAACTGTCATTGGTCGCTATGCCGGGCTGCTATCAACATGTTTTTTGGAGATGTCCAGTCGTACCTTAAGGGACATGCCCTTTGACAGGACTCGCCTTTATGAGGACAAGGCAGATTTCACTCTGGAGTGCTTCAAAGAGAGCAGGGCCTCGTTGTGCTCCCTGGGCTTATCTGCCCCACCTTGCCAGGTGCATAAACCCCCACCGCTCCTTTTTCAGTTTCACCAGAGCTACCCCATACCACCAGCCCCTTCAGACTCAGCAAAGTGCCTAGCAGTTTTGCGGTCGTGGACTTGGCAACTATGACCCCATGGTCAAGGACAGTGGGCCAGTCAGTCTACTGCCCACCCAACCCCATGACTCCCGTGGCCCCACCTGCCAAACCCCTTTAGGGTGCCTTTAGTGGAGCACAGCCACCCAGTTCGAGTTAGGATCCATCGATTCTTACTGGGTTGGCAGACCATAACATCAGAGAGGTGGGTCCTACAGATTATCTGGAAGAGATATACCTTACCCTTCAGAGCCACTCCACCGCACTTTCTGCCGTCCCTGGAATGAATGATGAAGGACCATCTGTCTGTCTGCCAACAGAAAGTGCAAGCCCTTATTGGGCCAATAAAGAGGGTTTTTGCACCAGAAGTGGATCGTGGATGTTTTATTCTTCTATGTTCTGGTGCCAAAGAAGGACAGAGGGCTGCTTTAGACCTGGGTGCTCTCAATGCATTCCTCCAGAAAGGCCAATTTGGAATACTCACCATGGCCCAGGTTTTGTCTACCCTCGAACCTGGAGATTTGATTGCAGCGTTGGATCTGCTGGGCGCTTATTTACATATACCTGTCCTGAAAGGCCCATGGGCGCTACTTGTGGTTTGTGGTGGGACAGGACAATTTTCAATTCACTGTGCTCCCTTTTGGTCTCAGCAGTGCCCCTCTGTTGTTCATGAAAGTGATCTGGTGGTAGAAGCACATCTTCGGAGATCCAGGGTCCTAATCTTCACTTACATCGATGACTGGCTGTTTAAGGCAGACTCTCCCCAGGCAGTTGTCAACTACCTCCATACTAGGGCGAACCTCCTGTCATCTTTGAGGTTCACTATCAACGTGCTAAAATCACACTTGACTTGTTCTCAGACACTCCCCTTCATCTGAGACATTCTGGACACGGTTCAGTTTCATGCCTTTCCCCCCAGAAAGGAGAATCCAGGACATTCAGGCTATGATCCCAATCTTTCACAGTCTGTCCTGGATTTCAGTGAAGTTGACTCTGAGCCTGCTGGGACTGATGGCCTCCTGCATTCTGCTGGTCAAGCAAGCCAGGTGGCATATGTGGGCTCTGCAGCGGGATCTGAAGTCTCAGTGGGCCCAACATCAAAGGGACCTTTCCGACCTCATCCAAATTTCAAAGGAGACTGCGAAAGAGCTACAGTGGTGGTTACTGGACCGCAATTAGGACAGCAGCAGACCCCTCTTACTACACCACTCAGAGCTGACAATGGTGATTGATACATCACTTCTGGATTGGGGTGGGCAACTGGGAGAGGTGGAGATTAGAAGCCGCTGGTCTCTGGCAGAGTCCCAGCCCCATATAACCTTTCTGGAGCTGAGGGCAATCCGCTTGGCATTGAAAGCTTTCCTTCTGTCCATCAAAGGGGGGCTGGTACAGGTGCTTATGGACAACACCACCACCATGTCGTATTGCAACAAACAGGGCGGAGTAGGGTCATTGCCCCTGTGCCAGGCGTACTACGACTCTGGAAATAGCTGTACCTTCCAGGGCTTTTCCTGGTGGTTAACCACCTGGCAGATCTTTAAATGCCAGGGCAGATGAGCTCATCCATCGATGGCTAGCAGCTCACGAGTGGCAGTTGCACCTGGAGGTAGAGCAAAGTCTCTTCAGTGAATGGGGAGAACTTTGGCTCAACCTATTCGCCACCACCAGGAACATGCAATGTCAGCAGTTCTGCTTGTTCCAAGGCATCTCTCGCTACTGCCTGGCAAGGAACTTGAGACTGCTGTATGCCTTTCCACCGGTACCACTCCTGCCCAAAGTCAGAAAAAGATAATGAACGACCAGGCCCAAGGCATGCCCGGATTGGGCATGGAGAGTTTGGTATTTAGAACTCCTGGGCATGAGCATCTGTCCAGTGGTCAGGCAGCCCTTACAGAAGGATCTGCTATCACAGGAACAGCGCAGAGTCCTGCACCCAGGCCTCTACAATCTCCAACTTCCTGGCAAAGTTCTCTGACATTTTTTGTTTATTTTGTCCCTCACATGGCAAGACTTTGCTCTGGGCACTGTTAAAGGGTATCTTTCAGTTCTTTTGGCCCTCTTGCAGTTGGCAGAACAGCCTTCATTACTTAAATCATCGGTTGTGAAGCAGTTTTTGAAAGGCCTACAACATCTGGTTTCCCCATCTTCCTTTGCCAAGTTAACTTATTTGGTCCTCACATATTTGATGTGTGCTCTCTTTGAGTCCCTTCATAACTGCCCGTTGTGGCTTCTCACTTTGAAGACGGTGTTCCTTGTCGCCATAACATTAATGGGTCTAAACCCGCCGTACACCGCCTTCTTCCCAGACACACTGGTTTTGTGGAAGCGAGCATCTTTCTTGCTGAAAGTTGTGACGCCATTCCACCTTGAGCAGAATATCACCTTAGCAGAGTTTTTTGCTCTACCTCACTTCTGTAAGGAGAAGGAGAGACTTCTTTGCTTGGACCCCAAAAGAGCAATGAGCTTTATATCGATTGCACCAGAGAAGACTGAGTGGATGATCATTTATTTATGTGGTTTGAAGGAGCAAAAAAAAAGGCAAGGCCATTCAAAAGAGGACCATCTCCTGGTAGATCATGCTTTGTATTAAGATCAGCTACGCATTGGCCAAAAAGAGGCAGAAGTACTGCTGAAAAGTTTCCGAGTCCAGCCTGACACCTGGGGAAAATTGAAAAGGTGGGAATCTGTGGTTAAATGGAGTCTCTACCAGAAAGAAAGAGCGTTACTGAAAGTAACTTGTTCATCACTGATCTTGGGAATAGTGACTTTAGGGAGCCCATCCTTTCCCAGGAAGTAGTTGGACTTCTCGAAAGCTAGGAGAGGGCGTTTTTTTTGTGTGCTGATTAAACTGCTGAAGGAGGTGCTGAAGTGTCACTGGAACCAAGCTGTACCCAGTTGATGAGCCCATAACTAGGGCGACACCAGTCCTGGGTTGCTTGTGTTCCGGTTCAGGGAGGACCTGGCTTGGCAGTTCAGGTTAGACTGTTCCTATTGGAGCAGGGTCAAGACTGATTTGCATATAGCTGGGTCCAAACTGAGGTGGCACGGTGTTCAAAATAACGATGGATTGGGATGCGACCGAGTGAATACCAGTGGTTGAGATTGATTCAAGCATTCCATTCGTCATTGTTTTATATACATATTGTATCACCCTAAGTGGGACCGGCATGCCCAGACGTGGTTCCCATGCACACTGTGTCACTGGAACCAACCTGCACCCGACTGATGAACCCATAACTAGGGCAAAACCGGTCCTGGGTTCCTTGTGTTCATGTTCAGGAAGGGACCTGCTTGGCAGTATGGGCTGGACTGTTCCTATTGGAGAAGGGTCAAGACTGATTTGCATATAACTGAGGTGGAATCGTGTGCAAAATAGCAATGGATTTGGATGCAGCCCTGAGTGATTACCAGTGGCTGAGATTAATTCAAGCATTCCATCCATCACTGTTTTGTATACTGAAGGTGTTTCCAAGGTGATCTAAGTTTACAACCAGGTAATGACTGCTACTATGGAAATCTCCACCTGTAAGTAGATTTTGCAGACTGATCAGTGACAGAGTTACTTTTAGTGTGGATTCTAGCGTGTGATGGACATTCTTCAACTGATACTGTTCTTTTTAAGCCAACTTTCTGCACCCTTAGCTGTATAGCTCTTATCTTCGTTCACCATGACTCTTTGTAACCAAAAGATTCCGCATTTTTCGTTTTCCGTTAGTTTTCTGAGGGTGGCATGAATACCACTGACAGTTTTGGTGACTGTGGATGAGCACAAGTGTTTTCACAATCACCACTTCCCACTGTCCTTCTGTGACGTCCCTTGTGTCCCTTGTGTCTTTGACTAAGGCTGACATAATACTTTGTTGATTTGCGTTCTTGAAAATCCTTCTTAGTTCCTTAGCATTTGAATCTTAAATGAAACTTTTTTGCTCACCTTTGTTCTCTTACGCGCTCCAGACGTTCAGTGAATCGGGCCGAACTATTTAACTCTAAATGCTTGATCATGTCACAAGTCAGTAGCGAACCACTGCACTCTTTCTTTTGCTTTATTATACTTTTACAGATGTAGTGTGTTTGATGTTGTTTTTGCAGCAGTTGTTTGCTGAAGGTAAGAAAGGGAGCTTTTCACAGTCTCTTGTCTTTCCAGCGTCTGTTGATTCACTAAATGTATACCTGATTACACATGGATTTCCTCTGTTAGTTAATAACCTCCTTTCATAGATACGAGGCGCAATAAAACCAGACGATACTGGTCCCTGAATTACCGCGCTCACCTCGGTGTTGCCCAGGCGGCACTGGAACAAAAAATAAACCGAGACATTGATTTCCTTGGGCAGCTGGCACCATGTGGGCGTTCTCTCGCCCTGGGTCTAGGCTGGTCTGTAGCTCGGTCTGCACATGATTCTCACTGAAGGTTTGCATTGAGAATAAAAGGGTTTTCGACAGGTTGTCAATCTGGCTCATTTGCTGCTGTTTATGTCCATCTACTTTACAGAGTGGAATCGGTAAAAACAGCTCCAAGATGGAGGAGCAGGGAGGGACAGTTTAGAACATGATGAAGAGTGGTGTGACTACCACCGGGAAGACATCTTGGTACAGGGAAAGTATACGGACACCAACACTTACAAACTTTCCAAGGTGTGAACTGAGGACTGCTCACAGCCACGGTATCACATCCTCTCATTTTCTATATAGAGCCTTTATCCTCTGAAGCAGGGGCGTAGCTTGGTCAGTAAGATGTGGTGTGGGGGGGTAATTCAGATTTTCCAACAATCACCCTGGCATATAATGTTAAAATACATTACACTACAACCAGGGTGTATGAAAGGGGCTGAAGGGGAAGTGGAAAGGGAGACACCCCCATGAAGCTACGCCCCTGCTCTGAAGGTCACTCACACTCAGAGATAGCACCTTTTAAACAACCTACACAAGCGTCTTCTCTTGTTTATATATATATTTTTTTTAAATCACCATCCTGGGTGGAGATAAGTATAGGCAACCTCAAGTTATTCGTCATGTTTTTCCTGTCTCTCCATTGTTGATCAAACTCTCTTGTCTCAGGGTCAAGACTGATTTGCATATGGCTGGGTCTGAACTGGGGTGGCAAAGTGAGCTAAAGAACGATTATGGATTCAACCCAGATCTGTGACTGGGGGTGAGTGTCTGAAAAGTTTCAGTGCTTCGACCATCATCTCCTTCTGTTTACTTTATTCGCCCTAAGTTGGCAGGGTATGCCCAGACGTGGGTTCCTTGCTCACTTTGCCACTGGATTCAAGCTAGCCTGGCTGATGAGGGGTGTTACCCTGAAACCAGTCCCAGGATGCTTGTTTCCGGTCCAGAGAAGACCTGGCTTGGCAGTTCGGGCTGGACTGTTCCCATGAGGCACAGGGTCAAGACTGATTTGCATATAGCTGGGTCTGAACTGAGGTGGCAAAGTGAGCTAAAGAACGATGATGGATTCAACCCAGATCTGTGACTGGGGGTGAGTGTCTGAAAAGTTTCAGCGCTCCGTCCATCATCTCCTTCTGTTTGCATCATGCTTCACCTAACTATGCCTCTATTGCCCCTAACAGTTGTTACTTTCCTACCAGCTCCAAAAAAGGACTTTAATAACAGATAAGTAAGTAGTACACAAAAAATTAACTGAGCCCAAGTTGCAACTCCAGTCGACTTTATTGCTCCCTCACTCTAAGTGCTACATTTTTTCTTAAATTTGAGCCTTATGGTTTGCTAGTAGGGATACCTATAAACGACTCAGTTAACTTTGAAAGCATATGGGTCCCTGTACTTTTAAAGGTTTTTGATAGTGGTGAAGTTGCTTTGCACAAGGGAGGCCACCATTTTATGACGCTGCAGCACAGCTCCCTTACCGAGGCTGTGCAGTCAGGGGCTTGATATTTGGTCTTGGCGGGGCAGGGCGTAGACTGCAGAAGTTGCAGTTGAACAGATGTTAAGCTCTTGGAACCCTACGGTCCCCTCTGATGCCACCAGAATTTGTAACCACCCCTTCCCCACAGCCTACTGCAATGAAAATGGCAGCAGAATAGTGGAGAGTCACCTGCTGTAGAGTGTGAGGAAAAGTGAGCGCGGGGTAGAGGGTTTACCCTAAGCCCTCTGATTTACCTTAGATTAAGAATATGGGCTCCTATGCCCTGCATTCTGTGGTGGCATTAGATGTGGGGTGTTGTGCCTTTGGGCATTGTCGGCAGGCAAAGTAAGATGGTGACCAGGTATCTCATTTTCAGCAATATGACTATACCACGGGAGTAGGTGGAGTGAGCCGAAGGGCTTGGATTGGCTACTTCCACACACTGGGTCAGCCCCTTTTCCCATATTATGGCCAGCAATAGTGTGGTTTCAACTTATCCCCTGGTGTTTCCTTCTCACTCACAATCAAGTCAATATGCCTTCAAAATACAGTAAGGGGACAATGTGAAAACTTAGACTTTTTCACCCTGTGGTCTCAACAATGTGGTGATGCTTCCAGTGTGATTCAAACGAACCTGAGTCTGCAGGGTCTGCCCTTATGAGAGGAAAAGTGTTGATGATCTGCAAAAAAAGATAGAGAGGAACAAGAATAAGGTGGTTGGGGTGGAGGGCTCACTAAAGTAAATAAAGTAGGGTATATCTAACAAGGAGAGGGCTGTGGAGAGTCTCCATCAGAGGATGTCAAGTGCTGTCAAAATGTCACAGAGGCATCAAAACATCGAGGACTGCTCTGCCTTCTCCCTCCTACATTTTGAATCCACAAGAGAGTGTAAAACTTTCTGTTGAAGCTCCAAACCACACAATGCAATAAGGCTTATTTTCTCCCAGAAGCCTCATTATCTCACCAGCAGAGTACAAAACAGCTAGATTGGCGCCCGATAGACCCTCAATTACAATCTAAATCCCTCTGCATCCTTCATAGAACCCTTCATGAGAGCCGCCCTCCAGTCTAGGATCACCAAACTCGCACTGGCTGGAAAATTCAGATCTTCAAGATCTTGAAACACCTCCATCCTCGATGCCCCAAGATTCTGCCTACAAGAACCGAGTGGTCACACCCTTTCTTTCTTGGCTGCAACACTATGGAACTCCTTACAAGTAGCACATCGGTATTAGCATGACTGTCTTAGATTGAAGAAATAACTCAAGACATGTCAGTTCAATTAACTCTTCATTATTCCACCAAAGTGTGTTCCTCACATCATCGCCTAGCCCTTTGCCCCTCTAGCTCTTTATCCCCTCACAAGAGTTTGAAGTGCCTGAGAGCAGTATAAATACATAAAAATAAAATTTTATGAAATTAAATCCAAGAATAAACATTTTTCTTAGACCAGCTTTTTCTATATACTAGCAAGCTTCCGGGGAGACAATTGCTTTTCTTTTCGTTCCCTTTTATGCATTCAACACACCACAGCCAACAGTTGTCTGTTAGTTCCATACATGTGATCCATAAACCTCAGGTTTCAGTGTTGCAGCACTTCTGCAGGAGCTGGATCCGCCGCTCCTTGACTTGTAGGGATTGGGTGCAAACATGTTGTGAGCCATCATCATGGCTCATTTTCCATAAGCACATCACAAAGAAGAAAATGATGGTCTGTAAAATGTCAACTCAGACTTAATGTGATGAAAATGCAACTTAGGATTCTGATGACGTGGCATTTGTGACTACGCTAACCCTGTTATTCATTAAACCTTTCAAATTAGCTGAACAGATAAGGCATGGCTGTGCTGAAGCGTGAATGCCAAACAAAGACAGCTTGCACGAGCTGCACTGTATGCCGGGTTCTTGTTGTTTTGCATGTATCTAAGAGCATAAACACTGATCAACAAGAAGCGTTTGGATTCTGCAGGTCATGAGAGGGACACACATCCATTTCTTAGTACTTTGTCGACGGAAAGGGGAAAATACCCAAACCAATGCAGTGACATAGTGAGCAGCGTGAAGGTCATGAAATGACCAATGTTTCAATGTTAACAATTCCAAAGTGTGAGAGCTATATCCAAGCCCACACTACTTCGTGTGGACGCACTCTTACTTTCTTGCATTTGGGTCCAGTGATGTGTGTGTGTTGGTTTCCTGAGACTCCAAGAGTTAAGGAAAGCGCTGGTCCGGTTGTCCCTTTGGGTAGTCGCAGAGGTTCAGTCATGGAGGTACAGTAGGCATTATCACAATGAATGGTATTGATGCTAGGGCCACCGGGAGTCTGTGGGTGCAAACATGGTACTCAAATTACAAAAAGAGTCTAGTGGGAGTGTCTGACCCCACCAGATGTGTACCAATCCCATAAACACAAATATAGCACAAAAAAGGTATCTGTGATCTGGAAAACATGTGTCTCTGTACTGCAAAGCGCAGAGGTGCACCACATTAGAAATCAACAGAAAAAGTCTGAATCACATATGTGAACTGTATAAAAATCTTCTCTTTCTTTTCTTAAAAGCGTCACTAATATATAGCGAAACAGCTGTCTTCGCTATATATAAATTAAAAGAGTCGAGACGCAGGACCAGGGCCATGTGAGCCAATGGTTCTGTGCAAATAAATGAAACCTTCACAGAACAAAATTGAAAGTCAAAAACATAAAGGTTTGTTGACTTTATTTAAGAAGCTTTAAAGGAGGGAGAATGTAGCTACTTAGTCCAATTCAAATCAGAATGACTAATGCATCAAATAATGCAAATGACAGAGTATTGAACATACGGTCAACCTGCAAAGCAATTATAAAGTCAGAACCAAAGTTTACTTCAGCAACAGGACTAACATAAATCTGCTGAGTTCAAAAGTCAAGGAAAGTCTAAATATAAATCAATAGACAGAGTAGCGCAGAGTCTGCACGGTTCAAAATAAGATAAAAGTCTGAGCATAGACAGACTGACGTGGAGTCTCGCTTTGTGGAAGTAGGCAAAAAGTCTGGCACAACTCCCAAAAAGTTCTTTTTCTATACGTTTCAGGCAGTGAAAGCACACACTTGACGTGATGAGATCTGACATCATAAGGTTGTACTAATAAAGTTACTTAAAAAAAAAAAAATTTCCAAGAAAATATGATACATCAAATAAAAAGCATTTAGGAGCACCTACTTTCATGCATAATTATAATGAGTCGTACATAGGAAATTAAGGAAATAACATGACATTTGTGAAAGAACTAAAAACAATAGACAGTACAACTGATTAGAATAGACTAGGGCAAAGAGCCTTGAATTTGTTGAAAATACAAGAACGTGTGCTGCACATGGTTTCCTTCTTGAGGAACACAAATGAATACATTTCAGCTTGGCAAGTGAACAGCACCACACAATGAATTCTGTTTTGCTTATTTTCTGAAATGAAAAAATAGAGAAGAAAAACATGCATGTAGGAAACTCATTCATGTAATTTTAAAAGCACATTTTCTTATGTCACTGTAAAATGAATGTCATTGCAGACTGACTTTGGCCTAGTCGTGCCAACTGAAGCCTGGTTGTGCTAACTAAAGCACATTTAAATCAAGCATTTTTTTAAATTTATTTATTTATTTATGAAATTTGTTAAGCGCACAAATACCCTTAGGTGTCTCGGCGCTGTGGACAGCTGATTAGAGAAAGACTGAGGAGGGGTGATTTATTGATTGAATAGACAGGTTTTTAAGTGTTTACGGAAGGAGAAGAGAGTGGGGATGGTTTTAATGTGAAGGGGGAGTGTGTTCCAAAGTTTGGCGGTGGCGACAGTGAATCTTCTGTCGCCCCAGGAGGCCTTTTTGGTTCTGGGAACAGTCAGCAAGTGTGCTGCTGAGGAGCGTAAGGATCTTGTCGGCCTGTAGGAGCTTAGAGTGTTTTTTGAGGAACTCGGGTCCTGTGTTGTGGATTGCCTTGTGGGCATTGCAGAGGGCCTTGAACCTTGTTCTGCTCCTGATGGGCAGCCAGTGTAGCTGTCTTAGCACCTTAGATATTGATTTGAACTTAGGGGTGCCTGAGAGAATTCTAGCCGCTGCGTTTTGCACCATCTGCAGTCTATGTAGGACCCTTTCCTGGGCGTTAATAAGTAGACCATTGCAGTAGTCTAGCTTAGACATGACGAGTGTGCTGATGAGAGTCCTGCCCGCATTAGGTGGGAGGTAAGGTAAGAGTTTTTTTATCATCCTGATGGTGAAAAAGGATGAGGAGACGACGGAGTTGGCGTGATGAGTAAAAGATAGTTTGTCGTCAAACATGACCCCCAAATTTCTAACTTTTGTGACAGGGGACGGAGGTGGGCGTAACTCTGATGGCCACCAGGAAGGAGACCAGCTGGGGGAGAGATTGCCGAAGATCATCACCTCCGTCTTTTCGGAGTTTAGTTTGAGACAATTGTTTGCCATCCAGGTGCTTATAGCAAGCATTCCCTCTTGGAAATTAGCTGAGACTGTCCGACCATTGTTGTGGATCTCTAGCACGATCTGTGTATCGTCGGCATAGGAGGTTAGTCGCAGGTTTTGGGATTTAATGATCCTGGCCAAGTCCGACACGTATATATTGAACAGGGTCGGACTTAGCGAGGATCCCTGTGGGACCCCGCATGGCAGTGAAAAGAGAGGGGAGTTGAAGTTGCCGAGCTTTACAAGTTGGGTGCGGTTGGACAGAAAGGATGTCAGGAGGGCCTTGGCTTTGTCTTTAATACCTATGGCTGAGACACGGTCGATCAGGGTTGAGTGATCGACCGTGTCAAATGCTGCTGAAAGGTCCAGCAGCACCAGGACCGCAGCACCTCCCTGATCAAGTGTCATCCTGATTTCGTCGGATGTCTTGATGAGGGCAGTCTCGGTACCATGGCCTTTCCTAAAGCCAAATTGGGTGTCATCTAGGAGGTTGTTGTTGTCAATATAGGTGGCCAGCTGAGTGTTCATCACTTTCTCGAAGATTTTGGCGGGGAAAGGGAGGCAAGCAATTGGTCTATAGTTCTTGGTATCTGTGGGGTTAAGGTTGTGTTTCTTTAGCAGTGGTTTGATGATGGTTTTTTTCCAGATGGAAGGGTATGTTCCTGTCGTGAACATTGAGTTGCAAATATTGGCTAGTTTGGCGCCTATGATATCCGGTGTAAGTTTTAGTGTGGTGGGAGGGCATGGATCATTGGGGGATCCAGATTTGATGGTGGATAAGAGATCAATAATGTACTCTGTGGTGACCTGGCTGAATTCAGAGAGAGTGGGGGAGGGGTTATTGTTAGTGGGACGTAATTCTGGGGAGTTAGTGGAGTATTTTTCTACGTTGGATGCGATGGTCTGATTATTAGTCGGGGAGTGGATTGAGAAATTGGTGTAGATGTGGGTGACTTTTTCTTGAAAGAAAGTGGCAAGAGAATCACAGAGGACTTGCGTGGGGGTTGTGGGCAGGTTAGTCTCTGGTCCTGAAAGCTTAGTAACGACCTGGAATAGCTGTTCACAAAATCAATGAGGTCTTATTGCCATTTACTAGAAGTCATATAAGTGTCACTGTTGGTTGACATGGAACAAATGACTAACATGCTGAATCACATAAGCCTGTTATGCTTTTGTGAAATGGATAAGCTGCTTCTTGAAGGACAGTTAATAGAATAGGAAGTCAGACAAACGATTAAGGCCTAAGAATTGGCAAGGTACTCAGCGGCAATGGGTTACCCTCGGAGTTCTGCTGAATGGTATTTACAGCAACACTTCCCTAAACTTCTCAATATATTTAGTAACGTGTGTGAGATAGGTGTCTTGCAAAGGTCTATGAGGAAAGCAATCATTGAGTTAATGAACAAACTAAATAAGGACTATGTAGCACGTATAGACTCTTATCTCTGATAAATTTGGATCTAAACATCCAGTATACAAGCCTTGATCTCTGGTTTAGTCCATAAGACTCAGCATTGATTTATTCCTGCAAATAACACTGGTTGCAACCTCACAGCCTCAGAGGACTGTTCCAAATTGTGGATCAGACTGAGCACTCAGAATCAGATATGGCTGTAGCATATGCTGATGGTGAAAAAGCCCTTAATTCTGTTTACTGAGATCCCATGTTCATGTAATTTATTTCCATAGCTAATGGTTTTGATCCTTCTAAATACTAAGCCCACAGCAGACATTAGGACCGGGAATCTGATTTCAGAGTCTTCTGAGAGAGAAGCATCAGGCCACAGATTGTAAATCTTTCTCCAACTGCTCTTTGACCTAAAAATAAAGCCTCTCACCACCTTCTAAGGTAAATGAGGTTTAGACATTTGGCGGCATTCCAGCCATGCATGAAACAACAGAGAGCTTTGCTGTGCTTCCTGACTTCCAGTTTGCCTGTGATAAGGGATCCTTTGTTCCACTTGGTGCCTGGCAACGTCAATAGCATTGCCTCTGTCCGTTTCGAGCTAAGAATCTCTCTCAGTTCCTCTTTTTCTCCTTTTTGCTCTCCTGCTCTCTCCCTTTCTCCCTCTCTCTCGCTTTCTCTATCTGTCTCATTCCTGAATTACAGTGTAATCCAGGATTGCTCCTCTCATTTCTGACCTTTCTCTGTCCATGCCCCCCCTTCCTCCAACTATATTTCATCCTTTCCAACAAGGGCATCTAGCCAGAGTGACTACGTGGGGGAGTAAAGTTGAGAGGATCTTCCTGTGGCATCTTCACAATTTGGGTCGGTTGGGGCTTCTGGGAACAGTGGGGCCTCAGGACATCGCCCCTGTCTCGTCCCCTCTCCTGTCTCTCCTTGAACCTCTGCTCACTCAGTCCTGCGTGAGCACCATACGTAGTTCCTTTGGTAATGTAACTGTGTCTCCAATGTGTTATCCCTCCGTTGCTCCTTGACAAACTCCATATAATTGTATGTGGTGGTTTGATAGTATCTCCAGTGGGTTGCTCCTCTGTTGTTCGTATCATGCTCCTAGGTAGACTCTGTGTAATACATATTTGTGGCTTATCAGTGCATCTAATGGAGTGCCCTCTGTTACTCCCCTTGTGTTTCTGAGTTCTGAGTACACCCTTTATAATCACTCCTCCTATGTAACAAAATCTGCCCTCACAAATACTCCAAGAACAAATATTGAGCAAATGAAATGACAACAAGATCAAAAACAGTTTGACCAGAGCAGGGAAAATGTTAGCGTGGTTGGAGAAGAGAGAACAGGGGGAGCGATGGGTACCTGGACTGTCCCTAGAAGGGGGGGAGCAGATTTCAGATCCACAGGAGATAGCGGAGGCATTCGCAGACCATCTGGAGGCGGTGTATACGTCCTCAACGACATATACGGCTGAAGACTCTCAGCAATTGTTAGCAGAAATACACCTCCCGATTTTATCAGAGGATGATAGAAATTTCCTGGAAACAGACATTACAGATGAGGAGATCTGCAAAGCAATATTTAGTATCCAATCTGGGAAGGCGATGGGCCCCAATGGAGTCCCTATTGAATTCCTTAAATCCATGGCTCCACGGGTCGCACCCCACCTCAGAAATATGTACAATGAAAGCCTGGAGAAAGGAATCCTGCCCGATGACCTATGTTTGGCTTCTATAGTAGTTATCCGGAAGCCAGGAAAATCCGCTGATAGTTGCGGTTCTTACTAGGCCTGGGCGGAAAACTACGCTACGCTCGCGTAGTTTGCGCAACTACGCGCTACGTGTATTGCACGTAGCACAGCGCAAAAACACGTAGCGTAGCGGGCATTTTTTGCTTGCTCGCGGTCCTCAACGTCAAGTTGGCGACCGCGAGCGAGCAAAATGACATCCCGGCGAGACTTTTTTCCTCGTTCGCGATCAGCAACATCAAGTTGCCGATCGCGAGCGTGGAAAATAAACCTCCCGGCGAGATTCTCAACGCAGGGAGGTCAGGTTTCTCATTGTGAGTGGTCACGTATGCTCGCGACCGCTCACGATGAGAAACTACCAGTCCGCATTGAGAAAACTGCAGCTCGAGTACAAATCTACTCGAGCGGCAGAAAACGACCGCTTGCACTGTGCAAGATGCCGTTTGCAATGATTGCACAGTGCGGACAAGCATCCGGCACTGTGCAATCATTGCGAACAGCATTTCCTACCGCAGTACGCAGTTCGCGTAGTGCTATGCGTAGCTCGCGTAGTGCGAAGTGCACTTCGCGTAGCTACGCGTAGCGCTGCTACGCGAACTACGCCCAGGGTTAGTTCTTACCGACCAATCTCTCTAATCAACGTTGAGGCTAAAGTGTTAGCGAAACTCCTGGCCTCCCGTTTAGTGGCAATGCTCCCATCCTTGGTTCATGCTGATCAGTCAGGCTTTATGCCGGGACGGAATACAGCACTAAACATCCGCCGTATTCACAATGTCCTGGGGCGTCAACCATACATAGCCGAAGATGCAGTGGTGCTCTCCCTCGATGCCTCCATGGCATTTGACTCCATCGAATGGCCGTATCTGTTCGAAGTGCTGCGACGCCTGGGGTTCGGACCTAGATTCCGAAGGTGGATCGGGCTGCTCTATACGGAGTTGCGAGGTCAAGTAAAGGTTAATAACCGCACGTCTCGTATTTTTCCACTGGGTAGAGGCACTAGGCAAGGCTGTCCCCTATCCCCCCTGCTTTTCGCCTTAATGCTGGAGCCTCTGGCGTCGTGGGTGAGAGGAGATGCCGTACTCAGGGGGCTGAAATGGGAGACAGAAATGGAAGATAGGATATCGCTATACGCGGATGATATCTTGATATACTTAGCGTCCCCCTGCACTTCAATAAATAGGCTTCTGAACATCTTCACAAATTTCGGCAAATATGCCGGTTATGCCATCAACTGGGCTAAATCGGTGCTGTTTGTGCTTCGGGGCCCAACTCCCAGGCTTCCACCGGGCTGTGAAATTGAGATAGCTTGTGACGGATTTCGCTATCTAGGAGTCTTTATTACTCCTGACCCTCAAATTTTCTACGAGAAAAATCTAGCTGTCCCCTTAGACTGGCTCCGCAATGATGTCAAACACTGGAGAATTCTACCGCTCTCACTGTTAGGCTGACCCGCCCTGTTGAAGATGCTTGCTCTCCCGCGGTTTTTATATGTCCTCCAGAACTGCCCCTACAAGCTACCCGACTCATACTTCAATAATATAGAGAGCGAGGTCCGCTCACTACTATGGAACGGAGGAGCGCCCCGTATAGCACTGTCCAAACTGACTAAAGGATGGTACGATGGAGGGATCGCACTTCCGGACATACGACTCTACTACTGGGCCTCGCAATTAGTGGCAACAAATCATTGGTTATACCGTTCCTTGTCAGACCCAGCATACATGCTTGACAAATACCAGGTGGGAAGAGAGGGATACATGGGAGCCTTATACACAAAACCCCGAAAGGGAGGTATGTGGGACCAATGGCCCAGACAGTGGAAATATGGCCTCAGGCCACAAAACGGCTGGGCTGGAGTGCTGACCCAGGCCACACCCCTAAGGGCCTCTCAAAAACTGGGGCTCCTGTGTTACCACTCAGGATTTGACAAATGGGACACAATCGGGATCTCCACCGTGGGCCAGTTAGTACAAAAAGGTAAACTCCTCACATTCAGTGACCTACAGAAACACTATGAGCTGAATCAGGGAGAGATTTTTCGATACATGCAGATCCGACACGCTCTCAAAACAGCGCTTCCCGACATGAGTAAACTGCCAGAGTCCTCCCCTTTGGAAGACCGGCTATTATCCGAGCCAATCCCAGACAAAGCTATTTCCCTAACATATCGCAAAATGTGTAACAACCTGCCAGATCCTTTTCGGACTCTCCGAGAGCCATGGCAAGCCGACATCGGACATATTGACGACGAGGACTGGCAAACGGCATTGATGTCCCCCCGGGAAGCAGCAATAACTCTTCGCTTCCGGCTGATACAATTAAAAATCTTACACAGACCATATCTCACGGGGACCACTTTAGCAAAGATGGGAATTAGGCAAGAAACACTATGTCTGCGCGGGAGTCAGCAAGTGGCAACCTTCTATCATATAATTTGGGAATGCCCGCAAATACGGCACATATGGGACAGGGCGACGCTACAAATGCAAGAGGCAATAGGAAAACAGATAGTGCTGACACCACCGCTGGGGCTTCTTAACATTTGGGAGGCCACTAACCTCACAGAAGTGGAGCAACAATTAGCCACTCTGGGATATACATTAGTAAAGAGAGCAATCACCCTGAAATGGGGGGGGGGCAGTAGAAAGACCTACAACTAAAACTTGGGCAGCTGAATTTGACAAATGTATGGTCGCATAAAAAGAAGTCTTTAAAGCTCGAGGATGTCCCAAGAAATGGGATAGGAAGTGGGGCGGTTGGAATGCACATAGAGGGGGCCTGTGTATATCCCCAACTGTTGAAATGGAAATGTCCAGACAAAACAGATGCTCATCTGAAATCATTGTGTGATTTATCTTGTACTGCTATAATGTGTGAACCAGTTATAGATGTATGCCTACCAATAGTTGTATTCTTTTCTGGAATGCTGAAATCAATAAAAAAAATCTTTTAAAAAAAACAAAAAACAGTTTGACAACTAGTGTACATATTCATAACAATGTTACCAATAGACTGAAGCAAGACATTAACTTCAATGCATGAAATTAATATCCAGATTCGAAAGTGGCACAGAATGTACATGAGAAGAATGACTACAAATCACAGAACAGTAGAAAATTATCACCCTATGTGCCCTGAAATTCTCTGCTAACTCTGACACAAAATTCAGGCCATCGACAAGCCCAGTCCTCTCCAGACACAAATAACACCAAGAGGTCCAGGCAGCTCCGTACCTGAAATGTATATTGGCTGCCGAAGACTGTTTGATGAAGGAATACCCCTTCTATAAAACTCTCTGCATTTACTAATAATCCCTGAAAGTTGCCATACCATGAAATGAAACGCACCATCGTGGACCAGAGGATGCAGCCTTGAACATCCTGTGGATCCAAAAGAAGATTTAAGCACAGGGAAAGCTGTAACATACCACCTCGAAGCTCCAGCATCACTGGAAACTATTTATGCATGCCGCAGATAACAGTCTTCAGCATCAAGTCTGCCAGGAGCCTCCTGGTCTGATCTGGAATCATTGTGAATAGGGTTAAAACATAGTGTTCCCCTGTGCCTGAGTTCAGATGGAATGAGTCAGTCTCTGAGCCCTCTCATTCTGTTCTCCAGTTGAAGAATAGTGGGCCCTCTGCATTCAGTCTGGAGGCAAAAAGGTCCCTTTTTTGGAAATCCCCACTTCTCAGCCAGGGCCAGAAAAAGCAAGGGGCCCAGCCTCCAGTCGCTGGAGTCCCAGAGAAACCTGTAATTCTAGAGGTACGGATGATGCATGTGCTACATTGCAGTTGTAGTATTTGAGCTTAATCCATGAATTTACAACTATTCATTTAAGAAAAGGTAGATATATCCAGGTCATATGGTGCATGTCTTTGTTATTTTTTTATATAGTTAGGCAACTGTGGTTTCATGTTCTATTTTTTTGCAATCAGCTGTGTCCAAATATTGCACAATCAAGCAAATTTGAAAGCAATCAGCCAACACATGTTCACCATATTCAGGGGGCGACGGCCTAGGGCTTTTTCAAGGCTTCAATTTTTCTTTGTTTGATAATCAGGGGCAGAGTAATCCCCTATCAATGTTCAAGAGTTGCTGATACTCCGTAATTTGGTCAGGTGGGAAGGTAGAACAGTGATTAATTATCTCTTATGGGTTATGTGATGCAGCGGTTATTGCTCATAAGTTTTAGCTGGCTGACCTACAAGTTCTTTAGTAGGTCTAGAAGTTACATCCAGCCATATTGGTAAACAAATAATCTTGGTGCCAGGGTCAGCGGTGATGATGCAGTGTGTGTCAGTGGAGCAGTGTAATTTTGCCTCCACCCTTATACGCAATATATATGTGAACTTAGCACTACATACTTGTGTGTCTGAACGTTATTAATGTCAAGTGTTGCATTTGAACTCTGTACTGAACTGCATTCACTGTAGAGCTAGGGATCAAATATACTGTGTGCCTGAACATTATTAAAAATGATATACTCCTTAGATACTTGATAAGAAGAGTTATTGGTATTGCTGTGACTGAACTTCTTGTTTGCCTTATACTGATGTGACTGAACTTCTTGTTTGCCTTATACTGATGTGACTGAACTTCTTGTTTGCCTTATACTGATGTGACTGAACTTCTTCAGGAGGTTTGGTTTTCAAGTTGTGATTCTGTACCTTTATAACATGGTATTGAGATTGATTTACATTAACCTGACTGTTAACTTGTAATAAAACGTTTAAACTTTATTTATGATTTCTGGTCCTTATTGTGTAGCCAAATGGGTTACACTGTTAACTAAAAGTGTTTGACCAATTGCTAACTCCCATCCCTCTCAGTCGCTCAATGGTAAGAGGGTTGGCCAAGCGCTGCATCACAGGAGATACTGAAAGTTTGCTGAGCAGCTGCAATGATTCAAGTAGCCACGTCAGACCGTCTGTTGGGCTTTGGCTTAAGATTTCCACCCCCAGGCCAGTAGAGCATCGGCGGAAACATGACAGTCTGCCCAACTCTAATGGAGCAGGTGAACCGTAAGTTTGGCCTACATGCTACTCTGCAGTCTGCTGTCTACCGAGCTCCGTAGTTTTTAATAAAAAGCAAAACAACCTAACACAGATCCTGTCACTAAGTGTGTCGAATAGGATAGGAGGCTAGATTTCAGGGAGCACGAGATAACAAAAGCTTTTAATACATTAACACATTCCTCGCACAAGTTTTAAACGGCTTGTACGGTTGTATAAGCAGTTCTCAATTGTAACGTGTCCGAAAGCACTAGCACTTTGTTTTAGAATGGATAATCCGGTAATATATAGATCTGTGGTAAGTTATATCCTGACCACTTGGATTGTAATGAGAAGGCAACCGAAAGCCCCACCTCGTGCTCCTGAACAACTATGTTAGCATTTTCTCCTGTTCCCTTATAAGTGTTTTTACTCTAATTTGACATGACAAAGTATTACCAATGTAACTCCACGGTGTGTGCTCTGATGTCTTACTGCTACGAGAGCACACCACCCTTTGACGTGTATGCAGCACGTTTCTTAGCAAGATGAAAATGTTTTAGCCTAAATTTTATTAAGAGCTGGATTGCAACCATTTTAAATTATTGGAAATGCTGTCACCTGTTCTTTTTAATGTCCATGTAAAGTTTGTTTTAATGTCAGTGTACTTACCATTGTATTGTCAGTATGGTTTTAGATGTCATGGCATATATATGCTCAATACAAATAGCTGTAGCAGTAAACAGTCACGAGGACCCGTTATTTTCTAGCACCCTGCACGTTTTTGTAATTTTTAGGTCGAGCATTCGAGACCTCTTGTATATACTTTAGTATATACTTATTATATACTTATATGTGTATGTACTTTGTGGGCTCTGGAGATCAGCCCTAGGACTTGTCTGCTTCCGCTTAGGGACTTTGTTTTCTGTTCAACTGCCTCTATTTAACTGTCTTGATAGAAAACAACCAGCAGAGGTCAGTACAATACCAGAATTCCTTTGTGCTGAGGGACTTTCTTTTTTCTATTTTTTTGGTAACTGCCTCTATTTAACTTTCTTGATAGAAAACGACCAGCAGAGGTCAGTAAAATACCAGAATTACTTTAGCATTCTCTAGATTCCAGTCCATAGAAATTGTCTTCGACAAGCACCCGTAGACAATACATTTTTTTTCAAATCTTGTATTTTCAGTGATAAGACCATAGAAGGCCCTAATTTCATATTAAAAACAGAGCTTTGGACTATACCATTTCCCGCTGAAAGGCAATATTTCTCTGCATGTGTTCCCATACCTGGCGTGTCACGCAGTTTGGTGCTTACTTTCCCTCCATGTTAAAGAACAGTAGATGTTTCAGCACCCAGGCTAATGTGCTGCATAGCTAAATACATATAAGGTCCCAAAGGCGAGACCAATTGCATTGCAAATCTTGTTGTTATGTTGCCAGATACCTGCTATCCTTTGTGCTTCATTACTATAAAAGGAAGGGACTTATTTTAGGTTTGGCAGCTATGATGCTCTGTCCCATCTGCCATCGACTATAATGCTCTTGTTATAAGGCAGATAGGACATCTGGCATGTTTGTGATGGAATACTCTGTCTGCCAAACTCTAAATAGGACCATAAGGCATCATGCCCCAAACAAGCAGGAGCACACCTGTGGCTCTGAAACATCTTTTAGAGGTATCTGTCCGGTGGATAAACCCACATCTTGAGCGGATTGTGATGTTGTGAGCTTTAAGTGTAAAGGTGGACGGTCCTCATTGACAGTGTTCAAAGTCTCCTGCTTGTAAAAATATTTGGGGGTAGAATCCACTGATAAAAGACAGCTTCGAGCGTAGCTGATTATGGTTAGCTAAAATGCACCACTGAGACAGTCCTGACTGGACCAAGGTTTGTCACAAGAGTGGCTGGGTACTGTCATGTCCTATGTTTATGTGCATGAAGATTCTAGTGGACCTCAGCAGACTCCCCACGAGTATTATGTAATCCGATGGGTGTGGCTGGGTGTGTTTAATAAAGTTTGTGAAGCTGTGCTTTCAGTTAACAGTTGCACTCTGAAGAATACAGATGTTCACTACAGAGCTCTGTGTGTGGCGTGGTCTGTTACATGCTCCCGGGCTGAGGAGGACGCTTCAACTGTAATCTGAAGAAACAAGAGTACTCTCCCTAAGAGTTTTCTGAGGTCCAGTAAACTGCTCGTGTGTGCCACGTGCACTTCAGTCGAAGTGAAGCAGTCGACCATAGGAGTATGTGGAGCCACTCCAGCAAGTACAAGGCTTTCGAGGAAGACGAAGGCACCATAGAAAGTTCAGTCACAGTTGGCCCCTAAACTGCTGGTGAGGCCAAAAGAAGACGGACTGCCCCACAACATATTGCAGAGCCAGCATACAGACAGTACGATATCGCTAAAGGCAGCAACAACCAGGTACAGAGAAGCACAGAAAGCCGCGATAGCTAAGTGCACAAGCGCGCCAAAAGCAGAGGCATCAAGGCGCTAAGAGACGCTAAAGGCACTAAAAACCAGGTAAGATGCAGAAGGTTGAGAATGGTGATGACTGTGTACAGGAGATAAAACAGCTACTCACCACCAAAGATGAAAAAGACGCCATAAGACATCAGATCAACTGCAACAACACTGATGCAGGCCTGCAGCTGGGGCTCAGAGATGGTTTGGATGGAGCAGGTCTAAGCAGGCAGCAGACAGCGCTGAAGAGGGCCCTACTCCCAACATCAATGAGGTCCAAAACAGTCTATGATGCTGCAGTTTCTGAAACCACTGCTTCCATTTGATACTGCATAAAAGCACAATATTGGTGCCAAATGGACTGCATGGATTGAAACATTCGATGATTTCATTGACATGCTAGAATAAACAGATGACAAAAAGATCATCAAATACTTAAAGAACCTTACAGGTGATGGAGTGAAAGAAGCGATACAGAAAATACCACAAGCTGATGAAACATCTGACCATCAGATTATGGTGGCATTAGGAACCAAGTTCAATCCAATGCCAAATGTTTACTATGAAAGGTAAATTTTCAACCAAGCCAGACAGCAAGCTGTAGAAACGACGGATGAGTTTGCTGAAAGGTTTGAGGCCCTCATCAATCATTTGGCATTTCAATGAATTCAATGATGAAGAAGCCATCCGTTTTAGAGTAATTGATGGTTTGCTTCTTGACTTGTTCTGCGCGAGACACTCAGTCTGGAGAAAGTGATCATGGCTGCAAGAGCAGAAGAACGTGCTGATCGACAAACTGCTGATATGGTGGCAGGATTAGCCCAGAGTGAATCAGCATTGAAAATGAAAAGTAAGCAGACACAAGGTCAAGAGCCATAAGGTGATATCTCCACAGAAAAAGAAATTGTGTTTCCGATATGGATTCTCCTTTCTGCACGGAGGTAAATGCCCCGCTATCAGACAAATATGCAAAGGCTGCAGGAAGGAAAACATTTTTGTAACGGTTTGCAAAGCAAAAGAGAAACTAAGTGTGTCACAAAGAGATAAGAAGAAGGATGCCAGAAAATTCCAGAAACATTCTAGCCACCCCCACAAGGCCAAATGGCAGCATTGACTAAGGCAAGATGAAATGAAACAAAGTTGATAGTTATCCAATTAATCATCCAATGGTTCATTGATGTCATTATCGAGTGACGATGAGGAAAATTGATGTGCGATGATGATGTTAGTCATAGATTGACGCATGCATGTAGGATTGGACAATTGCAAGAAAAAACACAAGACTGAAAAGAATTACCACATGAAGCAACAAAGTTCCTTTAGACATTGTCCTAAAATCACGCTCAAGATGAATGGGTGCCCTACAAATTTCATTATAGACAGCGGTGCGTCGCTAAACATCATGTCAGCAGAAAAGTACAAAGAACTGTCTCCGATACCATGTCTCACACTGTCAAGAACCAAGGTGTATGCCTGGGCAGCTTCTACACCCTTGCGGAGTAAGGGATCCTTTGTGGCAACCATGCAGCACAAGAAAATGACTCATGTACTACCAGGTACTTCGTCGAGTATATGCTTATTACGTTTCGACACTGCTACTGACATGGGACTGATTTCCATTAACTACAACTTGAATGCCCATTTTGAAATAGTGAGTCAGTTCCCGACGTTGTTTCATGGACTTGGGAAGCTTAACACAATGAAGGTACAGCTTCATATTAATGAAGGTATTTGCCCCGTTGCACAGCGACACAGTCAAATTGCTTTTTACTTACAGGAAGCCGCTGAGAAAGAACTAGAAACACTTATAAAACATGACATAATCGAGCGCTCTACTGGTCCAACACCATGGGTTTCACCCATTGTGGTGGTGCCAAAAAAGGACAGTGGAGGTTCAGGGACCATTTGTATTGATATCCAACAGGCCAACAAAGCATTCGAAAGAGAAAGACATCCAGATCCACAAATTGTGGGCATGATCACACAGCTGAAGGGCGCCATAGTTTTCTCCAACCTTGGTTTGAACAAAGGTCAACTTGAAATGGAAGAAAACGGTAGGTACATTACTACTTTTTCAATGCATATTGGTATGTTTAGATATAAAGACTCAGTTTGGTGTGTCATCATCTGCAGAAATCTTTCAAGATATTAGTCAAATAATTTAGCCTAACACACATGCTTTTAACAACAGTGATGATATACTGGTGTTTGGGGCTACACGAAAGGAACATGATAAACTACTCACACAAGTATGCTATCTGCTTGCTGATGCAGGTCTCACACTAAATGCTGAGAAGTGTGAATTTCACAAAAACAGACTTAAATTCTTCAGGCATATTTTCTTTGACAAGGGGAGGACTCCTGATCCCGAAAGGTACAAGCATTGTCATCTACTTGCACTCCAGAAGATGTGACCATGCTGCGATCCTTCCTGGGCATGGCCAGCTACTGTTCCAGGTATATTCGTGATTTTGTCAGTGTGAGTGCCCCTCTAAGAGAACTAACAAAGTAAGATGTTCCATTTTAGTAGTCATCTGAATGTGACCGGAGTTTCAAGAAAATAAAACACGCAATTGAAATTGCAACTGAAATGGCTTACTTTGATCTGAAATTGCATACAGAAATTGTGGTGGATGCAAGCCTGGTGGGGTTGGGAGTGATCCTTGCCCAAGATAATGGACAACCCGATCCTCAGAGACACATTGTGGCCTATGCTAGCCGGAGTCTATCTCCGACTGAATGTGCTTGTTTTCGACCAGAGATAGTATGGGTATGTGAACACTTCCATGTGTTTCTGTACGGAAAGCTTTTCACCCTTGTCACAGATCATCAAGCCTTGCTCACCAATTTCAGAAATCTGAAAGCCAAGATGCCCCCTCGCATTTAGAGGTAGGGGTTGTGTCTGCAGGAATGTAATTACACTGTTGTGCACAAACCCGCGAAAGATCAAAACCCCACAGACTAATTTTCATGAGTGCCACTACAGCGTCATATCCCAACGTCGCAAGCAGCTGAGGCCTACATCAATTTCACAGTAAAGTCAAGTGTGCCAGCAGCTCTTTCTATTGAACAAATTCTGACAGCTACTAATACGGACAAAGGCATGCTTAAGTTCAACCAAATCATTACAACACAATCATTGAGGAAGCGTACTCGACCTCTTACACATGATGTTGAATACCAGAAATTCAAAAATGTCTGTGAAGTACTTACTGTTACAGATGAGGGTGTCATACTACAAGGGACAAGAGTAGTTATCCCTGAAAACCTGAGGCAGCAGGTTATTGATCTGGCACACGAAGGACATCATGGCATTGCTGCAACTAAAAGAGCCCTCAGAGATCGAGTGTGGTTCTGGCAGTTTGACAAATGAGTTGAAAGGGAGTTTAAAGCCGGTCCTATGCAACTGCCTGTTTCGCAAAATACTCAGCATCCATTGAACATGTCTGGTCTCCTTAAGCAAGGTTGGGACAGGATTGCTGTTGATTTCTTTGGACCTCTCAACAACGGACATCATCTCATGGTAGATGTCGATGAGTACTCATGTTTTCCTCTATTGGAAGACTTATCATCAACCACACATGACAGAGTTATCGGAAGACTGGATGACATTTTCACAACATGGGGTGTACCTCCATTTTCAAATCTGACAACCGTCCACCCTTCATAGCAGCGAGTTCAAAGTCTTTCTAAATCGTGTGAACATCAAACATCAGAAAAGTACACCTCTCTGGCCACAGACAAATGGTATTGTTGACCAATTTATGAGTACTTTAAAAAGAGTGGGTCAACGTATTGCACAGGAAAGCATAAACCTCAAGTCTGCTCTGTGCCCAGCCCTTCGTGCCTACTGCTCCACTCCTTATTCCACGAGAGGAGAAAGTCCTGCCACCCTGCTGTTCAGGAGAGATCTTGGAACGAAGATACCTCAATGGACAACCAGCCAGTCAATAGACCCTGACGAGATTCATTTCATTGGCATCTCTCACAAATGCAAAATGAAGGCCTACGCCAACAAGTGCAGACAGGCTCAAGATACGGTTTTCAGAAAGGAGACCGAGTTCTTGTTAGGCAAAAGCTGACACGCAAGAAGGACACTCCGTTTGATGCTGAACCACTAAGAGTTCTGGTGAGCAGGGGACATATGGTAACTACCCAACGACCTGGAAAATCCATAACCAGGGATTCATCACACTTTAAGCCTTTGCCTCAATGTTTGGCAGCTCCAGACCTCGCGAGTGAGACAAGTACACCTGAGTGCCCAAGTCAAGCAACTAACTCTTCTCCAGAGATGCCAGATGAAGGTGTCCCTCCTCTATCTCATATAACTAGATCTGGAAGCTTGGTGCGAGCATTTATGTAACAAAGGTGGAGATGTTGTGTCCTATGTTTATGTGCATGAAGACTCTAGTGGCCCTCGGCAGACTCCTTACAAGTATTACAGAATCCGATAGGTGTGGCTAGGCGTGGGTAAGAAAATGTGTGACGCAGTGTGTTCCGTTAACAGTTTCACTCTTAA
This sequence comes from Calotriton arnoldi, assembly GCA_963921515.1. Classification (NCBI taxonomy): domain Eukaryota; kingdom Metazoa; phylum Chordata; class Amphibia; order Caudata; family Salamandridae; genus Calotriton; species Calotriton arnoldi. Next base: position 1,553,809 of record CAWUFW010003956.1, read on the forward strand.
AAATAAAGACGTGCACTACAGAGCTCCATGTGTGGTGTGATCTGTAACATGCTACCAGGCTAGGTAGGACACGACAGGAGCAACCCAGGCACCACCAGGCGAGCCAGCGCTTCTACTACGGTAAACACAAAAATCCATCTGTCCACATGGTGTGTGAGTGGATGAAATGAATCATCCAGGAAGCATAAAGAGAGCAGTGGGAGGAAGTTATTAATAACCAGAGAGAAAGAGAGAGGATGAGATGAAAAAAGGGTTCAAGAGAGGGAAAGAAACCGGAGAGAAAGAGAATGCACCCCTTTTCTCTCATGTAAGTGTACCATTTGTACTCCTCATTTGCCTTAGAAGCCAGATGGATAAAGATTGTCAATAAATTGACCTCATATCTTGGGAAATAAAAGATGGCGCATGAGTACATACCAAGTACCTGAGCAAGAGGTTGTGAATACCACTTTAGAGTAAAATCGAAACAGATAAAGACTAAGACAAATGGTGAGCAGAAAGACCTTGAAAAAAGATACCTACATTTGTGAACTATGGCTCAGATGTACTTACCTTTCTTGCGGTTGCAAACTCTCTGAATTTGAGTTTGCAACGACACAAAAGGGTTTTTATCAATCTTTTTTTAGGAGTTGGTAAAGCTTTACAAAATCCTAAAATTGGATTGCGACAGGATACCAATTAGGTATTTGGAAGGGGTATGATCAGGGTGGCCCTTCCAACTACCGAATCTGTGCCTTATCGATCAACGGTCTGCGACTGTAATTCCAGTCGCAAACCATTGAAAAATTACCAGCCCCTTTGTTGGTGTGGTAGCCCATCGCCAAAACAGAAGGAATTGTTTTAAAAGTGTATTTATTTAAATGCAATATTACATACATCCCTGTGATTGCATCAATCTAATGAATATTAATTAGGTAGGTCGGATTGTGACCCACTCCGATTCCGAATTTTACAAACTGACTGATGGAAGTGGCCCTCTCCCCAGGGTCACCCCAAACCTTTTGCCTTTCTCCTCCTCTTTCTGCAGAATTTTGCTTTTGTTGGCTTTAAGACTCTGGACACTTTATCACTGCTAACCAGTGCCAAAGTGCATGTGCTGTCTGCTTAACACATGGTAACATTGGCTTATCCACAATTGGCATATTTAATTTACCTATAAGTCCCAAGTACCATGCACTACATGTGCCCAGGGCTTGCAAATTAAATGCTGCTAGTGGGCCTGGAGCAATGATTGTGCCACCCTCTTGTGTAGCCGTTTAAAACATGTCTCAGGCCTGCTATTACGGAGCCTGTGTGTGCAGTTTACACTGCCATGTCGCCATTTTGGATTGACATTTAAAACCCCTTGCCAAGCCTTAAACGCCCCTTTATGACATATAAGTCACCCCTTTGGTAGGCCCTAGGTAGCCCATTTTAAGTTTTACATGTCCTGGTAGTGAAACACTCCCAAATTCGTTCTTCACTACTGAGAGGCCTACCCCTCTCATAGGTTAATACTGGGGATTCCTTATTACATTTAATAAGCTATAATTCCTAATTGAGAAAAGGTAGATATGTCATGTTTAGTACCTTTCGAATTGTAACGATAAATCCTCTTTACTGGTAAAGTTGGATTTGATGTTACTATTCTGAAAATGCCTATTTTAGAAAGTTTGACATGTTCCTCCTCTTAGCCTTGTGCTGCTGCCTGTCTCTGGTCACTGGCTGGGTTGGGGGACAGCTGAACCTTGTGTATTCCCTGTAGACAGACACATACAAAGGGAACCTGGGTCAGTAAAATAAGCAAAATTGTTTAAAAACAAAAAAAAGTGGAACATGTGCCAGAACATTTTTAAGACCACTCAGCAGTGAGACTAGAACTTTTGTTTGATAAAAGGCCAGCCTCCCCCAGATGGACCCTGAATAGAACACTACTCTTGGATCTAGAGGTAGTAGGTCAGCTAAAAAAATATACAATAGATTTCTTTCAGATCAACAAAATTCAGTCCCTCTACATATTATTTGGGACACATACAAGGCTTTTTATCAGAGAAAGAATAATTAGTTATGCAGCAAATAAACATAAGGATACTCAAAGTAAGCTAGGAGATCTAGAATCTATAATATAGAAGCTACTGTGGGAGGTAGGAAATAACCATACTTCTCAAGAGTAGGTGGCGGTAAAGGATAGACTTAAGAGTGCAAGAGCTGATCTGGAAACTATTTGGAAGCTACTGTGCGGAATAAGTGTGAGGCACGCAAATTAGCCCATTATGAATACGGAGAAGGTTGTGGCAAGTTACTGACCTGGAAAACGAAGGTGGAACAGGCTAAGACCATCATTAAAGTTATAGAAATAGCTGAAACTGGTAAAAGATGTATGACAGAATCGGACATAGACTGCAGGCCTTTGTAAATTTCTCCCAAAATCTATATATGGAAGATATAGGGGCTTCTGGAATTATTTCAGAGAAACCAATACCCCGACTCTGTAAATAGAACTAAAGGAAAAGTTAAATTTAGGGATTAGCATGGAGGCGGTGCAGGAGGCAATTAATAAACTAAAGAGAGGAAAAGCTGCCAGCCCGGATGGCTTACCAAATGAGATGCATTCGGTCTTGGAAGAAGAGTTAATCCCTGTTTTAACTGAGTTACTGAATGCTGCTTTCTCTGAAGGACAGGTTTTGCCACCCTCCTGGGACAAGGCCACTATTAGCATAATCCTAAAACGGAATAAGTATCCAAGCAACCAAGAGACTGGAGAAGGTGATCAGTACCTTAGTCCACAAAGACCAATAGGGTTTAATTAACAGAAGGCATCTCCATGAATTAACCCATGACTTGATGCAATAGATATGGCTACAAAGGATAAATTCGCATTAATGATACTGACCATTGATGCCGCCAGGGCCTTTGAAAGGGTGAGCTGGCCTTTCCTTCATCATGTAATTCAGCAACACGACTTTGGCAGGGAATTTTCGAGAGCAATCAAGTCACTATATAAGACCCCAACAGCAAAGATAGTGATAAATGGGAACCTAACCAAACCAATAAATAGAGTGAAATGGGCACGGCAGGGGTGTATGTTGTCACCTCTGCTTTCAACTTATACATTGAGCTTTTGGCAAAAAAAATTATAGCAAATCAAGATATTATCCCCTTTGAGTGCAATAGATGGGTGAAAAAAGTGTCTCTCTATGCCGATGATCTGATGATATAAACTCAGGTTCTAGCAAACTACCTTTCACAAATACTTTAGAAGATTTTGGGAACGTTTCCGGATATTTGGTTAATCAACAAAATACGGAAATAATGGAATACCCATTGCAATAACCCCTCAGTGAAGCAGGAGATAAGGTTCTAGGAATCCAGGTGGTTGAAAATCTAGATAAGGTGACCCAGGTCAATTTTGACAAAGTAATGCAGGAACCAATAAATTGTTAAGCTCATGGAGCTGTCTCCCACTTTCTATTCTAGGAAGTTTAAGCATTTTAAAAATGACAATACTCCCTAAATTAACTTTTATTTTTAATCCAATACCTTTAGTCTTTAAATCCGAGTGGTTCAAGAAGTTGCAGGGGAGGTCTCAGCTTTTTATTGTCATCTAAGAGGGTGAGGATTGCATGGAGGAAACTCCGTAGGAACAAGAGAGAAGGGGAGATTGCTAGCCCGGAATTCCGACTGTATGGCTGGGCTTTTCAGCTAAGGAACATCAGACCCTTACTAGTCGACAAACCTTTCCGTTTATCCTCTTCTTTTTTTAAAATATTTTTTATTGTTACACATTAAAAAAAACAAATACAACAAAGAAGCTCAGGTCCTCAGCATACATCACTTTTATACCACCATGTTCTTATCCCAGGGCTTACACAGCATTACATTACACGGTCAGTGGGCTGCACATCCCTTTTATGGGTACCCACCCTGAACACATTTAACAGTCATATACCTGCTCAACCCTGCTAGACATATATACATCCGTTCAGTACCCTACAGTACTGCGTGTAAGAGCCGTTAATCCTACTTGTACGATAGTCCTCTCCTCATGTCACTTCAGCCTATTCCTGCATCATCCAACTCGCCCACGTGACCCTCGCCACGTATAGAAACCAAGTATGTGTTATACAAACCCCAGAAATTTTTGGGCCTACTACGTGGGGGTAAAAGCTCACAGTTCCGTCTGTGTGCTGCAATAAGTCATGTCACCCTTCCATTGTAAAATGGTAGGAATAGGGGCTTCAAAACCAGCAAATCGAGACGCTACGCTTGGCAATCAGTAACCCCATATCCACTAATCGCCTATTCTCCTTGGGAATATGCTTGGAATATCCCAGTAGCGCCAGCACAGGGTCCGGCTCAAGTGATGTTGCGAGTATTTGCCCCAACTCCCGAAACACCCCAATCCAAAAAGCACTGATCCCCGGACACATCCATGCCAAGTGTAAGAAATCGGCCGTCTGCGCGTTGCATCGCTCACATGAGGAGTCATCCTTCAGACCATATCGGTGCAATCTTTCTGGAGTATAATAAACCCTGTTTAGATATTTGAAATGCACCAGTCTATGCCTCCCATTTAGAGAGATACGTTGCGTGTTGGTGCAGCAATATAGCCACATATCGTCTGTAATGTCAATCTGCAAGTCCCGTTGCCATGCCAGGCGGGCCTTGGTATACTGGTTTGCTCTATCGGCCATTGATAGTCTATATATGATGGACACTATGTGCTTAGGAGAATCTGTACGCATAACCCGTGTCAACGCCGGCAATTCTGGTGGCTCTAGGAAGTCGTCCCCTAAGAGTTCTCGCAACGCGTGGCGTGTTTTGTGGAATTGAAAGTGTGTCAGCGCCGAAGGTTTGGGAGTCGTGTTACCTGCAACGTCCGATGTTTTAGCTGCACCATCTACAAAAAGATCCCCAACTAGTTGTATACCTATCCCGCAGAGTGCCCGCGTGACCCCTCTCTCTTTGCATGGCGTTAACCACGTGCACCACTCAATCGGGGCATGTGGAGAATACAGAATCACACCTGCCTGTAGTTGCAATAGGAAGTGCCACGCATAGGTCGTTGCATTAATGGAGTCTAAGATACCTGTCCTCCTGTCTGCAGCTTGAAACAGTAGCGCGGGCAGAGGCAACGGGGAGGCAACCTCTGACTCTATACGAAGGTGCAGTATGTTAGCAGAGCCGTGTATCCAGTAGTGTGCGTGTGCAGCCTGTGCAGCTCTGTAGTATAGTTCAAAGTCGGGCGCTCCTAGCCCACCCATCCCATAGGGAAGCACCAGTACCCTCCACTGGACTCGTGCTTGTCCACCAGCCCACGCCAGTTTTACCATCAGGGAAGACAGGCGAGTAAAAAATGTCCTAGGGAGTACCATAGGTATATTGGTGAAAAGAAACATGAGGCGTGGCAGCACAACCATTTTCATTATGGATATTCTCCCTAAGAGTGACAATGGGAGCTTTATCCATCTCTCTACGTCATCTTCCAATCTACTGTATACAGCCCCATAGTTGTCTCTGAATACTACGTCCGAGTCCGTGTGGACCTTAATCCCCAAATATCGGACCGCATCAGTGGTCCACTGCAGCGGGAAATCAAGGTCTATGCGCGGGGAATTCTGTGTAAGTGGGAACACGATCGACTTCGACTAGTTAACGTGTAGGCCCGACACCCCACCAAATCTCACCACCTCCCGCAGTACTGCCGATAGATTCTCCTCTGGGCGCCTAACATACAGCAAGGTGTCATCGGCGTAAGTAGAGACTATGATTTTATACTGTCGGAAACTTATGCCACGATGCTGATGGAATTCCCGTAGTGCGCATGCCAAAGGTTCTGCCACCAGCGCATAAAGTAATGGGGACAGTGGGCAGCCCTGCCGCGCGCCCCTAGAGATATGTATAGGGTCAGTAACAATATTGCCTATTTTTATCCGTGCCGAAGGCTTATGGTATAGCGTGCCCAGCAGTTGTAGAAAGACCGGACCTACACCCATCCTAGACAGCACCTGATTCATGAAACGCCATTCGACGGAGTTGAACGCCTTCTCTATGTCTAAGAAAACTGCCACCGCGTTCGTATCAACCTTAATATGTTGTATTACACCAAATACCGTGCGCAAGTTATAAGTCAAGTTCCTGCCAGGCACAAAGCCCGCCTGCTCCGGTGCAACGAGCTGTGGGACCAGGGGGACCAGTCTATTAGCCAAAATGTTTGCGAATATCTTCACATCAACATTGAGAAGGGACAGTGGGCGATAAGAGGAACACTCCTCGGAGGGTTTGCCCGGTTTGAGCAGAGCAATAATGACAGCTTACGACATTGAAGGGGGCATAGTACCCGTGACACATATATCATCAAACAATGTCACCAATTGCGGGAGCAATAGGTCTAAGAAAGTCCTGTAAAAGGCCACCGTAAGGCCATCCGACCCCGGCGCACTGCCTGCTCGCATGCCAGACAGGGCTAGGAGTATCTCGTCCCTTTCTATGGGCCTCATAAGGAGCTCCCTGTGCGTATCTGTAAGCCATGGGAGGCGTATATGAGACAAGTAGTCAATCATCTCTTCCTCAGTGACTCCGCTGCGGGCTGCATAAAGGTTTGCGTAGTATTGGCGGAATCGGTCAGCGACAACCTTAGTGTCAGTCAACATAACTCCTTCCTCTGACCTAACCTCCGTCACATTCATCTTTTCACTACGCCCCCTCAGCATTTTCGCCAACACAGACCCTGGGCGTTCACACTCCCCATATGCCCTCGCAGTGGCATATTTGCCCATGTGCTTTATTTCATCATCCGCTGCAGCATGATATGCATTGACTAACTCCGCAAGCTCCCGCCTCTCGTCCCCGGTCTCATCGGTTAACAGTTTGCTCTCTAAGTTCTTGATCCGCCCCTCCATGTCCACTAGTCGCTTGCGAATGGATCGAAGAACCCCCGAATGTTGTGCGATGGTAACCCCCCTGATATAGGCCTTGAAAGTCTCCCAGATTACTTGATAATTCTCCACAGAGCCCACATTTGCCTCAAAAAACGTTTCAATGGACTCTGTCAAACCCACCTTAAATACCTCATCCAGTAGGGCGTAGGGGGGGAATCGCCATGTGAATGGGGGTATGAACTTACGGGGAGTGTCAAGGACCAGTAGTAGAGGTGAGTGATCTGACAGCGTACGCGGCAGTATCTGGCACAAGCGCACCCTATCCATGAGTGTCCTAGCAAGCAGCAAATAGTCAATGCGGGTGTACAAGTTGTAATAAGCTGAATAGTGTGTATAGCCTCCGGTATGTGGGTGCAGTATGCGCCACACGTCCCTCAGGTCTTGTGTAGTCAATATGCTGTCGACTTCCCTGGCCGCTGCGGCCGGGCGCCTCACCGGGCCCCCTGATCTGTCCAGCCCCGGGTCTCGTACCAAGTTAAAGTCCCCACCCCACAGCTGCTGGATCCCCCCGAAGTTATAAACTGTGTCCGAGACAGAAGAGAAAAAACTAGGGTCATCGAAATTCGGGCCGTAGACATTCACAATAAGAAGGGACATACCTTTCCCTACACATTTAGTAATGGCATATCTGCCTGCCGGGTCTGTGTGCAGTGGGCTGAGGGTGAGTTCCGACCTAGGGTTAGCCCACGTGAGGACACCGCGGGCATGTGTGGTAAAACCCGCCGCGTGTATGTTGCCAGCCAGGCCTCTACTATTGAGCATAGGGGAGCCCGACGGGAGGTGCGTTTCCTGCAGCAATGCTACATCTATTGCCTGCCGCGTCAGATATGAGAGCACCTTCCGAACTTTCCTGTGATCGTTCAGCCCTCTAACGTTCCACGTGATAACTTTGAGGGTATCTATGCTATCTGCTGTGTCCACTGCAGTCCTATGTGCATCAGAGCTTCTCAAGATGGCCATACCAGTAGTGTGCATGTTGTCAGCAGTTCGCGTATCTGACAGAGAATAACTGCAGTCTGTATAGCAATGAGCCCGAGCTTCATACCCCTACCTCCCCCCACCCTCTTCAAAGTCCCCCAAACCCGGACCTGACGACAAAAATCAAACAACTTCCCCCATGATGCTTACTTCGTACTTTTCAATGCAACTGTCAACATCCCCCCACCCCCCGTACACCACAAAAGCAATTCCTCAGGTGTGTGTAACACGCGAGGGCAGAGGTGGCCAGCCGAAGTAGGCGTGCTGTAACCCCTCTGAGCTATCACCTCCGCGCCCCAACACCCAAATCTGAAGCTTTGACACCATTTAACATATAATCGTATATAGTAACAGCGAGGATATATCGACCTCCCCATAGCACCCCCCGAACTCCGCGTCCTGCAAACCCGCCCATTGGGGCGGAGGGAGGTGTATCAGCAGATTTCAGCCACATTGCAGGCCTAAACATCCCTGTAACACATTAGAAAACCAACTACCCATGGACACCAACCACCTCCCCCCGCCTCACCACAATCACAATCTTATCTGCTTTACGGGTGCGTGCACAATCAGTCCTGATCATCTAAGGAGACCCCCTCAGCTCCGGGCGCCGCCTCCTTGTCCGGACTGCGCCGCTGCTCCTTGGCCCAGTCCTTCATGACTTTCTGCAACTGCTTAGTGTCTGTAAAAATCCGCGATTGGCCCTGGCGGTTGACGCGCAGTCGGGCCGCGTACAACATAGCATAGTCGATATTCAAATCCTTCAGCTGCCGTTTGTTTGGAGCAAACTGTCGTCGCGCCTCTTGAACTTTCTGCGTGAAATCGGGGTATAGGGAAATGGCCCTCATATTGCAAAGTACGCTTTTCCCGTGCCACTCTCAATGCCGCATCTCTGTCACGGTAGTTTAACAACTTGGCAATAATTGGCCGTGGCGGGGCACCCGGCAGCGGGCGCGGGCCCAGGGAGCGATGCGCTCTTTCAATCACAAACAGAGGGGAACAGGTGTCCTCACCCAAAAGCGCAACTAAAAGCCTCTCCATAAATTTCTCCATATTGCCTGTTTGCATCGTCTCCGGCAAGCCCGTGAGTCGTAGGTTACAGCACCGCGACCGCGCCTCCAGGTCCTCAGTCTTATCCAGTAGTGATTGAAGAGCCTTATCCATTCGTTTGTGCCCACTGTTCATGTCGGTTTGCGCTTCTTCCACCTCCGTGATGCGCCTTTCAGCCATATCCATGCGCTCCACTTGCTTGTCCAGCCTCTCCGTCATCCTATCCATACGGTAGGAGAGCGAGTCGATCTTGGTGCCCAGGGTCGCCAGCGAGCTTTGCAGCCCCTTCTCCATTGAGGCGAGTATAGATTTTAGATCTCCGTCCCGATGCTCCCTGTCGCGCTCATCCCCCTGTCCCTCATCCTCCGCCGGCGGGGGCTTCTCGCTAGGCCGAAGCAGCTCGAACGACAGCTTCGCCTGCGTTCTGTCAGTCCTTCCCATTATATGCAGCCTGTGCAGTACAGCACCAGACAGTGGCCGCAGAAGGGGCGACAACCACGACGTCACAGCAGGACAAGCCCGGCAGATTGTAACCCCAGTAAGGAGGGTGGTGGCTCTGCAAAGTATTTACTGCGCCCGCAGCTCTCGCCTTATAAATGGCCCAGGGTGCACCACTCCTCACAGCAGGCCCACAGCAAACTAATGGCCACAGCTGAACACACCACTCGTGGCTCTAGCAGTCAAGCTTTACCCGGACCAGAGGGGATGAGGTGAAGACCGGCTCAGCTCTGGTCCTGTTTATGTAGTATGGGGTGCTCAGAGGCCACCCGGGGCCTGTAGACCGGTGCGACCAGACAGCGCCCACAACAACACCTCACGGCTCTGCTCTATGCCACCACGTTATCCGCCTGTTCCTCGTGTCTCTCCAGCCTGGGTACGTCCTCGGCCCTCGCCAGCACCAGCACACACTGTGTTACACCGCAGGTCTTCCCAGCCAGTATCACCGACCCCCGTGGTGCTCGGAATCTCTGCCAAACTATGCCTGAGGCAGCAACGGTGGCCGCCGCTCTCCTGTAGCACCACGCTCTATCTATGCAGCAAATGTCCTTTTCCCAACATCCGTGGCAATACCTTGCCACCCTTGGTCATTTGGGCCGTGTGCTTCGCTACTCGGCGTGTCCCGCCTCGCTGCGTCTCACCTGGGGGGGGTCAGGGTGTCTCCTCCGTCGACCCAGTACAGCTCCGACCGGCAGCTCTGTGCCCCGTTGCCCGGCCCAGGCTCACTTCCGGCGGGCCTCCCTTGAACGCAAGGTCGGGGCTTCGAGGCCCGGCCCGCACCAACCTTCAGTGCGGCTGCACTCGCCGCACACTGCACAGCTCGGCCCCAGAAATAGCACGCTCAGCAGCGGAGAGATTCAGCAGCGCGGGGCCGTGGTCCAGAGGCTATATAGACGGGTGTCAATGCCGGATACCTTCAGGATTGCTTGGTGTTAGCGCAGAGCTCTGCGCTCAGGCGGCCATTCTCATTGCCGGCAAGCTCCGCCCCCCCCGTTTCTCCTCTTCTTAATGCCCTGACGAAAAATCTGCCCCAAATGGGTGATCATTTTCTCTTCAAATTTGGACATTCTAAATTCTTTAAAAAAGTTAAACTGAAGACGCTTGATGCAGCCTGCAAGTTATGGTATCAAGTTAGAAAGACACTAGGAATACTGTATTACAGTGATTTTGCCCCAATATGGAACTCGCTGGGGACACCAGAATGTCTAAGGGACAAGCTGGCAGGCCCCTTAATCAAGGCAGGTATGAACAAGTGGGGTCAAGTTATAACGGTAAACTCGTTAATACCCTGAGAATCCTTGATCGAAATCACAAAAGGCAACTTATTGAAATGAAGTACTACTAGTTGGCAGCTGAGCACGTGGACTAGGTAAAGATGGAAAAAGAAACAGAGAATGGGAGGAAAAACTACGAGGAAGCCTATTTCGAAAGACGGAAATCTCTAAATGGTACAGGATACTAGAGCAAGCCGGGGAGGAAGTTTTCACCTTGCCAATCGAGACCTGGAAGAGGGACCTGCTGACGCTGGATTTAAAAGCTTTATGACAAGTATCGATGTCTATTCTTTGGTCTTCAGTTAAATCTGCACCTCTCAGGAAAAATCATCTCTTCACAGTGCACAGGGTATATTGGACACCAAAGAAGTTATCCAACCTAGGTGGTCGAAAGGTGAAGACCTGTCCTAAGTGCGGCCTAGAAAAGGCAGACGATGACCACATGTTTTGGTAGTGCTCCTCGAATCCAGGTTTGCGGGCAGGAAGTGGGTAAGACAATATCAAAGGTAATGGGAAAGGAAACAAAGGTAAGCGTTGCACTGGTGATTTTTCTTTTCACGGATGGTGAGGGGTCACTGTTAAAACTACAAAAGAAGCCGGCATCCCTACTTTCCGTTTTAATTCTATTGCACAAAGGGAGATCTGTTTGAAATGGGTGCTACCCAGTCCTCAAATCTTTAGAGATTGTGTAATATCTACTCAACGGGTAAATAACCAGAACTGCAGCTGCTGTTTCCGGTAGAAAGTAGAGATGTGGGTGTTATGGGATCATTGGTACAAAACCTGCTTTGAATGACATGAGAACCTCACAGAAGGTTAGGTAAAACTATGTCCAATGATTATGCACTTAAATATGGCCATTTCAAAAGAGACAGCACCAGGGCCAACAAGACTCTCCGAAGAATAAGGCTGTGTGAGGCTTTTGGACCAGGCAGAGGATATCGGCGGTTTTTCTCTCCTCCTCTTCTGCCTTTTCTCCTAACAGCTTGAGCAATTTGCCTCTTAAATTGCATCTGAGGACACAAAAAAGGGAACCTGGGTGTGACTTCATGCATCTTCCTGGTAGGGTGGGAGGGAGGAACTGGACACAGCCTCACACTTACACCTGAATAGGATGTGTCCTGCCCACACACAAATGGCTGCATACCCCCTGTAGTGAGTCTGGAGCCAGGGCAGGAAGAAAGGACCTCTGTGCACTTCAAAGACCTTTCTTTGAAGTCACCCACTGGATATTATTTTAGAGACTATTTTGCAGGGGAGTTTGGAACTTCACCCTAAGTGATTTTTATTCATGGACGGCCCAATACGAGGTGACCTTAGTGCACAGAAGATGACTTTTTTCATGGCACCTGTGGATTGCATCGTATTCATTCGGTTGCACATTCTTTTGTGTGGCTGCTTGTTAGATTCTCTACCTGCATGGTGTGGGGGTCAGGAGAGCCTCAGCAAGTCTGTTTTTTGTGCATAACTGCTCAAGCTGTCATTCTTTGGAGTTTGATGGAGGCGTGCGCCCTCTTCTGCGGTCTTTTGCATCCGGGGAAGAATGATCTGTGCTACTCTGGATCACTCTGCCAGCGCATATGCGAGTCCTTTCTTTGTGTCTGCTGTGCCAACAGGAGCGCACCAGCCATTTTGTACATTCCTTCAGCTGTGGCATGCTGTGCAAATGCGACTGAATTCTACACCTAGACATCCACACTGCTTTTCATTTCCCACTGGACCTAGCGTTCCAGGGGTCTTTGTTTCTTACCATCTCTCTTTGACTTTCCAGGTTAGTTGGAATTAGGGCATTTTATCCTGAGATAGGGATTTATATTTAAATGTAAAGTAGTATTAATGTGATAAAAGAAAATTAACGTGTAGTTGAAATAAAGTCATTATGTCGAGTGAAATGTGCTTATGCTAACATTAGTCAATGTAGGCATCAAATTCAAAATGACAACTGGTCGCAGTCATCTTTCTGCAGAGTCATCTTTTTATTCTTGTCTCACTCTGTACACAGACGGTTCATATACATGAAACCTCATAAAAAATGTTTGAGATGTAATCCCAATTTTCCAAGTACAAAACAATGCATCTTTTCCTTAGAGATCTGTAGTGTAAAGATGACCCACAACGTTCCACTGAGCGTGAATTGTTTCAAGACATCACCTATTAGGACAACGGTGGCTTCTCGTGAAACTTGATCTTTGTATATTATGTAGCGATATTTGTACTAACAGTTTCGGTGTTTGGAGGGAACTTGGGAAATGCATTACATTAGAGCCAGTGTTATAATCTTGGTGCGGCAATAACTGCAGCACGGTTTGATGCAAAAACTAACAAGAATAAAAATACTTCCACACTGACTTAATATTCGACTAGGTAACAATGCGGTCCCAGGCAGTTCATGTAGGTTGTGCTCATGCTGCTAAGGAGGTAACTGCTGGTGCCAATATGGCATCTCCTATAAAGCTTGGCCTGATCATCGTCCTCTGGGTCCGTTTTTAGCTTTGGCTAACTGCTCTTTCATTCAAGGCCAAATAGATCACAAAAGTGAGGCTTTGGAATAAAAAATGAGTTTATCATCTGTCCTAAAATACAACGGTAGTACAGACCTAGTTGATCTGGTCTCACACAATCCGAACAAGGGCAGAAGCCATCTTTTGCGTGCATGTACTTATTTCGTGGGAACCACATATGTGAATCTGTGGGATACTGCTGAAAAATGCAATTTCAGAAACTGTGTTTTCCTTTCTTTAACCTGATTGGTCCAAATTGTGGTACACCTATACAATTTTATTCATGTTTGAGTTTTCTTCTATTTTGCATTATAAATGAAGCCTATTCTTCATGGTTGTGGGCTCACTGTTCTTGATCTTTAGGAGGTGACACCATGTCGGACCGACCTTGGATTTACAACTTTGATTTATTCCTTAGAGCTAAACTATATCTGACTCTGCTTATTTTCTGCATTTCAATCTGAGCATCGTGCTACTATTTGAGTTAAATGACCAATTGACTGATTCTAACCCTTTAATTTTACCTTCTGTATTGAAGTGAATCCTTTAATAAACCATCATGGTTTAATTTTAAATTCTTGTCTCGTATTCATTGTTAAGCCTAATGAGCATTACTATTTACATTGAAATTACAGCTATAATTGTTGGGCCGGTCCAATTGAGGAGCAATAAAATCCTTAGGGGATCAACACTGTCATCAATAGCACTTTAAATTGACATTAGATAAGAATCCTCCATCAATCACCATTATATTTAGAGAGTAGTGAAGCATATTGATATCATATTCACTAGGACCCTTGTGGCTCTGGTTGGACTCTGAACAGGAACTACGTAATATGTGGGGAGGTGTTAGGGTATGGTTAATGGGAAGCATGATGTAATGCGCAGTTTGAGAGTGTATGCTGAGGAAGAAAGTCATGTTTAGCTGCAGCTCTCATGTAGCATAATTCATCTGTATGCTTCAGGGCTGTGGAAGGCGCTACAAGTAGTGTAGGCTTATAAGTGCCCACTAGGATACATGTCCTGACTAGTTATCAGTTGTACAGAACCAAGAGATGAATATAGTTTGGAGGAGGCCTATGTGGAAGAAGAAACCTCTTACCGTTTTTCGCATTAAGGATGCATTAAGCCTGCTGGAGGACCATGTGACCTATGTTACCTTTGGTTTGCCCAAGCACTGGATTCATTGGTCTATAAGTCAGTTCAGCAGGCTGTGGAGGCCGACACAAGACATCTCCAGAATTCACATGGACAGATGGCTCAGGAAAAGATTCCACTGATACCACTTCAGAGCAAGATCCAGTGGCCAAGGCAGACCGCACTGAAAAACTCCACAGAGAGTTCATGAAGGACTCAACTGAAAGTGGCAAACCTGTTGATGAGCAAGCAGGTTCCAAAAGCCTCAATGCCTTCAACCCCTGTCCAGCGCAGACCCCAGGATGCCAAACGGAATATGATGGATTGGATGAAAATGCTTCCAAGAGCTCAAGCCTTGGGGTATATTTACAAGGCGATAGCGCCACCAGAACGTCACTTTTAAGGACGTTCTGGTGGACCTGTTCCCTTCTCCCTATTTACAAAGCGGCGTTAAGCCACTTTTTGTGGATTAACCCCGCCTTGTAAACACGCCCCCTTTACATGCATCGCTTAGCGTGAAAGGGGCGTACAATGGGTGTTGCTGTGGGCGTTCCACCACAACACCCATTGCTTTTTGATGCTGCCCCTGATTTACAAGTATGTGTAAATCAGAGGCAGCGCAAAAAACTAACGCCATACAAGAGCAGGCGTTAGAATAGCGAAACAAGGAGAAACACGTTTATTTCTCCTCATTTTTGCTTTTTCTATGTGTGCTGCATTCTGCAGCACACATAGAAAGAGCAAAATGCCATTAATGATTTTTTATGTGCCAGAAGGTGTCCCTTCCTGCACATAAACAATCATTAAATAATGGCGACTTGCTACTTCTATGTGTGCTGCAGAAGTAACAAATCGTCATTATGAATTGTTTATGTGCATGAAGGGAGACCTTCCTGCACATAAACATTCATTCCCTGCAATGCAGGAACCCTTGCATTACGGTGCAAGTGTGCCTGTGTTGGCACTAGGCAGCTAATTTTAGCGCCAGCGCAAGAGAAAACACAGGGGTACGCTGTATTGTTGTAACTATGGTGCATCCCTCCATTTTGGAATTGTCGGAGTGCGGCACTGCCAAATTTGGTGCAGCTCCGTGCTCTGACATTTCGTTGTAAATATGCCCCCAGTGTCCAAATTATCAAGGGATGGGCATCTTTATGTGGTGGCATGAAAAGGACAAAGATGATAAGACAACACTGTCTGTTGATTGGGATCTTAACCATGAGGGTTTAGGGGACATGTTAGATTACAGGAGTATTAAACAACCTTAATCCATCGAGTAGCAATCAGCCCTCAAGTTGTTGTGCTACATCCAGACCAGGCTAAGGGAGGTAAGAAACTACCCTTATGTGAGATGACCCGGCATTCATGGTGGGGGAGCAGATATAGTAACACCCAAATTGAGCAGCAAAATATAGACCTTAATGTGGAACTCTAAAGACCCCAAAAAGGATATCAAACGGCGCTAGTCAGCATGCCAGGACAAACTGTTGTATATGTTGCACCCTTCACCAAGATTCTAGAGATGTTTGAGGTGGCCAAGTAGAAGAGGTGACCTCGAGGTGGAATGGGTGCAACCTTTGATATATCTGCTCGGAAAGGCTCATTTTTTAATTTCAGGACAACATCACCACTCGATTCTGCTTGTCGAGACTCCGAATTTGGGCACCTCGATTCTTTGGAGGCAGGACCACAAAGTTGCCTTTTCGGCAACAAATCTGTTAAAGAGTTGAACAAATCTCTGCAGACTTTCACGGTCCTAGATAATGCACAGTTTTCGGGCCTAAAGTTTTTGACAGGACAGGTGTGGCATGGGATCCTTAATCCACTGAGGACAATTCCATGCCTCCCAGGGCATCCAGCAATATAAGAGAGTTACAGAAGGGCTGGAATAAC
Source organism: Calotriton arnoldi (assembly GCA_963921515.1). Lineage (NCBI taxonomy): Eukaryota > Metazoa > Chordata > Amphibia > Caudata > Salamandridae > Calotriton > Calotriton arnoldi. The sequence goes on from CAWUFW010003956.1 coordinate 1,570,060, forward strand.
GAAGTGTCTGCAAAGGAGTCGCCATAGTGGCAGGTGGGTATCGCTAAATATGACAGGTGGCAATCTTCCAGGGCAGTGGAGGTTATTACTGACAGCCCCCTGGCAGATGACGGGCAGTCTGCCAGCCTATATGAGACCCCATGTTCCTACCTAATATTTTCAAAATACGCCTGAGTGATTCAAATAGAAAAAATGTCAGTCAAAATGTGGCCTGCTCTGAGACAAATCCGATAATAGTAAAATAAAATTATACGCTTCAGCGCATAAGTGCTTATATTCCACTTTTTAAAATTTGAGGTTGAATTTAATTCCGTTTGTCAGTCCTCCATGCCAGCCCTTATTAGCATGATCTGTTTTTGTGCAGGAGGCATGTAGTCTGCTATTCTGTGCTTGACTTGGGAACCATCTTAGCCAGTGTTTATAAGCATTTTTGGCTGAAAAAAAGGTGACATTTTCTATTGTCACAAGTACATTTCACTGTCCTCTGTTTTTGTAAGAGTTTCATCATACTGTATGCTACTTATAGTGTGTTTCCTACAGAACAGTTAGTGGCATGGTGCCAAGAAGACTATGGATCAGGAAGGAGAAGGAACATAAGAGTTGCCACTTAAATGCTATGCAGTTCCGAAAAGATAACAGTGGACAGTTTCTGCAAGTCACCCTTGTTATAATAGATAACCGTGCGGTTTTTGTCAGATCACCAGAAACATTGCAGAGTGAACAGATTGCATCATCGCAACCTTGCCAATGTCATCTTAGAGAAGAAAATGCATTTGATCAGTGTCTTCATGTTAGAAAAAGATACACACGTTTCTCAACTTTTTTTTTTTACCTCATACATCTTTATTAATTTTATTTTTGCAATAGTTCAGAGACTGAGTACAGTTTGACAGTGATCAATGTACATGAAACTCACAAAAGGTGGTGGGAGGAATGCTTGCAATTTGTCGAACCACTGGCAATCGCTCGGAGTAGCATCTCAACCAGTCGTTCTTTTGCTCAGCATGCCACCTCAGTTTGTACCCAGCCATATGCGAATCAGTTGTGACCCTGTTCCTCATAGGAACAGTCCAGCCCGAACGGCCTGACCCAGAACACAAGTAATCCAGGACCAGTTTTTTCCTAGTTATGGCCCCTAGTTATGGGCTCATCAGCCGGGTACAGCTTGGTTCCAGTGACTCAGTGAGGCACATCTGGGCATACCCATGCCACTTAAGGTGGTACAGGAAACACACAAAAGGTATCAATGTACATGGTACAAGTGCACAGTACAGTCACTCTATCACAGTTGATAATATGAGGCAGTGTCCTCTAAGGTATGTTCCCCAATGAGTTGGCCAGTATCCAAGAGATTATGGTGGGGCAATTAATTACTGGGTGGCTAATTGTATTGCTGTTAAGTACTGAGATGCGGGTTCACCCCTGTCTTATCTCGTCCCACCCTCCAGTAGTTCTGATGGCTTTGGGAACTGTGGACGTATTTGGCATTAGTGCGTGCTACCCTGGGTTTGGGGAGGTCTGGTGTTTGGTTTGGCATCTATTCATGCAAGAAACCAGTCCTATTAGATATATCGGGATCCAGTGCCACCCCATGCCCTAGGGCCTGGTAGAGTGTCACTTTCTGCTATGGTCCACTTCAGTAGGTCTCACAGCCACTCCTCCAGGGTTAGAGCTGAAGCTGCTTTCCAGGACACTGTTGTGCATCTCTTAGCCAATACCAGGGCTGGGTCGATAAATCTACACGCATGTTTGGTCGTCTTTGTGCGGGTTGTAATTCTCAGTAGACATATCTCTGCTACTTAACATATTATTCTTCCCATCAGTTCAGATAGGCCACCCAGTATCACCTCCCAGGAATGCCTATTACAGGACAGAGCCACATCATATGTATATCCGCCTCTGGGCATTGATATCAATGGGATCGTGTGGACGCCCCCGGGTATATGTTTCCTATGTGCCTGGGCATAAGGTATGTGTGGTGTATATCATTAAATTGCATGTATCGCAGTCTGGAGATTTTAGAGATACCCTTCACGCTGTTGAAGGCTTGATCTCAGCTATTACGGGGCAATGCCTGTCCTATCCGCCCCTTCCACCATTCCCTGAGTTCTGTCAATTGTGGGCTTCCTGCCTGCAACAGAGTAGTATATAGACAAGTGACAGCCTGTCTGGCTGTACCATGTGTAAGTATCACCTGTAATGGTGCTGAAGTCGTGGGGGTGCCCTGATCAGTTATCCATGTTGCAGTCTCCACCTGTGTCATTACATTATATAGCAAGAATTGGTCTGCACCTAAGTTATACTCCTTTCGGAGATCGTCAAATGTTCTCAAACCCTCGTCAGTGAACATGTCGCTCCAGACCCAGAGACCTTCCTCAGTTCAAGGTCGTGTGTGGTAAATCATTGCCAGTCTAGCGCAACTTGGCAGGGCCCACAGGGGCAATTCCGGTGTGTATGGAGGAGGGTTAGCTGTTTTGTGTACATGTTTTCGCCAACACCACTTTACGACTTTCATCAGGTTGTGGTCACTCTCAAATCCCTTGTCAGTGCCCAACAGGCAATTTATAATTGGCAGTCCGTCCTGGTGTGCTTCAATATCTATTGCCTCCATGGCTCGTGGCGTTGCCATCCACCTCATGGGCTACTGGATTTGGGCAACAGTGTAATTAGGTTTGTAGTTGGGTGCCCCTATGCTGCCTCTTGCCATTGGTGCATATAACCTCCCCATTGCTACCCTCTGTCGACCGTCTCCTCATGTCAGTGAGGACTGTAAGTCTCTGAAGAACGGCAGGTGCAGTACCACTAGTAGCACAGACAAGAAATATAGCAATCTAGGTACTATTAGCATTTTCGCTACAGCAATTCCCCCAATGGTTGAAAGCCGCATTGAGATCTTTTTATTCGTGAAAAATATTGACCCCTAGATATTTAATAGTCATGCATTCAAGACAGCCCTTCCATGGAGAAGTCCATCCTTTTTCTTCCCTCAATGCCTACCAAAGGGAATAAATAGGACTTGTCCCAGCTAACTTTGAGTCCTGAGACCACCTTGAAGTCCCCTAGTAGAGAAACAAGTGACGGAAGACCGCCTCAATGGATGATCTCATTTCGCAAGTACACCAGAGTGTAATCAGCATATAACGATATTATATACCAATTGTTGCCCACCAAGATTCCCTATTCCGAGCTCTGATAAGGCATGCTAAGGGTTCCATTGCCAGCATGAAGATGATGGGAGATAGAGAACACCCCTGTCTAGAGCCCCTGCCTATGTTCAGTGTATCCAAGATGGTCTCACACTCTTGCTGTTGGATCCATGTACAGCAGTTGTACCCATGATCGGAACTCTGGGCCAAAGTCCATTCTTTGAAGTATCTCTTGTAAATACTGGCATCACAAAGTGTCAAAAAGCCTTCTTTATATATATAGGGATGCCACACAGTGCTCTGCCTGAGTACTGCGTGACCAATCCATAATTCGAAAGCGGAAGTGAAGGTTCAGGAAAGTGTTGCGCCAGGGATAACCCCATTCCGATTTTAGTTTTATTATGGTGTGGGTTATCTCCATTAATCGATTAGCTATTACTTTTCCTAGAATTTTGTAGTCAAGGTTGAGCAGCGACAACTGTTGGTATGCTGTGAGCATCAAGATGTCTCTGCCTGGCTTTGGGAAAACCACTATTAGTTCCTCTTGTAAGGATGTTGGGAGTCTGTACTTACGCTTTGCCATGTTGTACATCTGCAGTAGTTTGGGTGCAAGGCCTGATTCATAGGCTGCAAAGAATTCCACCGGGAACCCGTCTGGTTCCGGGGCTTTTCCCCTGCCCATCTGTGCAATGGCTACTTGCATTTCTTGGATTGTGATTGGCTCTTCCAGCTCTATGCTTTGCAGTGCATTTATAGCCGTCATTGCTATTCTATCCATAAAGCAGGTCAATTCTGTGACATTGCCCAACTGAGCAGGTATTAATCTCTGCTTGCTTGTTGGCAAGCATCCCTTTTTTATTTTTGACTTCTCCTATCAGCGTCCTAAGAATCTCAGATCGTAAAAGCCAAGCCAGCATGCATCTTGCTTGTCACCCACTGCATGTTGCCTAGCCCTGCAGTTCTGATAATCGATTTGGCTTAACCTATGCTGCTCTGCTCTATGGTCCGCCCTGTCTGCACTAGGTGTTGTGTTGCTTGGTTGTTCATAAGTGATTGGAATTCTAGGGCCTGTGTCTGGTCCTCTAGCACAGTTAGTTCCTTGTTAAGCATCCGTCTACACCCATACGTCTTCTTTATACAGAGCTCGCGGAGCACAACTTTGAACCCGTTCCACTCCACCATGGAGTCAACTGCGGTGCCCTCATTCTCCTCAAAATATGTCTGTATGTATAATCGGAGACAATGGACTGGAATGCCATATCATGTAGCACCTCAGAACGCAGTCTCCATTTGGGGATGGATGGTCGCACCTGGCCCCAGGTGAAGGTCAATTTCAGTGGGAGTGGTCTGAATGTGTATGATCTAAGAATTCCATGTCATGCACACTCTCCGCCATAGCTGTATTGCAATAAATTAGGCCAAAGCACATGTGTGGTGCATGTAACCCTGAGTAATATGAGTACTCTCTAGTTTCCAGGTACAACATTCGCCATTGATCAAACACTTGATTGTCACTTGCCCACTGCCGCAGGCTCCAACTGTGCTTGAGAGACTGAGCTCCTGCCAGGGCGGGGTGGAGTGGACTTGGCTAACAACTGGGACACAGTTAAAGTCACCTCGTGACATGCAAGGAGCTTGCACATCAGTTAGCAAAGAGGGAGTCAAGGTGGTTAAGAAGGTGGGCAGGTCTGCATGCGGGGCATATAGACTTATAAGTTATATGGGGACCCCATCCAATGCCCCTTCAAGCACCACATATCTGCCTTCTGGATCGACCCTCGTGTGTTTTGCACTGAATGGGACCCTTGGAGACACCCATGAGCACACTCTGGCATAACCTTAGATTTTATTTTACAGCAATCACCTGATGTACTATTTCTAACAGAAACCTGGCTAAGTCAACCAAGGCATTCTGAGCTAGCATTAGCCCAACCTCCTGGCTATTGCATCAAGAGATTCAATAGACCCTGTGGGCGAGGGGGTGGTATTGAGAACATTCATAATTCGTCTACTGAATTCAGTCTAGCCCCAGTGTTGGTGTTCTATCCAACACTGCGAGAGTGCGCTGTTCCAAATTCATCTTAACAAGAATTTTACTTTTTCGGGTCTCCTGATCTAAAGAACCCCAGGTCCTCCCAGACATTTCAGAGCAGCATTAATAAACTATATCTCTTTACTGGCACTCGAATTATCTAATTTTAATATAATCTGTGACATGAATTTACATTTCGACTAGACTAATGATAGCTGTGTGTACAATTTTATTGATGATTTAGCAGATATGCAATTGACTCAGTGAGTTGTGAGTCTGACACACACTGGGGGACATCTTATGGACCCGTTTTTTTCTAACCTACCCAGCCTTCTAGTATCTGCCCTATTCCAGTGGCATGGTCAGACCATTGTAAGGTACCAATGACTAATAATATTCCCAGAGCCGCCAGGACTACCTCTGCCAATCCTGTTATGAGAAGGCAAATGCATAAATTGGTCCTATCAAAATTTGGCAGTAATATTCAATCCAATACTCCTCAAGTAGATTTTAATATGGAGACCGCTGAGTTCAGGATAAAAATGTGGCTCACTTCCACCCTAGATGTTTTTATACCTGCTCATCCGGGCTCAGTGAAACAGGGAGACCCCTTGCCCCATAGTTCAATGACACATTGATTCGCTGAAAAAATGCACTGCAAAGTATTCGAACAAACTTGGAGAAAAACCTATGATGCTCTAGCTAAAAATCGATATGAGAGCAATAAAATTTTATCATAAAATGATTAGAAAGGCTTGTGCCGATTTTTTCACAATTAAAATAAAAAACAGCAGTAAACCTACTAGAGAAATGTTTTCAATTTTTAATAGCTTAACCAAACGAGCAGCCCATGTGAAGCCGGTGGTGGCTTCTAATAACCACTGCAATAAACTCTCAGATTACTTTGTAAAGAAGGTTAACAATATTTATTCCTATTTTAAGGTTAGTAACAAATTTGAAGAGGTTGATCCATCTTATTTGATGGCCGACTTATCCCAAAGGGCAGAACTGAAAGAGCTAACCCTGCTTGATAATGTTTCTCTCACTGCCTTGGTGAATCAAGTTAAGTCAGGGTCCCCTGATGACCTGATCAAACCTGACTATATTATAAAACTCCAAGAATTTATTTTACCCACTTCTTTAAAAACTGACACTCTTTCTCTTACCTCGGCGGTGGTGCCAATGGCATGGAAGCATGCCAAAGGGATTCCTCTTTTGAAGAAAAATTCCAGTGACGCTGCTCTACCACAAAATGATCGTCCTATCTCCTTACTACCTTTTCTATCTAAAGAATTGGAGAAACATGTAAATAGTCTGCTGACTACTGTTCCTATAGGAGAATCAAATCTTGGACGTTTCTCAGAATGGCTTTAGACCTTCCCACAGTACGGAATCTGCTCTCTTGGTGGTGATGGAGACTCTACCCAGCGCTGTGGAGAAAGGCAGACAATCCCCACTTATCCTTGTAGACTTAAGTGCCGCCTTTTATACGGAATTGCAGAAGGTGCTTATTCAGCAACTCTCTAAATTGGGGTATGTGGCAAGGCCTTGATGTGGTTCGCCTTCTTTTTAAGTGAGTGGTCTTTGCAAGTGATAGCCCTCCCTTTTTCATCCTCACATAGAATGTTGGAACATGGAGACCCCAAGATTCTGCCTTAAGTCGTACCCTTCTCAACATTTATGTTAGGCCATTAGCGGAGGTGGATAAGTCCTTCGGGGTCTCCTGGATTTCGTATGCTGAATGACAGTCAACTAGTTGTCTCTCTGTCAGCAGTCGCGACTGAGGGTACAGTCAATTTAAAACAATGTATGATTGTTGTTGCAAGCTGGATGCAAGACAACTGCTTAAAGTTGAATGCCAGCCAAACCGAGATCCTTCTGCTGGAGAAGCATACTCAGACTTGGGGAGACCACTGGTGGCCAGAGGGGTTAGGGCCCCCTCCAAAGCCTAGATAGTTTATAAAGAACCTTTGTGTGTGTTTTGATGGCACGCTCTGCTTTGAGACCCAAGTCAAGACACTAGCTGGTGTGTCCTTTGGCTTCATAGTAATTCCAGATTTGTAAAGCGCGACTTATCACCCATGAGGGTATCCAGGTGCTGGGGGCCGTCAGGGAGATTAAGTGAGCTATTGCCCAGTATCAGAGCGCTTTACATGAGCACCAGTTGCGTTACACAAGGACACATTCACATGATGCTGAGCTGAGCTGCCACCGGGGATCGAACCGTGAGCCCCGCGCTCCGGAGTCAGCCACTCTGCCCACTGCGCCACACCTCCCCATGAGATGTTTTAAACCAATCATTAGCTTCTCCCACCCACAAGTTCAGCAAAGGATGGTACAGTCTCTAATTCTGTCACGTGTGAACGACTGTAATATTCTCTACCTGGGTGCCAAAAGATCTGTTAAAAACAGGCTGCAGGCTGCCTAGAATGCAGCCGCCAGACTACTCTTTTCCCTTCTCAAATTCTGTTCTGTCGCTGGCTGCTCCACAAACTCCATTGGTTGCCTATTGAGAAGCGCACACAGTTTAAAGCCTTGTGCATTGCCCATAAGATCATGACTGTGCAAGGAGCCTCTATTCTGTCAGGACTCATGCAACCATATCTGCCTCCTACAGCCCTCCCCCTGGCCGACTTGAATCAGGCCCTCATTCCACGGATTAAACGAACGAGATGCGGAGGGTTCTTTTTTCGAGCTTTAGCACTGATCTTATTGAACAGTTTACCTAAAACTCAGAACCATTTGAGTTTCAGAAAACAGCTAAAGACCTGGCTGTTTCATTATAGGTTCTCTGTGTCCTTAATGATGTGCTTTTTGGTATGATCTATGCGGTTCTCCTGTGACAGTGGTTTAGCGCTGGGAAGCTCGGTTCTGGGGCAGCTAAGCTCTCTATAAATCCCCTTAACAGAACATGACATAACTGGGGTATGTAATGGCCGCTACTAGGCCACGCCAGCAATTTTGAAACTTGATTACCTCAGGGAGGGTAAATGTGTCTCCTGAAGAAATGCAAAGGGTATATGGCACCCCTTTAGGTAACTGTGTATTCTATTGCACTTCGTAGGCGTGGCCATGTCCCTAATGTTCCAAGTTCAGACCGTGCAGTGGGTGGGACCACGTCTCTCAATCCCTGCCTTAATATCATGTAGTGAGCAAACAACTATCTCCCGCCTCATCACCCTCCATTGTTGCACATAATTCTGACCACTTGTGATAAAGTACACATCGGTCCCTCCCCGCAGACTAACAAATGAAAACATCTCAACTCCCTTTCTCTGGTAGAGGCTACAGAACGGATGCATGCAGCAACTGTGCGATAGCCTGAACCCTCTCTCTCTGCTCCACCAGTCCCTGTTTGAGGTCCCCTCCAGCCTGTGATCAGGAAGGGGGGTTCGTTATGCTATCTTCCACCTCTTGTCTCCTCCTGCACAGTTCCTATTAACTCGGGCGAACAAAGATCCATGTGTAAGCCGCAAATAGAGTTTAGGAGGAGCTAGTACACCCACGTCATATAAGTTGATCATTAGCCATAGGAGTGAGGTCGGGGCTTTGTCGTAGTGTCTCCATGGCGTCCTCAATGTCCGTTCCTTCTGCCCCTGAGCAGTGCGCCACTGTATCTCTCGGGACCAGTGCTTGGGGGCCACGTCGAGATTCAACATCCTCAATTACATTTACCCAGTCTTTAGCTGCCTGTTCCAAGGAGAGTTTGCTCTGCATCTTTTTGATAATTTTGTGCCTGCGGTTCTGTGTGTGCCAGACATCACCAGTTTCAAGCTGGTCTTGCAATCAGGGCACCCCCGTTGATTCTGGCCACAGCCAGGTTTTTTCTGGGCTGGTATAGTGCTTAGTTGTAGTGCTATCCATTACTGGGAGCTTGGGCAGGAACATCAAGGAATGTCAAATGTTTAACTGGCGAAACCATTGTTTGACAGCCATGAATGACATCAACATTTCTGGACTTTTGTTGTGCAATCTGGAAATATAGGCAGCACAGTTCTCAACAATGCATGGGCCTTACTGCTGGAGACTTGTAGTATGCGAACCCTACCCTGATAGTTGAAGAGTCTCCCCACAACTGGTCTGGAAGGCCCCCCGGGGGTGTCAGCTGGGCCGGGACTCTGTGCTCTCGTTCCTCAGAGAAGAAAGAGGATTGTTTACCGGTCAGTACCGGGTACGTCAGCCAGTCCTACAGGTATAACTCCATACTGGGGTCTTCCACCCTCTGCGGTATTCCCACAATACAAACGTTATTGCGTCATGATCTCCCTAAAGCATCGTCCGCCTTTGCTTTAGTTTTTAGGGCTTGTATCTCGCAATGACTGTATTTGGACCTGTATGTCTAGAATTGACGGCCTCATCGTGGCTATGGTGGATTAGTTAGTTGCCAAGTGTTCTGACAAATTTCTGTGGTCCAATCTGAGTAGCTCCAGTTCTGTAGCCACATCGTCTATTTTCGTGATCACATCTAAGATGACCTTAAGGATGGCTCAAATTTACCAGTGTTTACATTGCTCCCACCTTGCAATGCCACTAGAGCGCCCTGTGTCAGAAGTGCCAGTCCGTGCGGAGCCCATGTAAGGTGCAATGATATGGTAGGTGGCAGGGTGGTGGGTGGGGCGGGGCCTCCACGCACAGAGATCACAGTGTGACAGTCGTCTTTAGCCTTTCGCAAGGGGCAGCCATGTAGTTAGCACTAGGCAATGTTTTTGGCTCCCCCCACATGGTTGCGCACTGCAATTCAGGGCCGCCTCTTTCAGGGCATCCCTGTGGGTCCACTGCCAGAATTGGAGTGGTTTGGTACACAGAAAGAGGGTGGGGGCAGTGAGGGGGTGGGGGTCCGCTACGTGCCTCGCTGTTGAAGTAATCGGGGCCTGGCACCGTGCCGTCGTTAACACACAGAAGGGGGTGAGGGAATCAGTTTGCCTCCTTTGTGCATCCAGCGACGGGTGGAGGGGCTGCCTCTATACCCCTGTCCTCCTTGCATGCTCTCCAACTGGGGGGAGAAGAGGGATGCCACCACCAGGTCTCAGCACGCAAATACTTGGTAGATGTCCCCTTTCTCCTCCTCCCTCACCGTCTTCACTGCAGCACTCCACGGCTTCACCCATAGGAGAGGCCGCTGCTTCGAATGCCGCAGTAGGCCGCCTCCGGTCCTGACCCAGAAGCACCTTGTTGGACTGCACGGAGGTTCCCGCTCTCGTCTCCAGCAGCGGAGCAGCTCTTGGGCAGCAATCGATGGCCAGCGGGGTGTGTGAATTCCTGCAGGCTGATGTCCGTGGGGCACTGGCGTAACACAGGCCCCCGCAGCCCCTGCGGTGCGGGGACCCTCAAGCTGCAGGGTGCCCTCTCAGCAGAGTAATCTGGCTGGAGAGCTCCTGGTTGAGTCCGGAGGGGGGCCCTCCACGTCCCTTGCAGGGGGGCCCCCTTATGTTTCGTTACGCCAGTGCCGTGGGGGGGAGTGCGAGGAGCTCACTGTATTGATACTCACTCGCTTGCTATTGTAACAGAGTAAATATTGATTATTCTATGCACAACATATTTACCGATTTAGAAACAGAAACTTAAACATGTACCTTGAACATGTTGAAAAGAAAAGACACAGAAATGAGAAACAGCACCGTAAAAACGTGCTTGAAAAACATAAAAAGACAAAAGACAAATAAAAAAAGATGCTAATGTTTACTAATAAGGTGTAATAAGAAGTTACTTCTAAAAGAAATGATTTATAATGCCTTTACTGACAAATCAATGCCATTTTAAAGATGTGACTTAGCATTTCTATTGCCTTTCATTGTAATGCATCATAAAAAGAATGTGGTGCAAAAAGTTAGGAGAACTAGCTACATAGTTGATATTTTCAGTAGTGATTATAGACATCATAAAGATTATATAAAAGCTAAAACAATTTTAGCAAATTGAATTTTGAGAATAAATTACATTTATCAATGTTGAAATTTTGTGGTCATAGGCCACAAATAACCTTAGTCATTTTCATATAAGAATATACTGATAATTTATCATGATTTCTTTCAATTAATTGCTTGATAGATTTCATTATGTTTGATTCTAACTAAGAGTTTATTTTACTGCAAATGAAATATTAGTTTTAATGCCTTTTTCTATGTTTCTTGTTGAACTGCATCATTTCATAGCCTAATACAATGGACATTCTTTTCACATTTCTTTGAATGTTGCTTTATCTATTCGACATATGCAACATTTAGTACAGCTGAGGACATTCTTCTAGTGTTCACTGAATAGTAAATTGGTGAGAACCTGAACTCTATACAGACTTCATGGTCTGCAACGATGTAACATTTTCTGTGTCAACTAACCTAAAAGGGAAACCCCAAAGGAGCGACAGGAGGTGGCCTTCGTGTTTTTTTTTGTGTTTTGTTATATTGGCAGCACATTTATAATGACGACACTTGCTTGATTTTTCCCCTATGCAATGAGACTTATGCCTTAAAGAATCATCCTTTTGCTTTTGGATTAATTTGCTGATGCTGCTACCTCTGGCAGATTCATTTAAATTCTTCTTTGCCAAACAAGCCTGATTTTTCTATGCCCCATGTTTCTGCCTTTGCCAATGACTTTGTCTGCTGAACTTTCTTGGACTCTCTGATGAGCAACCTGATTTGCCTTTCCCCTTTATCTCATGCTTTTGGACTCGCCCCTAGAGGACTTTAAACTTCATCCTTTTACCCTTTGCTTTAAACCCTTTTGAATTCTGTTAAGAGAACGAACCATCCTTCTGCCTTTGATGGTGGTTGGAACCTGTAACTTCTATTTGATGTAATTAAAACCATCCTCTGCCTTTGATGATGGGAAGAATCTGTAATTTCTGTTCGCTGCAAGCTTATTCTGTGAAGAAACCATCCTTTGCTTTTCAATGGTGGTAGGAATCTGTAACCTTTTGAACCATCCTCTTCTGGATTAGAACCTTTGACTACATGTGTGGTTTTATACTACATGCTGGAAGGGTCTTGACTGAAATGCTTAAAATGATACTTATATGCATTGATTTTGGACCATTAATACAATAACCAATTTATCTAAATTTGCCTGAGTCTGTTATTGTGTTCTGATGTTCTTTCTTAATAACTATGCCTTTTTGGATCGACTCTAGATGTGTAATAGAGTGAATCCTAGATTATTTTCAGGGTGTTGGCCGACAATTAAAGGTCCTCATTGGGTAGCCACCGTGGATCTAGATACCCTAATTCTCACCCCTCCTATCGGCAGAGAAAGATCCATCAGAGGACTTTCGCCTCTGTGGTAAGGTGCGGTAATGAGGAGTTGACTAATCATAGAGGGCCCAGTACGGTTAGAGTAGTGAGTAATATAAGAAAAACGTTTTTGCTGGATCACCACCATGGCTCCGCATCTTGTTTCCCAACTTAACTCACCTTGTAATCATTATTACTGAAGAAACCAGTTTTAAATGTGACTCCACCATCATCATAGGACTGAGGCCAATAATCTGTTAAGTGGTGCCAGCTATTAATACCTAATGTATGGCTTGTATTTGATAAAAATGATATGACATTGATTGAAAAAGATGTATTCTAACTGTATATTTAGTATAATATGATTGTGCATTAAGGGAAATGGCAACTACAGGAGCAACTCCATGAAGGTAAAGTGGTTCAGTTTTCTCATATACTTTGATAAGTTTTCAATGGGAAGCAAAAATACCTATGAGGAAACAGGATATATGTATGTTAATTTCCTATAGGCAGCTATTCTAAATGAAAGGTCACCAAGAACTTTCCATGTGATTGTGATCATGCCTACATCTTATTTTCCACTATCAACTGTTACAAAAATCTTATATGGGAGTCATACAGAGACCCTAGCACTGACATTTTGAAGTGTCCACCAAGGGATTTCCTAATTTTTCTCTAAGAAATCCATTGAAAGTCGTGAAAGTAGCAACGAACAGCACAAAGTCAAGCACCTTAGACTTTCAGAGACTGTCCGATTAAGTGAGAAAGCAGTAATGAATTGCACAAAGCCCACACTTTGAACTCAGACACTGCCCGTCCATCCCTAGCATTAGTATCCCAATTATTAAATGTGCTTTGTTTGATAAATATCACAGGTGACAGTTCCCACTCACAAGATGCATTTTATTTGTAAATAAGCACTGGTCACTTTATATCCACAGGCACTTTAAGCGAAGGTTTCTGAAATGTTGAACCTTAACCTTCCTCCTTGTTCCAACTGTGACAGTTAGTGCTGTCATTCGTGGGCACATTGCTGCCCCATTTCAATGTTTTCATGTGATCATCTGTTTTATCTTGATCTTTTGCGGTCTTCATTGCTACCCCGTGCCAGTGTTTTAATGTGATTATCTGTTTAAACTTTATATTTTACGAGCCTGATTACACATAATGAAATGGGGCTAGGTTTCCTGGAAGATTTTGTGAGGCTAGCTCCTATCATGCTATGGGTCAAAATATGGCTGTCTCCAGATTTGAAATTCAAGCGTGATATTGTTGAATTCTGTTGAAAAAAGAGTATTGCACAGGCCATTCCATGGTTAAATTATGTCAAGCTATCCTTGCAAGAATTGGGGCTGACAGATCTGTGGGCAAATACAGGAAACATTAGCATTCTTACCAAGGCGCAGATTAAGTTGAAGTTCTTAGAAGGCAAGAAAAGCTAAGAATGGAGAAAGCTATTGACATGATAACAGTCCAACAGTATATCGCTCTTCCCACGTGCATTGGCATGGAGCACTATCTTTTGTGGATTAGAACTCCCCAATATAGATTTTATCTTTCACGTTTTCCTATGAATATGATTCATCATTTAGGGGCGTGGTTTGTCGCCTAGTCATTGTGACAGGATTTCCCACCAAACTACCAAGCACTTTAAATTATTCTGCCCACTTTACGCAGTCTATAGATCCCGATTCTTATGGCCAATCCTTAAAAAGAGGTCTTCTAACGCGCATCTTGAAGGCTTGTCCTTCATGCAGTGCTTAGAGTCCCATTGATCTGGTTCGCTGTTCTAAATTTTATTATTCAGGCCCTGAACCTGTGAAAAAGGTACCCATCATGAAGCTAAATTGGCGATGTGAGGTCACATGATTTGCTTTGTTCTGATATTTATTTGTACTTTTTGTGTCTTTTTATTATATAATGCTGAGTCGGAGAAACATGTATGTATTATGAATTTAAACTGGGGATGTGAGATTTTATTATCTTACCTGATATTTAATAGTACATCTTATGTTTTTATACTCTGCTGTATATAAATTATCTTTTTTAATGAGCTTTTATGGTTGTATATCTGACTGTATAAAGTATTATTATTGATTGATTGATTAATATTTTGCGGATTTTATTATTTTTATCTTGTATAAATATTTAGTCACATATTGCAATGAATTTAATTAATTGGCAAATAAAGAATAATACATTCCTGCCCCATTGAAAGTCTTTGTGATTCACATAAGAATCATTAAAAACTGTGCAGGTTATTTGTAGTTTGGATTCAAGGAGTGATGAGCTGGTGAATGTTTAGAAATGACTACTACTATTTCTCCTTCTATGTAGCATTTGGTAGATTGCAGCATTCACTTGAGCATTTAAAGGCGCTAAAATGGACAAGGCCGCAACACACTATCCACTATTTGACTGACTCCTACAACTAAAAAGTAGGCAGCAAATCTGTGTTAAACAAAGGAGAGAATGTTTTGCAGAAAGTTTCTGAATACAGTGGTTCTTTTTTGTATCTTCCTACTATATTGCCTCCCTTACTATGCCTTACAAATATATCACCACCATTGCTCTATCTGACTACTTCATTCTCTAACCACTACAATACCAAGACCATTACATAAATGTAGGCAAGTTAAATATTTTATTATGGTGTCTGGGTTATTAATATAATTGAAATTAATTTAAATTTGATTAAATAATTCCAGGAATCAGGATTATAAATGACAACTAAATGAAAACATTTCAAATGTAATATATTTTAAAAAACAGATAAAGGGGTTGGGAATGGTCCCCTGAGATATATC
This sequence comes from Calotriton arnoldi, assembly GCA_963921515.1. Taxonomy (NCBI): domain Eukaryota; kingdom Metazoa; phylum Chordata; class Amphibia; order Caudata; family Salamandridae; genus Calotriton; species Calotriton arnoldi. The sequence goes on from CAWUFW010003956.1 coordinate 1,585,274, forward strand.
AATATATTTAATAAAACACACACACACTCTATATTTCAATCAAATTAATTTTGAATAAAATATTGTGGATACAATATTATTGATTCATTAACATAAAATTAAATTAAAATTCATAATGTACATTCAGTACTATAAACTATATTTAAATGTTAGGAGAGTAGATTATATTAAAATAATTAAATATTAATGAATTGAATATATATTTGGAGGTTATGTAATGTACAATCATTTTAAAAATAAAAGGATCAATAGAAAAACAGGTTATAATTGCAATTAAGAAAAAATAATTAACAATTTATAGTTGATGTAAAAAGGAGCTTAGCAATTGGGTGGCTGTAGAGGTAAGACAAATATAAAACTTACCTGGACGATGAAGTGGTAGATGATACAGTAATATTGCAATTTAATTGTGGGTGATATTGTAACCGACAACTATCCTTTCACTCCTAAATCGAGCTGAATGATTCTTCTACAACTCAAGAAACAAAACAAAAGAAGGCTCACACTCTCTTCACTAGTTATTTCCATTTGACATATGTAGTTTTCACTGTCTCATACTTTGCAGGTTGTATAGATCCGTACACCCAGGTTTAAGAAGGGAAACTCTGCACAAATTTGTGCATTCATTTCCATCCAGACCAAGTACACATCTACATGAACACACCAATGAGGAAACTGCAATACCTGCTTAGAAAGTATGTTGATCTTCAGAGTAGCCTCTGAAAGCAGTGTGTACATGGAATGCCATGGGCTACAAGTTTAATTTGGGAAACTACTTTTTAAACCCTGATTCCTCCCATTTTAAGATTCTAAAGTTATCCACAAATCTTTCCACAGCCTACCGGGAGGGCTGTCGTCTTGGATCTGATTGGATATGAGCCTTCTATTCAGCCATAAATCTTTCTGTTTTGTACTGACCCATGGACTTGATTCTTGTGTCAGTAATCTTAGATCCTTATGTTTTTCGATTATTACTTTGTCCCGGACACAACCTGCTTAATTAAGTATTGCTTTCATTTACACATATTTCTATGAATACTCCATACATACTGGGGCACCCCCAATCACCTTTACATTTTTGTGCATTTCTTTGCTATTTTCTGAGATTGTTTTCATGCATAAGTGTGTCAATAAAAACTTAATCATTACTCAAAACAGGATCTAGGCATGCAAGTCCTTTTCATTTTCTGAAAAGAGAAGGGGCTCTTTTTCACAGTTCATCAGCTTAGTCCCACTGAGGGTGTCGGGGCTTCCTTATGTATGTGTACGCATGTTGCATACTGGTATTGCAGTTTTAAAATGCACAGGGACATTTGCTTTACTTTTCTTTCTGCCTGACCTATCCTGTTTGGGAATTCGGTCTATAATTTAGAGGTAGATACAAGGAAGATTAGTAAAGAATGTTATATTAAATTCTCTGTGGCAGTACCTGTCATCATGATTTTGTGCAATTATGGTCTTCACTCTATTGTTATAACTTCAAGATTCTTTGTGATTGGACACACAAAAGAACCAATTTACAATTTTTTTTTTTCTTTTTCTATTTCTGTGGGTAATCCTGACAAGGTCACCAAAGGCTCGGATTGTCTTGCTTACCCTCTCTTCGCTCTCATCTGTGCCGTTGTACTTAACTTGTCCCAAGGCAGCACATCGCTTTGGCTTCTGTTTTCTTTGTTGTTAGAGAGCAAATCCTGGCATGGCACTTGTGGATGGAGGCAGATTCTACATTCCTTTCTGATGCAAGTGTTTTGTAACTTTCCCCAGACCATGAGGATGCAAGGCTATTGATCGTGAGGCAGCGCATTTGCTTGTTGTGAATGAGTAGTGGTTCGGGGGATTTGGAGATCATGCATATGCAGCGGAGGAATGTCTGTTAGATGGCCACGACCTTCCCCACCTGCTGCGTTCCCTCCTGCCACTAGTGTTATGCTAAAGATATGGAATGCGGCTATGAAGACTGTGGGATGGGCTGATCGTCTCACTTTGGAAACCCCGTTGTGGCAGGGCACCAAACTTCTGCAGGTGGCGGCCCTGAGGGGATTTGTGGCCCGGGACGTTATAGGCATTTCAACATTGGGGGATGTGTTGCATGGGAGAACGATCAAGTCCTTTCAGGACCTGCAGGAGGAAAATGACATGCACTATATGCAGTTCTTTAGCTACTTGCAGCTCCGTCATGCCCTCCTCCCTCTTACACGGCCCGTGGAGCATATCCCCAAGGTTTCCCCGATGGAGGCCAAAATCCTTCTCACAATCCTTAAAGAGCATAAAAGGAAATATATAAAATGGTATTGCATAATGTGATGGACCCGATGGAAGTGCGGCAGGTGTGGAAGGGTGAATTGGGTTGTCTGGCAGATGACGACTCGAGGGAGGCGGTGAAGGCGCCCTGGGAGGCGGTGATAGTTGCTCAATTTCGATTGATCCAACTTAAGATACTTCATAGAGTGTATCTCACTACGGCCAGGCTCCGCCGCATGGGCCTGATACCCACATGGAACGGTCTGCTCTGCGGTGACCTGAGAGGGGATTTACCTCACACGATATGGCATTGCCCGGGGCTGGCCCACTTTTGAGGGGGCGTGCTGGTCCGCCTTGAGGGGTGATAGTCTGGAATATCCCCATAGACCCTAAACTCATACTTCTGCATATCATGGATGATCTCGGGGCACTCACTATCAGAGGGCAGTTATTTTGCTGAGAATCATTGTCGCAAAGAAGGATATCACCAGGGCCTGGAAGGCAAAGGAGGCCCCACTTGTAGACACCTGGGCCAAGGGCATGGATCACTGCATGGCAATGGAACGCCCGCTTTACTTGTCAAGGGGCTTTCCCCAGAAACACTTTAAGATCTGGAAGGAATGGGCATACAGTTAGAGCTGTGCACTGAGAGGCCATGGGCAGATGGTGGGGTCACGGGTCTGTGTGGAGTGGACAATATCAATTTGTGAACGGGAGGGTCGGATCCTGCCCCGCAGTTGGGTGGTCAGTAGTTCAGCTGTGAAATGCAATATGATGTCTGTTCTGCCTTCTTGTAATAATGGAATGTATGGCGATTGTTTTTGCATTGGTGCTGCGCTCATTGTGCTGCTTTTTCACTGAAAGTTGTAAAATCAATAAAACGTTTTACAAAAAAAACCATTAAAAAGGACTTATCTGTTCTGATGAACAGCAGCCCCTTACCATGACCTGGATCCCGGAAAATAGACAAAAAATTACACAAATAGGCTACAACATAGAAGGTAGTGGTTAAAAAATGGGCACTAAATGAAACTAAAAAAAGGCTATTTCCCCCATAAAAAGAAAAGGCGGAGTAAGTAAAAAAAAATTTATAAATGTATTACAAATGTAAAAATTGTTAAACATGTAAAACATGTCAAAACATGGTGTAAACAAAAATTACAAAGTATTAATTAGATAATAGTATAAAAATATACAATTATATAATATATACTGAAAAAACGTATGTTAAATTATGTTGGAAATATGTATATGAAACAATTTAAGAAATGTTTAAAAAATGTTAAACAAAGGAAAGAATGATCTGGAAAATGTACAACACACAATACTGTTTAAATATGATTTACATTGTTCTGTTCATTTAATAATGCAAATGTATTAAAAAATAGTTTTATTTATCTATAAAAGTATTTCACACTCAAATTATTAAATTAAATAATCACACTCCAACATAAACCATTTTAAAGAAACTGTTGTACACTAAAGAGGTGGCATTTACTATTCCCACTCCAATCTAAACCAATTTGGGGAAGGTGTTGGACACTAAAGGGTGAAATTACTATTCCTACTCAAATCTATACCAATTTGGGAAAAGTGTTGGACACTAAAGGGGTGACAATTACGTCTGTATGATGGAACAACGAATGCCTGAACCACGCATGCCTTTACAATGCAAGTGCTACAATGACCCTACCAGTACAACGCAAATCTTTCCGACGCATGTCTCTACCAAGCATATACATAAGGATATATTGCACATACCTTTACCATGCATACAATTACCACGTATGCCTTTACCATGCGTACAGTTACAACGCATATACTAAAAATACATACAAATGCACTTTTTCCCCACAATGAAAGAAAGTTTTTTTGTTCCCTCTTCCTACAACAACGAAAATTTTAAAAGTACACTCAAATTAGCAGCAAAATTTCAATTCTCGACTTTGTCAGTGAAACATGGCCAAATTCACATTATATTTGGATAAACGAGGTTTCCTGATATCACGATTCCACATTAGTCCCCCCTTTATTTTTACAACACAATGCATGCACTACCACTTTAAAATGGCTGACGTTCTATGTGAGGAACGCGAAAAAACATCCTTTTTCAACTAAACAAACAAATGGTATGTTCTGTCACAATCAAATGCAAGCTTTAAAATGCTGCCCAAAACATATTTTGGTTTGAACTAAGGAGCACCACACAATAAATGTATATAAACAGCCGCCCTCCGTTTTGAGATCAGTGGTGCACTGAATTCCTTTATGACGACAAACAGCGTTAGGTGTGGAAAAGTGACAGCGACAGCCAGTTGAAAACAGGGTCTTCTACCTACCAAAGTAGGTACAAAATTATAAAATCTGTTCCGTATTAACAATCGGGCCATGCCAAAAGCTATATTTAGTTGATGAAAAATGTTTTTTTGCAGCCTTTGAAACAAAAAGTACTACAATGGAGAACATGAAAACCATTACTTATTCCACAACTCCGGAAGGAAAAACAACAGTATATTTTTAAAATACTACTAAATTTAATGGTTTTAGACATTATTACCAAATTGTACCAAGCCAAAAATATATCTGAGAACAAGGATATTCAGTTCACGATGCAGTCCAACTCGAGCAGGATTGATTTCCTGGACATTACCATCTACAATTAGGATGACAAATTGTATACAACATTGTATCGTAAACCAGCAGAGCGCAACTCTCTCCTAAGATATAATAGCCATCACCCGCGTGGTCTAAGAGACAATCTACCGGTAGGTCAGTTCCTACGTATCCGTAGGAATTGCTCCAAAAAGGAAGACTACATGGCGGAGTCAGACGATCTGAGTAATCGACTACTAGAGAGGGGCTACCCAAGGAGACTGATAAAAAGAGCACAGAAAAGGGCTTGGTGTAGCCCTCGTGAAGCATTACTCACAGTGAAGGACAAGAGTGATACTACTTTACAAAGGATGATCTGTGTGACCACGTTCTGCACCCAGAGCAACGCTATCAAGAAGGTAATCAACAGGCATTGGGGGTTTGGTGTCGGATGACATAGAACAACCCAATCTACCTATGCATTCATTCAAAAAAGCGAAGAGCGTGAGAGACCATGTGGTCCGCTCTTTCCTTGCAAGTCCAGAGGCACCTTCACTGCAATCCCTTTGGAACCTACCTGTTACACTGGGACATTTCAAGTGCGGCCAATGTAAGGCCTGCCAAATGACCATTCAAACAAAAAGGTTCACATACAAGCATCATACGATTGATCTGAAGTCGTTTATCAACTGTAACACCAGTAACGTAATCTATGGAATTGTGTGTCCCTGTGGGCTCATCTATGTGGGCCAGACTCAGCAAAAAATCAAAGTACACATACTGCAACATTGCAGCAGAATACGATGTGATGTACAAGGGGCACCCTTAGTTGAACATTTCAAAACTGCAACACATACACCAGAAGAACTTCAGTGGATAGTCCTCGAGAAAGCGACCTTGGGTCCAAGAGGTGGCAACATCGGCTCGATCCTCAACATAAGAGAGTGTAAATGGATGACACGTCTGGACTCTATACAGAGTGGGCTAAGCGAATTAGATTCCAGTCATGCCCAATTAGCCTGTCTCTCATCAGAATGAGGGTGGGTCTTCAACTATGTGCCCACATCCACTAATGATGAATAGTCCGAATCAGCCTCTCTCCTGCCCACATTAAGGCATGACACTATTAGTCACTGTAAAGTCCAGAATATGTGCGTGTCAGAACAGCTATGACTTACCTTAGCCTCTGTGACCAAGAATATGCCTAACATACAATGATCCCTTTATGTAGACCCTTGTATTTATGTGCACTACTTGATGGTATTTAGAGTGTGATAATACACATGTAATAACACTCATGACTACTTGCCATTTCCACGTAAAATTCATAGGCCTTTCCACAATTAATTTTCTATGATGGTCATAATTAATGTGCTGTATCCTAATGTGATCCCTTCCTTTATGTATACTGCATGAGGAGACTTGACAGTTTGCACAGTGTGCTGAAATATACTTGGTTATACACTAATGATTACCATCTATAAGCAAATGGCTAAATTGGTGTGTTCCTTTTTAAGACAGTCGTAATCAATCGCAAGATCGTAATTTGTCACCTTTAATGTATGTATATTTTAAGATTTAACCAGCCATTGATCGTGCACCCATAAGTGACCCTCCTGTGCGAGTGGCTCTAGGTGCTGTAATTATAACTGTGTACAGATTCATTGATGTTACCTTACACGAAACTACCCGTTTTTCGTAATACATTTGGTGCATTAGCCTTTCTGATTCTATTACGGTTCTGGGTAGTGTTCCCTTTGAACTCTGTTGAGTCTATTGTCCCTTTTCATTGTAACAACTGGAATGCAATGATGCGGTACGATTAGCATCTAGCGTCTGCGGCCGTTACGTCACGCTCGTGCTTTAGAGAACGAGCGTCTCTATTTAAAGAGTGCCGGGATCCTGCCTCGGACCCCTCCATCCTGATTCGGACATCGCCGGGCGTGTAGCGGTAAGCTGCCTCTACTGAAGCTCATTATACCACTCTGGGGATTTATCGAGCTATGAGCTCTAACTTTTTTTCCCTTTTGCCGACACCTAAATTTATGGTCCTGTCTCTTTATGACCCTAGACTCTGCACCGCTGGGTCCGAGCTTTCCTTCTGAGACATCTCTGAACCACCGAGGAGCGGTGAGTTTTTTACATGACAGAGGCTTTTTGTTAACTCCTGTTAACGCTGTAAGGGCATTAATCAATTGTCCCTTGCTCCTTCTTTTCTCCAGATTCTATGCCCTTTGTTGCAACGAATTTTGAAGGAATGAGCAGGTAATTTCGTTTTAGTTCACGTGATAGGTGGTGTTTAGATTTAAATATAAACTTTCCGAGGTCCTTGATAGTTAAGGTTTTGTTTTCCCTTCTTGTTACAGATTTTTAACTGTGGGGTCCTAGCCGATTAATACGGGCTGGACCATCCTAACAATGTGGATGGGACATGTCGGATATCATCCGATGAGCGTAAGTGTCACCTCTCACTGTCGTCCCTGGAGTAATGGATTTTCCTAAAAAAACCCCGCCCCTGGCCCATGAGTTGGTGGGGTGCCCTAGTTAAACTACACCTTACTCTTGCAGGTGCAGTTATCCCGCTCTCGTTCTACTGGAGCCTACGCGCCCAAGCTGTCGCAAGACCGGCCCTCTTTGTAGGGTTGCATATGGTAAATTTGGGGACCAATGGCCCCTTTACTGTGTTTATATTGTCCCCTTCCCCCCAGGATTATGCTAATCTCTCCACTTACCCCTCAGGTGTTCACCCCCGTATCACAGTCCTGAGGAAGACCCCTACGTAAGGTGTTAATGAACCTACATTTGTTCGGGGTCGAAACCTCGACACTTCTCATTGAGCCAGCGTAAAAGCAACGGAGATTGTTCTACTGTGTTTTCCCGTTCAGAATGGCTATTATAATTTATGCAGTAATTTGTGAATTTGTGGCGAAATAACGAGCCATTTCTTGATGTCAATTATGAATAAGTTTTTGCACAATAATCTTACCCTTCCGTACCACTTCATCCTCACGTAAATCACTTAACTCTTCTTACAACCCCCTCTCTTTCCCATCTTCCGGGCACTTTTGTACAAATTTTAAGATATTACATATATGTATTATAATGTGACGGTGTGATTAAATAACACTGCTCCCTCATTCACTCAAAGTGGTCCTTTTTCATTTTTATTGTTTCCTAATGTATGTTTACTGTGTCTGTTGTTAAAGTATTGTCTACTGGGACCACCCTATATTGTACTGCTTGTTACCCAGGTCCCAGTACTTTTGGGTTTACCCTTATATATAACAAAAATATATCTCAGCAGGACAGATGCTCAACAAAAATGTTGGTTTTAAAATAGCAATTGTAAAACACCCTGCAACAGACCACAGGGCAAATGCTGTACACTGCCTAGAGGCAAAATTACCAATGTAACTCTGACACAGATATTTTACCTTATGACACAGTTTGGACAGTGACTGAGCACCTAACTACTATTCTAACTCCACTGGGGGATTACTTCAGATCAGGTGCTGGACAGTGACTGGGGTTATATTTTGTATTCTAATTCCGCCGAGTACTTACCTCAGGGCAGATGCTAGACAGTGACTGGGCACAACATCACTATTTTAACTCAGCTAAGGCCTTACCTCAGGGCAGGTGCTGTACAGTGACTGGTGGCAAAATTACTATTCTAACTCCACCGGGTGCTTACCTCAGGGCAGGTGCTTGACAGTGACTGGGGGTAAAATCACTGTTCTAAGTCCGCCGAGTGCTTACCTCAGGGCAGGTGCTGGACAGTGACTGGGGGCAAAATCACTATTCTAACTCCACCAGGTGCTTACCTCAGGGCAAGTGCTGCGAAGTGACTAAGGGCAAAATTACTATTCTAACACCGTTGGGGCTTACCTCAGGGCAGGAACTGGACAGTGACTGGGGCAAATGTACTATTCTAACTCCGCCGGGTACTTACCTGAGGGCAGGTGCTGGACAGTGACTGGGGGCAAAATTACTATTCTAACTCCACCAAGGGCTTACTTCAGAGCAAGTGCTAGACAGTGACTGGGGGTAAAATGACTATTCTAACTCCGCTGGGTACTTACCTCTGGGTAGGTGCTGGCAGTGACTAGGGGCAAAATTACTATTGTAACTCTGCCAGGTCCTTAACTCAGAGCCGGGGCAGGACAGTGATTGGGGACAAAATTACATTTCAAACTCTACTGGGAGCTTACCTCAGGGCAGGTGCTGGACAGTGACTGTGGGCTTAATTATTATTCTAACACCGCCGGATACTTACCTCAGGGCAGGTGCTGGACAGTGACTGGAGGGAAAAATTACTATTATAGGCCCACCGGGTACTTACCTCAGGTCAGGTGTTGGAGAAAGATTGTAGTTTTAAATTAAAATATGAAATAATACATAATTTAAACATTTTTCCTTTTTACTTAAACAGATTTCACCATCACGAATTCCATGGGGAAACATCTGAAAACATAAAATTTTTACAGGAAGTTCAGAAAATTCAACGTAAGCATAAGAAAAAACAAAGAGAATAAAAAGAAAGTCACCAGATATTGCCATGCATGCTAGAAACAATAAAATTGTATTTTTGTCCTTTTTCCACAGAAGCAAACATTGTCCAAAAGTGCCAGTATCACCCACAAACAACTAGCAACTTGAAGAACCAAGTATCACTCCCACCCTTCAATAAGCCAAAAACCATTTCATTCTCGGGTAATATAATACACTGTACATATCCAATACTCTAACCCAGATAGTTTGCTAGCAACCAAAAGAGACAATGTACTATAACAGTTTTAATTCCAGCACAGTATTTTAACTTTTCTCTTTGTCCACAGACCACAACAATTAACAAAGTCTTTTCTTTCCCCTACTAGGCAAAACAACAGAAGTCAGAAATGCATAAAAATAAGAAAAAAATGTACTGATGCATTTTTCTTTTTTTATTGTTCAACAGATCTACCATCATGGCCTCAGCTCGTCAAGCTGCTTTTGTAAAGTCACGAAGAGGAAACAGGCTGTTAAAGTATGGTGGCTATCTCTACTGTAAGGAGAGGTTGTCTGAGCCCAGGAGTAATTGGAGGTGCGTGCAATATTTATCTTCCCGTTGCACAGGCAAAGCGGTTACCCTGGAAAACACTGTTGTTAGGGCAACTGAACATAACCACTCTGCAATGGAAATTGAAGTACATGAAAATGTACAACAAATGAAACTACTAGCATGCATCTCTAATGAGCCCTGTGGCTCAGTTTTGAGGGAGGTTGCCCAAAACATTCTCATGCTCGTTGCTAGTAGCATGCCCACCATTCCCAACCTTAGGAGAATGGTCCAGAGATAAAAGCTGGCAAGTACTCCCCAACGTGTAACATCCCCCAAACCTTTGGTGATACTAACATCCCCATTGAATTAACTGTGACTTTCTCTGATGAACATTTCCTCCTGCATGACAATGAAAACCCTCTGAAAAGAATATACATTTTTAGCACAACCCATAACCTGGTCACCCTTGAGAATAGTGAAATTAGGATGATGGATGGGACATTTAAGTCAACACCCCATCCATTCACCCAAATTTATACTATTCATGCTAACATAAATAACACAACTGTTCCATTAGTGTATAACTTACTCCCCTACAAGCAATCCTCAAATTACACTAAGGGCCTGAATATGATCTTGGCGGTGACAGTCCCGCCGCCATGTCGTCGTCAGATTCCCCATCTGCCTAGTAGGCAGTCCGCCTGCCCGATTTAGATGTGTGCGGTTTGTCAGCTAAAAGACTCCCGGGCTCCTGTTGGTCTTGCTTACCCGCCCCGATGGTGGACCTAGGGAAAAGTGGCTGATGGTGGGAGGCCAGCCACTTTCTCCACCCAGCCAATCACGATGTGCTTTCCCGCAGACGCACCTGTGGCGGTCAAACCTGCACACACTGCATAGAAGGCCGAAACTCACCTTCACTCACCTTTACACTTCCTGTACCGCCATGGACCCAGTCCTACAAGTCTTGCAGCTGCTGCTTCAGCACAATCGAAATCAACACTGTTGTTGCTGGAACCAAAGGTAAGCACCAACATTACCTGTTACCATCTGACTTGGCAATTTACAAAGACTTTGTACAATTTTCAAATTACACACACAAGCCATAGCATACCAATGTGTTGTGCCGATGTCAGTAATGTTGACATTTACAACATGTAAAGTAACACACCTGTATGACTATACTGTAAGAATGAATTTGGGGCAAGCTGCCTTACCAAAAATGAGCACGTGCACAATAAAAAATCCATCAAATCATAAAGCTAAAAGTCACTATATAAGTGTGTTTGCAGAAATTACGAAAAATGGCACATTAAACTAAAATGGCAAACACATCATTGTGATAAGTGCAATGTAACTATATGTAGAAATTGCACTAGACAAGGTGGAACCCTCACCTCAACAATTACCAGGGAAATCAATGCCAGTCTACATATTCATCACCTCAACATTTCTCCTTGTCTAGTGGAAGTACTTTATTACATACAATTAAATGTGTCACATTAGTTCACATGGGCAATGAATATGTGCACATACTTATCAGTAATCAATGGGAAACAAACACTTCTGTATGAAAATATCATAAAATCAAGTTGAAACATCTATATGTTGGTGCAAATGACCATTACTATAATGAATGCCTGCACCTACATGCAAACGACCATCACTTTCCATGTCAATCAGTGTATGCCCTGAAGAAAGTAGACATCAAAAAATATAGGCTGGATTACTTGACATCATGGTAAAGACAAATATTCACTATACATGTCAGTCTCAAACATTGCTAGAAATCAAGCAATTGCTAAGGGAAAGAAATGCCAGGACTAACTTGTTGAAATCTAAACCATAGATTTATTTCAACAAATGAGATAACTCTCTTAAAATCATTTATGCCAAATGGCAGTCCAAAATGCTGCATGTAAAGTCCTGTGCAATTGGGTGCCGTGGCACAAAGCTTGACGCCTATATCACTGCCAAGGGGAACCTCCTCAGGATGGGGCTTTTAGTCGGCAGGGCAGGCACTTCACATAACCTACATGGGAGGGAGAGTTTGGAGAGGTGGACATGGATGTGGGAGGGGTGACATTAGGTTTGGGAGGGGGGTCTTGGAAGTGGAAGGGGTGGATTCTTGTTTGGGAGGGGGGGTTGGAATTGGAAGGAGCAGGTTTGCATTTGGGAGTGTGGGCCTTGGAAGGGGTGGATGGGCCTTTGTCAGGGGTGGATTGGGATGCAGGATGGGTCGGTTTGGGTGTGGGACGGGTAGCTTGCTGTTTCGTAGGGGTGGTTTCAGTAATGGGAGGGGTTATGGCAAGGGTAAAATGGGGATCCTCAAAGGGGGAACTTGAGAGGCTGTGTGGGAGGGAGTGGGGTTTGGGAGGTAGAGGGAGTGGCTGTGTGTGATGTGCATGTGTCTGTTGATGGTGCTGTTGCCTATGGGTCTGGTGTATGTTTGGCAAGTGTGGGTGTGTCTTTTGTCCAGTCGCGGTCCGTGCGGGTAACAGCGGTGGGGCCAGGTAAAGGGGGATTTCGAGGGACGATGCAGAGGGAAAATTAATTATTTATTTAATTTTCCCTGGCTTTGTCCCTCGAAATCCCCCCTTACCTGGCCCCACCGCCCACTGCCCACCGCTGTTACCTGCAAGGACCGCAGCTGCTTTTGTACTAGGTGTCTGTTGTGCGCATGATTGGGTGCGCCTCTGTTTCTTAAGTGTGTACTCTAAGGATGTTGTGTCGGTGTATGTGTGTGCTGTGGATGTGATGGGGGTGTGGCTGGTGACTGTGGATGTGTGTGCTGTGGATGTAAAGGGGTATGGCTGGTGAATGTGCGTGTTGTGGAGCCTGTGGATGTGATGATTGTTGTGTTGGTGACTGTGGGTGTGGTGGTGTCAGTGTCATCTGTGGTTGTGACAGTGTGTGGGATAGTGAATGTGGGTGTGGTGGAGTCTGTGGATGTGATGGTTGTGGTGGTGACTGTGGGTATGGTGGTGTTGGTGTTAATATGTTTGACTGTGCGCATGTGTTTCTTGTGATGTTTGTGTGTGTGTGTGTTGTGCTAGTGTCTGTATGAGTGAGTGTGTGCAAATGTGTGCATGTGGTTGGTATAGGTTTGAGAATAGAGATTGGGATAGGGAAGGGCCCCAAAGTTGGGGTGGATGGGAGGCTGCGGTTGGGGAGGTGGCCCGTGTCTGAAAAGAACTCTGTAGGCCAGTCATTGCACTGTGAATGTCTTCCAGGTAGGTCGCCATCTGTTGCAGATGGCTGCCTTGCCCCTGGATTGGATTCAGTATTGAAGTCTGACTTACAAAGATGTTCCTCAGGAGGTGAATAGCCTCCTCACTCAGTGTAGCTGGGGGGACAGGGGCGGGGGGTGCCTGGAGCAAAGGAGATAGCACCCCTTTGAGGGCTGCAGGCCCGGCCAACTAGGTGGGGAGCAACAGGGATGGTGGAGATGGTACTGGGGATGGCGGACAAGGAAGATGTTGTCAGAATCCTTGTTGGTTCTCCACCACTGCGTCAGATGATGAAGTTGTGGAACTTGTGTCCTCTGTAGCACTCCCCTCACCCTCTGGCCCACTGTGTCCCTGGGTCTCTGTGATGACAGGAGCGGAACCGCTGTGGCCATCTGTTTCCCTGCCTGGGTCGCCCCTTTCTTCTTCGCTCGCCCTGGATGATGCTGAAATGACATATACAACCGGTTAATTGAATCTGTGTAAACACAACTGAACTTTGATCACAAAACAATTCCCAAGTTTACAGATTTCGCATGCCTTATGGCATCCAATCTTGGATTCACCATTAGCATGAGCCCATGCATGTATGCAACATAATCTAAAAACATTTTGTCACAACCTCAGATAGCTCCTAACTCATGTATGAACTTGTCTCTACCCCATCATTATGCATCTCTTGGACCAGTGTTACCCCTTCAATACTTTGGCCTTTGTAGTTCGGAATAGCAAATTGATGTACACCAAACAGGACACCTACCAAAACACCTTAGTACAGTGTCTCCACAAGGCCCTAAAGTCTGCATACATTTTCCAAACGTGCAATATGAATCAATGGGAGTCAACAAATACTGCAATGTTGCACCAATAGTAGCATAAACTGAAAGCAGTTAGCCTTTCTATGTGAATTTGATAATGTAGAACACTCACTCCATTTGTTTCTGAGACGCCATTGTTTGAGACGACATGGGGAGAAATCAGGTGATGTGTACGCGCTTGTTGTAAACTTTGATGTGTGTTTATTGAACCCCTGATCCCGGTGGACCTGGAGGTCGATATTATCTATGTACCTCTTTTCGGTTTAAGCTGTTACCTTCTCTCTTTCGTTATATACCTTTGTTCTCTTACATCTGAAAGAGAAACTTTCTTTGAGTTGTGGATACATCTTTGCTCTTATATATCCCTGTCTGTGAGGCATTTTCATCATTTATAGTGATTAGTAATTTTGCTCTGGATGTACCCCTCGTTGTCCTGGTTTTATGTTTTATGTTTTTTGCACCCTGAACAGTGGTGGCTGGTGACATTTGAAAGAGGTGGGCTGTCACGAGTGAGCGTAGAGAGCGAGCCTGACAGTCACAAGGAGGGTTCAGGGGGTTCTCCCCCTGGGAACGTTTCGAAAAAGAAGTGGGCAAATGGTAAATTTTTAAGCAAATTTGAGAAAGTAACAAGGTTTATAAAGCAATTGTGAAAGTGTAGACTTAAAATATTGAAACACATAAAATTCTCCATATATTACTGAATTAAAATCGTGTCTCCTATCAGTTTGCTACAGATCAAGCTGCACAGCACATTTGCTAACTCCCTGGACTGGTCACGAGAGCAGACTAGTGTGCACCCAAGAATTAGCTTTTGATGCATAGACCTTATAGTGCCCCAGGATTCAACAATCTTTGTTGGGGCTCGTTAATGAGCCCCTCGCTATCACCCTCCAACAGTGCCTCTCATCTCTCCATAGCCCCTCTCTCACATGCATTTCCTTTGTTTTATAGCACCGTTCATACCAGTGTAGGGTCTTGGAGCACTTTACATCACACACAAATACAGAGACAATGAGTCATACATGTGTAAATCAGTGTATAGAAAATATTACATAAGACAAAGGGACTACAAGGTGTAGGATTCACGTCATCCATACTGGTAGGCATGGGGCGTGGCTAAGGAGCCGATGAGGAAGGAAGCGTGAGCTCGGAGCTCCGCACCGACCCCACCAATTATCCTGAATTAAGAGCTGCTTTCCACACTGGGAGGGTCCACGCTTGGTGCTGCTGGCTCTAAGAGCCTGGCATGGAGATCCTGAGCGGGACAGACCCCCGCGGCCAGTGGGAGACCGATCGACAAGAGACGCCGGACCCGGGCTCCTCCAAGATGGTGCCGAATGCGGCAGATCGGAACTCCTAGCGCGGCCGGGAGAGGGCGTGGAGGAGGACCCTGGCAGATCACCGGAGTGGCGGCGGAGTGCAGACCTAACGACCTGTGAGTTGAAAGGACCGGACCGCCGAGGGCGGCTCTCCTGGAGAACTGCGAGCAGGCGAGTGGTGTGGAGAGAGGGGAAGAGACGCAGAGCGGCCTGAACAGATTCAGGAGAGCGGGAGCCGCGGGAAACAGGCCTTGCATCCCCCGATCGCGGCGCGCCCTGCGGCTTCTGATAGTGCAGCCGGGAGTGAATTGGATCCCCATTTCGGCCGCGCTGGAAGGCGGAGGGGGGACGCCATCTTGGGCCGCGCTGGAGGATCTGGGCTGGAAGAAATCGGAAGACGGAAGCGGGAGGGGCGTCACCCGAAGTAGGGCTGGCTTGGTCCTCGGGGCCTCTCTATGGGGAGCGGCGCGGCTACTGAACTGGCACAGCGACGGAGCATACTGACCAAAGGGGCAGAAGAACTTGATGGGTGGAACGCAGTGCTGGGGTATGCACTCCTCTCCGTGACACTCGCGAGCTCGCTGACGCCCGCCTAACGCTGCACTGGCTAGAGGTGAGGAGAGGGGCACTGGGGAGGCCGCGCTGAGCAGAGGGAGTCCAGCGCCCTGCCCTGAACACTACTAACAGTTTGGGGGCTCGCCGCTCGCTGTGGAAACTGCCGCTGGGGCTGCGGGGACCTGGCTTGCGCCCTGTGGACACTCTCTGGGGCCCGCGGCTTGCTTGGACGTAGCGCAGAGATCCTTGAGAGATTGGACAACAGACCTGGACCCTCATTAGACATGGGGAAACCACGGGGGAAGTAGAGGGGAGCACCCCCAAGCCCGGAAGATGCCACCATGGACAACGTGACGCAGGAGGTCGTGGGGTCACAATCTGGGACTCTACCGCAGCAGCAGGTGGATCAAATATTAAAAGCCATCACTGACACGAAGGACGCTCTGCAGCAGGATATCGCCCAAGTAGCACTGGGGCTGGGTCTTCTCCGCACAGAACATGCCAAGCTGACTGATCGAGTGAAGCAGACGGAAACGACATTGAAGAGTCTCGAGCCGACCCAGGTGGCACTGACGGCCCAGATGGGAGATGTCACGCACCGCCTGCAGACACTGGAGCGGAGGGCCGAGGATGCTGAAGGCCGCAACCGTAGAAACAACATACGGGTGGTGGGACTGCCGGAGGGAGTGGAGGGGGCCAATATGATTGACTACCTGGAGGCTTGGCTGAGGACTGAGGTCGCACCGGAGGGCTTGTCTCCCTTTTATACGCTGGAGAGAGCCCATAGGGTCCCGGCTCGCCCGTTGGCGCCAGGGAGACCTCCTAGACCAGTAGTGGCACGGTTACTTCACTACAAAGATAGAGACTTGCTGCTGCATAAAGCGCGCTCAGCTGGCCCCTACAAGGTGGACAACAGTAATGTCTCAATATTTCCGGACTACACCTTCGAAGTCCAACGGCGCCGGTCATCGTTCCTAGAGGTAAAGAAGGCCCTACGGGATGCAGGCGTACAATACTCACTGATGTTCCCCGCACACCTGAGAATAATGCTGGATGGCAAAACCCATTTCAACGATAGCCCCGAGGAGGCTTGGGCCTGGTTGGAGGCTTACAGGGCGGGCACGGGGGCGCTGGACATGAAGGAACAGCACCCCCGCAGATCACAGCGGGTCAGACGGAGGCGAGTTGGCCAGGGGCGACCCTCGCTGACCCAGGTGGAGGTTGAGAGATCAGCGGCGCTGCAGGCGGTGTCGGAGATATCGCAAGAAAGACTTTCCCCGTCACTGATGGATACGAACTCGGAGAAGGGCTCTGCGGGCATTGACTCGGAGGGGACAGAAATGGGAAGCCTCCCGCCACCGCATGTCACACCTGGGACAGCTGACGAGATTGTAGATGCTTAGGGAAGTGGGGTGATGTGGTGGAGCCCTTTGGTTGGCTCTCTTCCTAGTTCGTTCTTCCACTATCAATGTCCTGATCCGGCGAGCGACAGGTAATGAAAAGGCCGGGGGGTGGGTCCTGCCTTACATGGGCCTAGATATGAAACGACTGTCATGGAGCTGGGAGGCCTCCGAGAAATTGGGGCCCAATCCATAGTGGGGTAGCGGAGATCGGTAAAGGTGTGACAACAGCCTTGGTCTTCTTGGCACTTGGCTATCTCCCCGTAATATTTGATTAGTCGTTCCTCAGTAGTTACTGGGGGAAATAGTTTATTGGTTAGTTTGGATGGGAACTAGAGTTTTAGTGCCTGTTCTGGGGCGGGGTTGTTGAGGGGAGGGGTGAGGTTTCTGTTGGGGAGGGAGGGGATCTCGGCGTGTCCAATGGGAGATTGCAGTTAAGCGTAGGATTTAAAGGATCACATGGGGGCATTACTTGATCTGAAGTGCATGACATGGAATGTTAGGGGGTTACACACAATGCAGAGGTGCCACAAGGTCCATGCTTATATGGTACGTAGAGGGGTTCAGATTGCTTTTCTCCAAGAAACACACATTGACCGTGCTGAGGGATTAGCACTGCAACGCAGATGGAGGGGGCAAATTGTTTGTACTACATATTCTGCTTTTGCACGGGGAGCGCTGATATGGGTCAGGGCGGGGGTCCCATTCCAACCACTGCAGACCCAAGTAGATCCTGAGGGGAGACACGTGGTGGTGGCGGGCCGCCTTAACGGTAAAGACGTGACGTTGTGCAGCGTATATGCACCCAATGCGGAACAAGCGGCCTTTTTTGCTCGCCTATCGGGGAAACTGGCGCCATATTTGATTGGCCCGGTAATTATGGGGGGGATTTTAATTCGATAGTAGACACCACCATGGATAGATCTCACCCCCCACTGCCGGAGGCACCCACACATAGAACTTCCAAAATGCGACGGGATTGGCAGGAGAGGTGGGGACTGGTAGATGCCTGGCGTGTGTAACACCCCAGCGAAAGGGATTATTCTTCTCGGCGCTGCATGACTTGCATGTGCGATTAGACGCAATACTGTGTACACCAGATGTATAAGCCAAGGTGGAACACAGCGAATACCTATCGAGAACAATATCTGACCATAACCCGTTATTATTGAGAATCAAGTGGGTCCAGGAGAGACCAGTAGTGCCGACTTGGAGACTGCGCCCAGAGGTGCTAGAAGACCAGGTCTTCCGTGCAGAGGTTGGAACGGGTATTACACAATACTTTGAAGAGAATGAGGGCACGGCGTCATCATTGGCAATTGAATGGGATGCCTTTAAAGTAGTACTGAGAGGGCTATGTATTACTAAAATGGTGGGGGTCCGGAAAACGTTACTGCAAGAAGTGGACGAGGCAGAGCAGCGCTTGCAAACCACGGAGAGAGCCCGGCCTGAGTGCCCTGATGGTCAAGGCGAAGTCTCGGACGCTAGAGAGGCGGTGGCAGTGCAGGTAGAGAGGTTGAGATGTTTTGACCATAAAAAATACCTGGCACGTGCCCACGCGGAATGGGATAAAGCCAGCACCTTGTTGGCGTGGCTGGCTGATCCGGCCCCCCGAGGTACACCCATACTAGAACTGAAGACCCCGGCGGGAGATTCAGTATACACTCAGCTGGAAATTAACGGGCAGTTTCTGGAATATTATACAGAGCTTTATCGGAGCAAGTTGCAGGTTAGTGGAGACGACATAGGGGAATTCCTGACAGACATAGGAACACCACAGCTTGAGAAGGCGCAGGCGGACGCGCTAGGACAAGAGATTACGCAGGGAGAAATTCGGACCGCGATAAAACACATGGCGCGCAATAAAACGCCGGGTATGGATGGGTTACTGATTGAGTTATATTCAACCTACGTTGATATATTGGCCCCTAAGCTGCAGGCAGTTTTTAGAGCAGCAAAAAAGGGCGGGGTACTGCCGGCCTCTACTCGAGAGGTGATTATTATCCCACTGCTGAAACCTGGGAAGAGCCCCTCAGACAGAGCAGCATATCGGCCCCTATCCATGCTCACATCTGACTATAAAATATTGAGCAAAATTCTCGCAACTAGATTACTACCACATATGGTACAATTGATACATTGTGATCAAGCGGGATTCATCCCGACGCGGAATACTGCTGCTAGTATACGACGCCTGCTCCGCGTATTGGGGGAGGAATCTTGTCAGACTGCCTCCGCTGCAATACTGTCGGTGGATATTGAAAAGGCGTTCGACAGTCTGGAATGGCCGTATCTGTTTAACGTTATGCGTGCATTTGGTCTTGGGGATGCCTTTGTGGGGTGGACTGAAACACTATATAGATCAGCGACAGCCCGGATTCGGACCGGGACTCAGGTCTCCTCCTCTTGTTTAGTGGAACGAGGGACACGACAGGGGTGTCCACTCTCCCCATTGTTATTTGCGCTAGCCATAGAGCCATTGGCGGCTCACGCTAGGTTAGGGAGACATTACACGGGATTGGGCCTGCGCGGGACTCAGCAGTACATCTCACTCTATGCTGATGACTTGCTTATGTTTCTCTCGGATACAAGGGAGGCATTGGAGGGTGCAACAGCCCTCCTACGTGAATTCGGAGCGGTTTCAGGCCTCGGAGTGAGCTGGGCGAAGTCCTGCCTGTTCCCGGTGGTTCCGCCGGACGGTGACCTTTCCACCACCAATGGCATAAGGTGGGAGCCCCACTGCCTGACGTACCTGGGCACTAACATCTATCATGCGACTGCGGACATCCTGGAGGGTAATATTGGCCGGGCTGTGAGGGGGCTCCGGCGCAGCTTTTCATTTTGGAGCACTCTGCCACTCTCAGTAGCAGGCAGAGTGGCCCTCCTGAAGATGGTGGCGCTCCCCCGCTTGTTATACTATTTCAGGACATTGCCGATCTGGATTCCAGGATCGATTTTTAGACAACTTCGCAGTATGATTGGCGGGTTCCTATGGGCAAATGGTAGAAGGCGGGTTGCTTTGAACACGATGATGCGCCCGAGGGCAGATGGGGGACTAGCAGTACCAGACTTCGAATTATATTATTTAGCGGCCCAGCTACAGTGGCTCACACAAGCGGTGGCGCTGGAGTTTAGGGGTCCAGACAACTCTGACGGACGCTGGATTCCGCGTCACGTATTGTCTTCTATCATCCTTCGGCAACAGATGCTTCTTGGGACGCTGGCTGGAGAGATACGGACGATGAGACTTTGCTGGGACCGGAGTCAGCGCAGGGCCGGGCGTGCAGGTCCATATGTACCGGAGATACCGCTGGGGATGTGCAGTGCACTTCCGCATGGGGGTGACTGGGCAGCTCTTTCCGAGTGGGAGACTGTGGGAATCCAGGTGTTGGGGGATCTATATGAGGATGGCGTCCTGGTGCCCTTTCAGACTCTGCGAGACAGATATGATCTCCCCCGCGGGGATTTCTTGATCCATTCAGCCCTAATATCGGCAATACAGCGTTATTGGAAGGGGGGCCTGTCTGAACCGGAGACGGCGCCGACGTGCCAGTATGTGGTTATGGCGGCGGGGACCTAAAAGGCAATAACATGCCTTTATAGACACATGATGGGAGAGGGGATAGAACCGCTGAGTAACTTGCAGAATAAGTGGGAGGCGGACTTGGGAAAGGAGATCCCTGAAGCGACATGGGCCCAACTGGTTAGGAGAGCGTGGAAGAGTACCCGGAATGCCAGGTTTCAATTAGTTCATTTCTTCATACTGCATAGGGCGCGTATCTTACGCCGGCCAGAATTAACAGGTATTTTATAACGGACACCGCTAAGTGCCCACGATGCAGCCTAGAGGGGGCGGCATTTGCTCATATGATGTGGGACTGTCCACAGCTAGGAACGTATTGGGAGGAGGTGGTCAACCAGCTCTGTGAGCTTACGGAACGACGAATAGAGTCAGATATGAAAAATTTGACATTTGTACTTGTAAAGCGCACTTATACCCCCAAAGGGGTGTCCTGGCACTGAACGCATACCGCTGTGGAACCCTTCCTGGCTTTTCCCTGTGAAATGTCCACTCCTGGGCACCCCCAGGGTGAAGCCAGGCATCCCAGCGCTGTTGGGGCCGTTGTGGAGATTAAGCAAGCTATTGCCCAGAGTTGCAGAGTGGGACCCATGATTAGAATAGGCACCGAGGCGAGAATTATCAGGTCCGAGGAAATTGAGCCCAAGACCCGCTGAGGCAGGAATTGACCCCTGGTCCCGGGCCAGATCTCTGCATCAGGGTCTGCCGCTCTAACCATTGAGCCACACTTCTCCACTGTGAAGGGCACATGTTTACTTCATTGGTTCCCCCACACAACTAAAACGAAGATAACGAGCAAGTTTATAGACCTGGGGCTGTTGTTGGCCAAAAGGGATATTACAGCACACTGGAAGGCGGCACAAGGCCCCAACATCAAGAGGTGAAAAGTGGAATTGCTTAAATGGGCCACGGCCGAGAGTACAATCCGACTACAGTCTGCCAGGCGAGTTAATAATGAAAGGGCATTGGAGGCCGCAGGGGCCTGGGAGGCAATAGTGGTGGCGCTGCTGACGCAGGGGGCGGACTCGGCTGCGAGCTCCATGCTAACTCTGCGGGAGTTACTGCCCTGAGTCCGGGAGGGCACTTGGAGGTTAGCAGTTCCTGCTGAAACTCAGCTATTGAAGCAAACGGAACGTGAGGTTAGAGAGTGGACCACTAGCATTGGCATGTCGGGTAATATTGAGAGGAAGGCTGCAATGTGTTACATAGAATGCACACCAAGAGACACGCCGAGGGAGATGTGGGAGGGCCGGGAGGGTAGGGAGGGTTGGGAGGGAGGTGGGGGGGGAGGTTGACACCTAGTTTTTAAATTAATAGCGACACTTGGTTCACGTGGAGCGGCCGAACCCCGATTGCTGAACAATGATATCCTATAATCGAACTGTGGGCGATTACACAGAGAATGTGAGGAGAGTACCGAGCAAGGGGAAGGCCACAGATGCGAGGATTACTGAGAGACTATAATCCTGTGTTTTTTTGATCATTGTTGTGCTGGAAAGTTAATAAAAACAAATAAAAAATAAAAAAAACATCCATACTGGTAGGCATTTTTTAAGAATGCTTCACTTGGTAAAATAAGGAATAACATTCATGTCTGAGAATAGAGAAAACACATTTGTATGCATAGAACAGGTGGTAAATCACTGCACGTTTTTTGTATGATCAGAGACAGCACTGCACAAACACATACTTTAGATACACGTATACGCACACTTTGAAAGTGAAATGCAATTAGAAACATGGTCTGAGGACCAGCAAATGTAATGCCATGCACATAGAGTGGTGTGCAGGTGCGGCTAGGCAGAAGCCAACATACACAACACACCCACGGATGTAGAGGCACCAGCCATGCAAACTAAAAGCAAAGCAGGTGTGAAAACCCTTTCAGAGATCCTTGCACGCGTACGTGCACACACTGAATGGCGCACATTCCTGGGACCACTGACACTGTAACTGTACCACACACGGAAAATGTCAACAATCAGTAGTGTGCAATGTGCATACACAGCAAAATGCAAGTACAGTGGCACACATCGAGTCACTGGTACATACCCACATGCATGAACGCAGTCATGTATACACAAATTGCCCCACAATAAACCATAACAGTAACGTAAACGGACCCTGCCAGACCTACGTCTCTAAATTTCCCCATCACTTACCTAAAGATTGTGTGGGGGTAGGGGTACAAAACAGCACCCCCGGGGTTGGTCCTAAACCTCCTGACCCTACATCCTCTCCCTTTTTCTGGGTGGGGAGGAGGTACTGTGGAACTTGGAGCCCCTCAAGGGAGGTGGCTTAGTTGCCCTCCATGGGGGCCGGCTGGTGTTGCCACCCCGCGCTACAATCACAACTGTGTAATATACTTCAAAACCCTCCCTCGGGTCAACAAAAATTGTACATTAAAGCCCCCTGCCAGCCAAAATTCAGAAAAAATGAAGATGCATTTCCAAAATCAAATGGCAACAAATACTCGGGGAAAAAAATGTTGTTGACCAAAATGGCCCAGTTCAGAGCTCACCTATGTCTCAAACCTGCTGTACTTGATTTTGTCCTCTTGCTTGTTATCAATTGTGTCCACCAAATGTTGATGTGCTCACGATGTCCTCATTACCAGATGCCATAACGTATGTGAGTAAAAGCTTCTCAACGACACCTGCTCAGGATTTTGCGAAGTTTTCAAACTATTTCTCAACAGAGCTGGGTGATTGGCAGGTGATCAGAGATTGTCTGTCCTTCGGCTCTCATGTGCCTCAATCCTTCCAATGCTTTCATTGCACAGGAGATCGTGGAAAGTGCCACTCCTCAGAAGGCTGAGGTGGGGGTTCAGTAGGGCTCTGGCTGACACAGGTCACCCCAGCCCCTATGGTGGACATTAAGGCAGGATGATTTAGTCAGCAATTTCTTCTGGACTACTGACTGTCAGGACGCTGTTTCCCTTCACTACATTTCCTGTTGGGTTCAGCCAGAGGCCCAGGAAGACCCCTCCTTATCGACGCCAGAGGAGCGGAGGGAACTCAGCCCCTCCCAAACTGCAGCAAGAGGCGTTAAGCACACATGGATTGGTTACTGCAGTTGTACCGCAAGTCCTGGCCAATCCAGACGCCGTTCTCTTGCTGAGAGCACCATCAGGACTTGATCAAGCAGGGGAAGCCAACACTCACCCTGAGCACTGGGACTTGCGGCTGCCCAGCCCCCTCCTCCTACCATGCACAGATGGTGACAAGCCTCTAGTGAGCATGTCAGGCTGGTCGCGAAAAGGCAGTCGGCCAACCTGACATGCACACTTTGAAGTGCGAGTGTGTGTAGAGGACCAGGGTGAGCCTGGATTGTGTATTGTATATATTAGCCCTGCTCACTCATCACTAAGCAACCAGGCTCGTGAAAAAATGCACAGTGCCGCGGCGGAAAATAAATATTTATTTGTACATTTATTTACATTAAATTAAGGGGCTGGGGGGAAAATAAAGGGGGTCAACGCCCCAACGCTTAAATATAGGAGCCGCCACTGGCCCTGAAGAATGTGTGACCATGACTTTAGGTCTTCACCAAAACGTGCGTCGGCACACTGCTAGGAAAGAAGACGCGAGGACTATGATACTCGCTGGATGATATATAATTGAAGTATTTTGATAATTTTTCACATGTTATGAATGTATGTAAAATAATTTAGAGTGAAACAACTCATCTCTTTCTATGTAGAGCAAATAGTATTCTTTAGTTGTTTTGTTATTTATCATATTTTGCTGTCTTGTTTTCATGGTTTTTGCAATACTGAATGGCTTTTAGATAGAGAATGACAGTGGCGTGAGTGCTGGTATTTAGTGTGTTTTTTCCAGAGCTTGTGAGACTTCCTTTTGCTTTTCTTTGTGTATATAAACTTTGAGATATTTGACTGTTTTATGCCAATGGATGTATTTGTATTTACATGAATATGATTACAATAAATACAATTTATTGATGAGAACTATGACATTGAAATTGATGGTTTTCCATGGTTTTTAAAAATTATTGTAATGAATATATGTATATATATATTCACTGAAAAACCATAGGTTTTAGGGACAGTTATAGTTAGTTGGACATTTCACTCGTACAAAACCCGTGAAATTCCCCCGTTATAGTTAGTTCAGCTAACTATAACTCGCGCCCCCGCAATGCACTGCTGATGATGTCACATATTACATCACTCATGACATGGTCAGTGACATCCTGAAGGTCCCTGGAGTCCAACCATGTACTTCTAAAAAGCGCCACAGAGCTGCGTTGCAGAGAGGTGTAAAAGGGGCGTGGCCTCTGTACACCTCTCTGCAACGCAGCCCCTGGTGCATACTGGAGGTTCCTGGTGGGCTAGTTGGCCCCAGGGACCCCCAGTATTCAAGGGGATTACTTCCCCTTCTTAAAACGCGCCAGGGGGCGCGTTTGCAGAGTACTGCAGGGAGGGGGCGGGGCCTCCGGCACGATGCCGGTCGTTTTTTTTTTCTTGTTTTTTTAATGGGAGGGGGCTGCGTGGCCCCCTTCCCTTGGCCACTTTGGCCCCGGGGACCCCATCCCCCTTGGCCTGAGCATTTTTTTTTTTTTAAATAAAAAAATAAAAACGGAAGGAGGGCCGCGTGGCCCCCCTTCCCTGGGCCTGTATAGGCCCCGGGACCCCATCCCCGGGGCATGCCCTCAATTTTTATTTTTTTATTTGGAGGGGCTGCGTGGCCCCCTCCTCAGGCCATTTAAGGCCCCGGGACCCCATCCCGGGGCCGGCCTTGCCCTTTTTTTATTTTTTATTTTTTATAATTTGGGGAGGGGGCTGCGTGGCCCCCTCCCTGGCCACTTATGGCCCCGGGACCCCATTCCCCGGGGCCTGGCTCTCGTTGGGGACTGTGGGGGGTCCCCAAACCCCACACAGTCCCGCCGGCTCCCGTGTCCTACGGGAGCCGACAGTCTTTCTCACATGGGGAGCAGCTAACATGCTGCTCCCCATGTGAAAAGTATTTGCTTTGGATATTAGGCGAGAGCAGGTTTCCTGCTCTCGCCTAATATCCAAAGCAAGTTTGCTATGAGAGGACGGGAGCCGCGAGGCTCCCGTCCTGTCATTGCAAACAGCAGTGTCCCGGGGTAGGCACCCCGGGACACTGCAGGAGCCGGCCCTGGGGGTGGCGGTCCCCAGGGCCATCAAGGGCTCCAGGAGGGGGCCGCGCGGCCCCCTCCCAACTATTTCACAGCCCCGGGGAGGTGGTGGTCCCTGGGGCTTTGGGGTCCGTAACGGACCCCCATATTCAAATGTTTAGTGCCCCGGGAGGTGGCGGTCTCGGGCGTGTGGGGGCTGGAGCCCCCACACAGGTCAAAATTATTTTTTAAAAAGAAGCCCCGGGGGTGGCGGTCCCGGGGCTGCGGGAGGGCAAAGAGCCCTCCCGCACCATTATTTTCTTAAGCCCCGGGGGTGGCGGTCCCCGGGGCCTGGGGGCCTTAGAGGCCCCCACATTAAATTTAAACCCCCTCACCATGCCCCGGGACTTGGCCCACCCGGGGCAATTGACATCGAAGCGCGGGAGACCGCGCTTCGATTTTTTCCGGCAGGATCCGCGCTCCCTGAGCGCATCCTGCCGATTTTTTTTTTTAAAAAAAATGCTTTTTCTACCCAGGGGTCCTTGTGGGACCCCTGAGAAGACCTAGGGGTCAGGGTGTTTCTACCCTGCCCCCTTTGTGCGTTTTGTGCACTTTTTTACTGCTTTCTTGTTCCTCGGTTCTACCGAGGAACAAGATGGCTGCCAACACTTCCTGGTTTGGAGTGTTGACAGCCAATTAGCAGACAGCTCGTGATCGGGAGGGTGCGCGAATCCAACGCGGCCATAGATATATATGTGATTTTCCTTTTGATTTTCTCAGGAACTACTGAACGGATTTACACCATTTAACAAAAGGGTTTTTCTGAACCAAGAACTACCTCTTTGCCAAATTTGGTGTAATTCCGTTCAGCAGTTCGGGCTGTAGCCGTGTCTAAAGTTTCCTATGGGAAAATGAATGGGGAAAACACGTTTGGGACCCCTTTTTCTCGGCCCCGCTTGACGAATCACCCCGAGACTTTCAGGGTAGGAGCGGACCGGAGCGGGCCATAAAGTTTGAAAATTTCGCGAAGATTCGTCAACCGGCAAGAGAGTTATTTCAAATAGAATGTCGCGGATTTCCTATGGAAAATAGGTCCTAACTATAACTATCTACTGGCGACCGCCAGTAGATAATATATATATATATATGTATATATATATATATATATATATACATATATATATATATATTATCTACACGGACCATGCCGGCTCCCAGCGTCCTGCGGGAGCCGGCATTGCTTTTCCACATGGGGAGCTGCTAACATGCAGCTCCCCATGTGGAAAAGCAATTGTCTATGGTCCGTGGGGGAGTTGGGGTCCCCCCACGGACCCCAAAGGATAGGGCCAGCCTCGGGGGATGGGGTCCCCGGGGCAAGTAGTGGACCGAGAGGGGGGCCACGCGGCCAAATTAGAAAAAATAAATAAAAAAATTTAAAAAGGCCGGCCCCGGGGGATGGGGTCCCCGGGGCCTAAGGAGGCCTGAGGAGGGGGCAACGCAGCCCCTCCATGAAAATAAAAATAAAAAAAGGTGGCCAATGACCCGGGGATGGGGTCCCCGGGCCGAATTGGCCACGGGAGAGGGGCCCACGCGGTCCCCTTCCCGTTCACATTTAAAAAAAAAAAAAGGGGGTCAGGCCCTGGGGGATGGGGTCCCCAGGGCCCAAAAGAATTAAAATGAAGGGGGCCACACAGCCCCCTTTAAAAAAATCCGGCATCGCGCTGGAGGCCACGCCCCCTCCTTGTCAGCACTCTGCAAACGCGCCCCTGGCGCGTTTGCAGAGGAGGAACAATTCCCCTTGAATACTGGGGGTCCCTGGGGGCCAACTAGCCCACCAGGAACCTCCAGTATGCGCCAGGGGGCTGCGGTGCAGAGAGGTGTTCTGAGGCCACGCCCCTTTTTACACCTCTCTGCAACGCAGCTCTGTGGCGCTTAATGGAGGTAGCTGGTGGGCTAGTTGCACCCCAGGGACCCTCAGGATTCAACGGGAGTTAATCCCCCGACTTAAAACGCGCCACGGGGCGCGTTTGCACAGTGGTGAAGGGAGGGGGCGGGGCCTGAGGTGACACGTGTGCAAACAGGCCCCGTGGCGCATTTTAAGATAGGGAATTAAATCCCCTTCAATCCTGAGGGTCCCTGGGCGCATACTGGAGGTATCTGGTGGGCTAGTTGGCCCCTAGGGACCCTCGGGATTGAGGAGGAATTAATTCTCCAACTTATAACGCGCCACAGGGCGTATTTGCAGACATGTCACCTCAGGCCCCACCCCCTTCCTTCACCATTGTGCAAATATTGCTCTAAAATCAGCCGAAATACGAATTCCGATTTACTCACCTGTTATCAGGAGAGACCACAGTGCTGCATCTTTGAGCCCAGTACTGATCCTGAAAAGTAATTTTAACCGTACTTACCAGTAACTTGAATTTCCTTCCATAGGCTAACATTGACTGGTTTCACTTGGAAATTCTTCTAAGTGTGGAGTTTTGGAACTTTATAATATTCCTCTAAAATCAGCCGAACTACGAATTCCGATTTACTCACCTGTTATCAGGAGAGACCTCAGTGCTGCATCTTTGAGCCCAGTACTGATCCTGAAAAGTAATTTTAACCGTACTTACCAGTAACTTGAATTTCCTTCCATAGGCTAACATTGACTGGTTTCACTTGGAAATTCTTCTACGTGTGGAGTTTTGGAACTTTATAATATTCCTCTAAAATCAGCCGAACTACGAATTTCGATTTACTCACCGGTTATCAGGAGAGAACCCAGTGCTGCATCTTTTAGCCCAGCACTGACCCTGAAAAGTAATTCTAACCGTATTTACCAGTAACTTGTATTTCCTTCCATAGGAATCCATTGTCTGGTTTTCAGCAGAAAAGTTTCAAAGTGTCGATTTTCACAAACTACAAATATTCTTTAAAAATCGCCTGTATGACTTAAACGCATTCTTTCAACTGTTTACAGGGAGATGCACCAGTGCTGGATCCAGGATCCACCACTGAGTAAGAAAAAGTAACGATAACACTACTTACCTGCTAAGTGAATTTCCTCCCATAGGATAACATTGGTGATTCTATGTGAAAAAGTTTCTAAGTGTCAACTTTTAAAATACAATAATATTCCTTAAAAATCACTACTGTAACCAAAACGCTTTTACTCAACTGTTTACAGGAGATGTCCCAGGACTGAATCTAGGATCCAGTCCTGTGGTTAGAAAAAGTAATCTATAAAGTAACTAATTGCATTTAACTAGAAATTCACATTGAGCTCAATGTTGCATTGTGTTTGAAATTGTGTTGCCCATTGCAACAACTGTAACTACTGTACTTAAAAGTCTATTGCCTATTTGCAAAGTATTTAAACTAAAGTAATTCATTCTGAGAAAGTATATTTTGTAATGTAATGTATAATGTAATTACAATGTAATTTAAAAAATAAAATATGTAAAAATAAATAGTTTTAAAAATGTAGTAAATCAGTATCAAAAAATAAATATAACAATTAATACATTTAAAAATTGTCATTTACAAAACCTTTGAAATTCACTGAAAAAAACCATAGGTTTCAGACATGTTATAGTTAGGAATTAGCATTTAAAAAACCTTTGAAATTCACTGAAAAAACCATAGGTTTCAGGCACGTTATAGTTAGAAATTAGCATTTAAAAAACCTTACAAATTCACTGAAAAAACCATAGGTTTTAGGGACAGTTATAGTTAGTTGGACATTGCACTCGTACAAAACCCGTGAAATTCCCCCGTTATAGTTAGTTCAGCTAAATATAACTCGCGCCCCGCAATGCACTGCTGATGACGTCACATATTACATCACTCATGACATGGTCAGTGACATCACTGATGACATCACTGATGACATCTCAAATGACATCACTGATGACATCACTGATGACATCATCCACGTGATAATCTGATGCACCTCCTCACACCCTAATATAACCTTTGATACACTCACTCTAAATTACAGACTGCCATTCGCAAAACCATAGACACTCCAACACCAATAACTACATACCCACTCACTGATTCTTAGGTCTACACACACATCCACTCACTCACCCGTACAGTCACTCATACTTACGGTCACTCAGAACAGGACCATCATATGCACTCATACTCCTATATAGACACTCAAACAGCGCCACTCATCCATAGAGGTACTCACACACCTAGTCAGTCATGCAAATAATTAAACACACTGCCATTTACTCACCTGTACAGTTATACACACACCAGCTCACTTACTCATACAAATACTAGCACATTCTTACGCTCTTATACAATCACTGATACAAGCACACACTCATCCATACAGTCACTCTCACAATCACACACTCTCGCTTATAGCTATTTATATACTCCAACACACATATATACTGCCTTTCACATATGTAGTTACTCACACATGTACCACTGGGACATACATTCACTCACTAACACACTCTTACACACACTTACCCACCCATACAGTCTATCACAGATGCACTCTTGAAACCATCCACCCAGTGAATCACCCACTCACACATCTATGCACAGAGGCGCACACACCCCACCCACACAAACACTCAGGCACCCACACAGATACTCAGACAACCACAATAACTCATATAGACACTCATGTAGCTATTCACAAACCCATGCAGCCACTTACACAGCAATAGACAGACGGATACAGATATTCACCCAGTTTAGTCACTAACCCATGCATTCAGTAAGATATGTTTAATCACTCACTTATAGAGTTAGTCACGCACCTACTAAATCATCCATACAGACACTTATACACCCACTCATTCTTCAATACGCCTTTCCCTATATATATTAAACATATTTAAACTTTACAGAAACACACAGTCACTGGATGATGTCATCAGTGATGTCATTTGAGATGTCATCAGTGATGTCATCAGTGATGTCACTGACCATGTCATGAGTGATGTAATATGTGACGTCATCAGCAGTGCATTGCGGGGGCGCGAGTTATAGTTAGCTGAACTAACTATAACGGGGGAATTTCACGGGTTTTGTACGAGTGCAATGTCCAACTAACTATAACTGTCCCTAAAACCTATGGTTTTTCAGTGAATTTGTAAGGTTTTTTTAAATGCTAATTTCTAACTATAACGTGCCGAAACCTATGGTTTTTTCAGTGAATATATATATATATGTATATATATATGTATATATATATGTATATATATATATATATATATATATATATATATATATGTATATATATATATATATAGTGACTCCTAGATGACTGTCTAGCATCCCCAGGTTATGGCGAGATATTCTGCCGATTAAATAGACCAGGCGGGTTCCTTGTTTGCCTTGTGGAACACTCACTCCAAAACACTAAAGTATAAGCCTACTGTCAAAATTGATCAGTGAAATCAGTACTGAAGTACCTTAGCAATGTATCACATACCATATGCATACCTAGGATGTTGAAGACAGTCAGAAACACAAATTGGGGGGATTGATAAATGACTCATACAGCAAATCAACTTACATAGCCCCACAAACCTTCCCAATACACTTTAGTATAGAGCAAAATACAATATCACATTTCACTCCTAAATGCCTATATACATTTGTAAAGGAGTGAGACCTCATGCTAATCTTACACTCTAAACATTTCTGAAATAGTATTTCTTATGCTAAACACCTATTGGGATATGTATTGAATCAAATTTTGTTTGTGTAGGATCCCAAATTAACTATGTGAGGTTTGGTACATCCACTGCATCATAAGTGCCCAGTATGCTATGACAAATGTAAAAGGGCTACCATTTCATCATCCACGTTAGTGAAGGACCATCATACCTGACACAATAAAGACTAGTGGCCTATTTGGTACAGCTGTCCCCTATGACATCAAACAACTTGAGGTATATGTGGAGTTGAGGCAGACATGTGTCTGCTCAGAACAGCCCATTGGTTGTAGACAGGAATCATGTGGGATCCTATCCCAAAACCAATAGACAAAGCACATCATCATACACCTTGTACAAAACTTACAGCTTCACGAACTCTCCTTGTGCATTGGACATGGGGCACACTTAAGGTGGATGTGAAAAATCCTGGCTGTAACAAAAAATGGGTCATGTAACATGTGAAACTCTGAACAGAACTTACCCCCTTGTTGCTGCTGTTGGGCCTTCAACTGCCCATCAAGCTCTGGAAAGGCCCCCGCAAGAATGCGGGCCATTGGGCGGGGTTAGGTCAGGTGCAGCGCGCACCTCGCACACATTGGGAGGACTTCCCTAGCTGGACTTCTGTGACCTTCTGGGTCCAATGTCTTAGGTCCTCACACCTCTTGCAGCAATGGACGCTACGCTGCTTATAGACTGCAGGGTCTGCACCTTTCTGGCAATGGCCTTCCATATATCGCACTTCTGATGGGTGTTGACCAGTATGGATACAAGAAAGGAAAGCAAAACATTTTAATTGTGATTTTTCTGATTGTCTGTATTGCTGTCACAAACATTTTTTTTTACAGATATCAGTACCTTAACCCATGAGTCAGCATACATGTGTATTGTCACATGCTGACCGAAACCAATATCCTCAAACCCACTTTTGTTGTGCCGTGTTGCCCATCCTCATACCATGTCTTATTCTAAACATATCAAAGAATTGTAATGCTCGCGCACAACCTTGTTTTGAATTGAGTTTGGAGTAATTTTATGCACTTTAGGTGTGCTCCTGGGGTAGCGTTCTCTGGTCTAGGAACGTGCGAATAATCATTTAATGGTTGCATACCCTGTGTAGGGTGCGTCCCCCTGGGCACTATCTGTCCCCTGGTAGGGGTTATTTGGTTGAACACATTTTTTAATCCACAATTGGTGTCAATTGGTTGAATTTAATGTGTTTCCCACAATACATGAATTTAATATCTTCAATCCATGATTTTCAGTGTGTATTCACACACATTTATCCATAATACATTCCGAGACGAAGTTTTAAGTTTAGTATAAGTTCCAATGCATTTCGGGCTGATTGCCCTTCATCAGGGAACTACTCTGTAACATAAACAAAGTGTAAAATACAATGAGGAAACCTGTTTCAAGTAGTTAGTATTATTTAAAGAAAAGGCAAAAAGTTGCAAAAATTTGCATTGCTGTTATTTTAGTGTTCTCATTAGCCAGAAAAAATGGTACGTTTGTGACCATTATTAGCATATCGCTGGATATGGCTGTGAATGAGGGTGATATTAGCAATACTGATCTCTGGTGTTAGTAACTCTCTATAATCAGGTGATTACATGCTGTAAGTGCAGTATCTTCATTCATGTTCACGATGTGCGTGATGGGATTTAAGCGATTACGTGGTAAGTGCAGTAGAACCAAGTCGCGTTGATGTGTAATGATGGTGAAACCATCCGTTTAAACACGTGAACTACATTCATGCTCGCCAACGTGAGTATTAACATTCTTCTGTGGCAGTCAACCGTTTAGTGCCGAAGTGCAATATCATTTATAGAAGCTTCCGAAAGGAAAATAGTAGTGAAGTGATTAATGCCGTGTTGATGAATCCATACGTGAGGACGCGTGAGCTACGTGCCTGCTTGCAGACGTGATAGTTCAAAAGAATTATATTGAGCGATCACACATCTTAAACACTAAACAATAACCAATGACTTCTTGTAAAAGCTCAAAATAGAACTCATATGTACATGCTCGCAGACGCAAGTATTAAAAAGAATAATGTTTGGCGACCACACTTCTGAATATTAAACAATGAACGATAGCTTCTTTTAAAGCCTTAAAAGAGAACTCATAAATGTGAACCAGCCTGAACCTCATAAAAGAAACGGCTGTGCAAACAAGTTGCGAGTGAGTCATTGTTGTTTGATCGGCGAAATACTCAATGCTGTTCGGTACGAAGTGCCTAGCTAAAAAACATCTTTAACTAAATCAATACTGTCACATTCAAAACGGGCCCTTACTAATGTTAGAATACAAGGAGTTCTCAGTTTGGAGTCCCCTCGACGAGTGCAGCAAGCCGAGGGAACAGTGTATTCATGAGCGTCCTAGTGTAATAGTGCTCGATGTAGGACTAAACGTTGTGTGGTAAATATGGCGGCCATTTTGAAACGTGTTTATAATTGTAAAAAACTGTTGTAATCTGGTCCATCGTGAGGTTATGCCTAATGATACAAACGGAGAATTGTTGGCCAAACGCCTTAAGTCTATAACTGGAGGATACTGAATGTACACGTGAATAAGTTTCTAATTCCGCTCTCTAGCACGCAGCACACCAAATAGCCAACATGGCTTACGACGAAATATCCAACCTGACAGATTTACGGGCGGAGACGTTTGCGTTCGCAAATGAAGAAGCCTCCCGGATTTATGCTCTCATACATGAGGAAACCACTCAATCAACAACAAGCCGAAATAAGGAACAGAACATCAAACAGCTATTATACCTATCAAACTTGAAATCAATCAGCTGTTACATGCTAGCACGCTAATCAAGTATCATCGGGCCCAACGTATACCTAGAGGTCTGAGAATATCATTAAAACCATCTTTATGTAAGAACGCTCAGAAATTCAAGGATCGGTGGTAGGCAATCCTTAATAAATGCTCCCTCAACTTAATTCTGTTAATTATTGAAGAGTTGTCAAACATCCTGGAAGAACTCTCAAAACAAATCTTTACAGTAACGATGGAGCTCACTAATTCTATGTCTACAGACGATTGGACAAAAGTACTAGAGGATATCAATGAACAACTCACTAAACACTCCCAAGAAATTAATGAAAGAAAGATTCGCAAGTTCCGTAGAGATACGGTGGACTACAAATTGGGGGAGGTATATAGCTGGGCAGAGGTATATGCTAGGCGCAGACAAAATAAGCCCTATACACAGAACACGGAGACGACTTCTTCAGATAGTGATACCTCGAATACCGTCAGACAGCAACGAAAACCAGACATACAACCACCAACTGAACAACCACAAACATCTGGAGTTTGTTTTTTAGAAACAGGCCAAGGAGAAAGGGACGACCCAGGAGGGGCCAAAGAAAAAGAACATCCACAAACAAGGAGTATATCCGCAGGAACGAAGAAGGACAAGGGGAAGAAAACACAATTGAAGGAAACTTAGTTATAAACATCTCAGACTACAAGTTCAATGATTTTGAACTCAAAACCTTGCAGAAAGGTACTTCCTTTGTCCCTACGACACATACGAATTGTTTGTAGCTGGAAATCAGCTTGTTTAAATTGATGCAGAAAGTCCGACTCAGACATTTTTTCAAGAATGTACTTGAGGATCACCAAACCAATGGAGATGACCAACTACGTGGTTTAAAACCCCAAAGCACTTACATGGCACCAGTCAGCCACAAAAGCCTTGATACATTTGAGAACCTCGTCAAACAAGACATCTTAAAATTGAACTATTCCAGAAAAAACAAATCTAGAAACTTGACAAACAAAGAATTTAGCATCTTAAAAAACATAGCTAATAACCCAAATATTGTTTGTCAAAAAGCAGATAAAGGAGGTGCATTAGTGGTATTAAACACTTCACATTATGATAATGAAGTGGAAAAACACATTTCAGATGAATCCACCTACGCTAAACTCGAAAGCAATCCCACAAACAACATAGTTAGATTGTTGAAAGACATAGTGGGAAAGGCTCTTGACAACAGCATAATTGAAGAAAGAACCAAGAGATTTCTAGTACCCAGCAACCCAAAGAGCCCAACCATCTACATGGTACCTAAAATTCATAACGACTTACGACATCCACCATTCCGACCAATGGTGTCCACCAAAGGTAGCGTACATGAACCGGTAGGACAGTTTTTGGACCGATATATGCAACCAAGAGTAATCCAAATGATCACTTATGTAAAAGACACTACTGACTTTTTGACCAAACTTCATCAAATCAGTTTTGCTTCAGATGAATCTATCATACTCTGTACCATAGACGTCAAATCTTTATACACCTCTATTCCCCATCAACTTGGGATTGAAGCCATAGAACACGCACTCATGCAGACTGACTTGAGTCTGGATCTGCAAGTCTTTCTCATGGAACTCTTACACTTTACACTTTACCAAAGCTACTTCAAATGGAAAGAGAACTGGTTTCTCCAACTAACAGGTACTTCCATGGGCAATTGCGCCGCGCCGGCGCATGCCAACCTATTCATGAATAAATTTGAGGAGGATCACATCTTATCAAACCCCATCTGGAAAACACATGGTAAACTCTTTTTAAGATACATAGATGACATATTCATCTTATGGAACGTCTCTCACACAGTCCTGATACAAGCATTAACGGATCTGAACAACATCAACGAAAGAATACAATTTACCTTTGAGGTACAACAAGATCGTATCACCTTTCTAGATGTGGAAGTTATTAAAACGGAACACGGTTTCGAAACCGATATCTATAGAAAAAAAACAGATCGTAATAACACGCTCCACTTTAACAGCTTCCATCAACTATCGCTCAAAAATCACTTGCCCTTTTCACAGATGCTTAGAGTCAAAAGAATAGTGTCTAATCCACAAAGAGCAACCATACGCATTGAAGAGATGGAACAAAGGTTCGCATAACGAGGTTACCCTAAGTCTATCTTGGAACAAGCTAAACTTCGATGTCACAACAAGACTCGGAGTGAATTACTCCTGAAGGAAACTAAAACTGAACATAACAGCATGGTTATAGTATCCAAATTTTCCAATAAGAGTAGAGCCTTCGAAAGAATCATCAAACAACACTGGCCAATATTAACGCTAGAACCTGACTTTAAACAGTTGTTCACAGAAGCTCCTATATTCGCATACCAAAGAGGCAAAAATTTGGGAGAAATACTCAAAGACACCATCACGAAAGTACGACCCACTTATAAGGGGACAACACCATGTCACAATTGTAAGAACTGCAATAACATCATACAGGGCTTCATCATCACACATCCACGCACGGGTAACAACATCAAGCTCAACGTAACAGCCACATGCGACACCATGAACGTCATCTACATGTTGAAATGTCCGTGTTGAAAAATATATGTGGGCAAAACTGAGAGAAAAATAAAAACGAGGATAAATGAACATAAAAGCAACATACGCACCAAAAACTTGAAATCAGTGGTAACCAGCCACTTTATCGAATACAAGCACAATATAAGTCAATTGAAATTCCTGGTACTGGAGGTCATAACCAAAATCGAGGGAAGAGACAATAACAAGCACTTATTGAAAAGAGAAAACTTTTGGATTAAATTCCTTGAGGCCTTGAAACCACACGGAATGACTGATCGTATGGAATTCCTGTGCTACATATAATCGCTCCTTGATTGGACATTTGAAAACTTTCATGTCTTCACTTTCTATCTCATGTTTACTGACCTCTTTTAGTGAAGTTAGCACTCACATTAGGTTAAATTCATTTACGTGTCTACTCAGTATCTTTCGGTTATAGATTTACATTTGATTGGACATTTGAAAGCGTGGATTTCTGCACTTTCAATCTTATGTTTACTGACCTCGTTTAGTGAAGTTAACACTCACATCAGGTTAAATTTATTCACGTGTACGTTCAGTATCCTCCAGTTATAGACTTAAGGTGTTTGGCCAACAATTCTCCAATTGTATCATTAGGCATAACCTCACGATGGACCAGATTACAACAGTTTTTTACAATTATAAACACGTTTCAAAATGGCCGCCATATTTACCACACAACGTTTAGTCCTACATCGAGCACTATTACACCAGGACGCTCATGAATACACTGTTCCCTCGGCTTGTTGCATTCGTCGAGGGGACTCCAAACTGAGAACTCCTTGTATTCTATCATTAGTAAGTGCCCGTTTTGAATGTGACAGTATTGATTTAGTTAAAGATGTTTTTTAGCTAGGCACTTCGTACCGAACAGCATTGAGTATTTCGCCGATCAAACAACAATGACTCACTCGCAACTTGTTTGCACAGCCGTTTCTTTTATGAGGTTCAGGCTGGTTCACATTTATGAGTTCTCTTTTGAGGCTTTAAAAGAAGCTATCGTTCATTGTTTAATGTTTCAGAAGTGTGGTCGCCAAACATTATTCTTCTTAATACTTGCGTCTGCAAGCATGTACATATGAGTTCTATTTTGAGCTTTTACAAGAAGTCATTGGTTATTGTTTGGTGTTTAAGATGTGTGATCGCTCAATATAATTCTTTTGAACTTTCACGTCCGCAAGCATGCACGTAGCTCACGCGTCCTCACGTATGGATTCATCAACACGGCATTAATCACTTCACTACTATTTTCCTTTTGGAAGCTTCTATAAACAATATTGTACTTCGGCACTAAACGGTTGACTGCCACAGAAGAATGTTAATACTCACGTTGGCGAGCATGAATGTAGTTCACGTGTTTAAACGGATGGTTTCACCATCATTACACATCAACGCGACTTGGTTCTACTGCACTTACCACGTAATCGCTTAAATCCCATCACGCACATCGTGAACATGAATGAAGATACTGCACTTCAAGCATGTAATCACCTGATTATAGAGAGTTACTAACACCAGAGATCAGTATTGCTAATATCACCCTCATTCGCAGCCATATCCAGCGATATGCTAATAATGGGCACAAACGTACCATTTTTTCTGGCTAATGAGAACACTAAAATAACAGCACTGCAACTTTTTGCCTTTTCTTTAAATAATACTAACTACTTGAAACAGGTTTCCTCATTGTATTTTACGCTTTGTTTATGTTACAGAGTAGTTCCCT
Source organism: Calotriton arnoldi (assembly GCA_963921515.1). Classification (NCBI taxonomy): domain Eukaryota; kingdom Metazoa; phylum Chordata; class Amphibia; order Caudata; family Salamandridae; genus Calotriton; species Calotriton arnoldi. Next base: position 1,623,942 of record CAWUFW010003956.1, read on the forward strand.
GATGAAGGGCAATTGGCCCGAAATGCTTTGAAACTTATACTAAACTTAAAACTTCATCTTGGAATGTATTATGGATAAATGTGTGTGAATACACACTGAAAATCATGGATTGAAGATATTAAATTCATGTATAGTGGGAAACACATTAAATTCAACCAATTGACACCAATTGTGGATTAAAAAATGTGTTCAACCAAATAACCCCTACCAGGGGACAGATAGTGCCCAGGGGGACACACCCTACACAGGGTACGCAACCATTAAATGATTATTCTAAACATACTAATCCAGGCCTGTGACATAATTTAACCCAGGGGCCCCTACATAATCTGTGATGTGACCTATGTCTGATCAGTGCTAAAGATTGATAACAACTGAAGGATAAACATTCATAATCATGTCACAGTGAATAGTGTAGATAAGGGCCCTGCAGTATGGACATTAAAGTCCTTAACATGTGAGTCAAATGAGAAAAGTGTTAGTTCAAGAAATCAGGTAACTCTCCCTTTCAACCGTTGTCCATTTAAATGCATTTAGGGGTCTATTTCAAGCACACCTCACAATTTTAGCAGCAAAGATTTTATGTTCCTGACAGCTGTACCTCAGTGCTTCAGTTGTATGACCCTGTGACTCAGCCCCAGCATGGCCCATTATACTGACTGACACTGCTCATTGTCAGGCCTTGCTATCTGCAGCCTGATGATCATAATGTCACATGATCTACTTTTACATTCAAAGGGTCACCTTGTGCCCATCCAATAAGTCCCCTCACGGCAGTGTGGTACTCTGAAGGGGTCTGGGGGCTCACAAATTATATTGTGGAGAGGCCTGATCAAGGCTAAGTGGTTTGTGGGCCTATACACATAGCTAACATAATTCATTTTAGCTACTTTACAGAGCACATACATATCTCCAGTTGTGAAGAGCACAAATATGTTCCCCATTGACCATGGTGGTATTTGACAACATCTCACACATATATCAATCATGTACAAGCATAGATCTGTACACACAAACAAAATAGCATCTAGGGCTTATAACACATTACACATATCAATGGTGTGTATTCAACATTGCAGAGTGCTAACTATTCACTAACATCATATTCCTATGTCAGGACCACAATATGTGACACTTAACAGCAATCCCCACACTTCACTGTGGAACTCAAAGGGACAATGTAGCCTGTGTAAAAGGAAAATAGGCAGCAAGACAGATTCACATAGGTATTTCAGACACTGCTCCTCTGGTGAGCCATAGAGCTGCCTACACAGGGACAGAACATCCTCAGCCAGCATATCCAGCTTCTCTGGTGAGAAGGTAGTGACCCTGTCACCTGTCTTGCCAGGCATCCTTGGTCCCAGAGGTCAGCTACAACAGCCAAAGTGGAGGAGGTCTTCATGGCAGCAGTGTCAGGAGGCAAGTGAGTTTTTTTCGAGCCGCCGCATACTTGTACCCACAGAATGCGCTCCCAGGGGCAGCTCCTCCATTTGAGTGGAGGAGCATCGCCCCACAAGCCCCAGAGCTAAACAATAAAATGGTAATAAACTTTATTACCGTTTTATTTTTCAGCAACCTGGCCTGAACTAAGTGCCAGGATGGGGCGGGGCAGCGCTGACAAGTGGCAGCAGGAGGGAGCTGTGCACTTTAAAATGCGCATGTCCATTTTGGACGGCCGTCTTGGGACGGTCAGTCAGACATGCGCATTTTAAAGTTCTCTAACCTAACTGTCATAAACAGCTAGGTTAGAGAAAGTGCAGGCCTCCAGTGCTCTTAGGAGCGCTGGAAGAGCCTGCTCTATACTATCCTGGTGCTGCTCTCATGCTGTGAAATCTGCACCAGGATTGGGTAGTGCAGTTTCCTGCATCGGGAGATTCCTGAAGACACCTGAGGGAGGACATCACACTGCAAAGAAAGGAAGGTAAGTTTATTTTTTTTATTTTTTTTGTTATGCTCCCCACCTTCAGTACATGCCAGCCGCCGCTGCACGCTCGTCAGTGGAGACGGACACAGCCATTGGCCTTCACCAACGTTATCCTATGGCTGTGTCCATCGTGACGTTCACCGCCCACTATGCGCTCAACTTCCGTGGTGGCCATCTGATTCCAAATGTCCTTACAGTGAGGTCAGGCTCCTGCCATTTCCGAAGATGTAATCATGTGTTTGTGACTGTTAGGAGCGTAACCACCACTCAAAATGGTGGCTAGTTTGTTTACATGTTCTAACTACGAGGGACACTTATTAATTTTAACCAAAACATTAATTTGTAGTGTGTTACTGTGGATAAATGCGAGAGTAGCGCCGCTGTTGCCATCACCTCCGTTGACGGTATTTTGGGTGGATAAAATTAAAAACAATAAAATTGTGTAAATAATACATGTGAAATACATGTGAAATGTATTATTAAACAATTTGTTCTATTATAATAATTGAAGGTGACTATTTTTCATTTGTGAAGAATGAAGGACAAAACCAAAGGGGTCTTTAAAATGTGTTGGCAAACCATATATAATTTTAGAACAGCATGAAATATGCTCTCTTTATCATATATGATAATGTTGAAAATGTTTAATAGGTTAACATTTTTCCCCAATGCAGACATTTGAACCCTGGGAGGATGAGGAGACAACAGGCTTCAGTGTACCGGCCTTTTCCAGACCTTGCCAACACGGAAGAAAGGGATATCAACAAGAAGTTCAGATTGAATACGCAAACTATAATGGATTTATGTCAACAGTTGAAGCCTGATATTCGGCCTCACAACAGGAATCCCATATCTATTACACCAATTGTCAAACTCATGGCAGTACTCCATTTTGAGGCCACAGGTTCCTTCCAATACACCGTGGTAGTATCTGGTGGTATGTCACAACCAACTGTCAGTGGTGTGCTACAACAAGTATTTTCAGCAATGATGAGTCACATCGACAGCTACATCCAGTTCCCACTACATCAGGATCTGGCCAATGTGAAGGGTGATTTCTTTGCTTTTGCACGCATACCACGTGTGGTTGGAGCAAATGATAGCACCCATATTGCCACAGTGCCACCACATGCCAGAGAACTAGTCTATCGGAAGGAGCTCCATTCAATCAACGTGCAAGTTGTCTGCTTACCTTATTTATATATCTCAAGCATCTATGCCCGGTTCCCTGTTCAGCCATGATTCCTTTGTACTACAGAACAGCACTCTCCCCCTGCAAATGTCACAACTCCGCACGACTGATCCTCGACGTACCACGCCACAGCCACATCACCCCCCACTTGAGGAACCTGCACTGGCTCCCCATCGACAGGAGGATCACCTTCAAACTCCTCACCCACGCACACAAGGCACTCCACAAAACTGGCCCAGCCTACCTCAACAGACGACTCTTCTTCTACGTCCCCAACCGCCAGCTCCGCTCCGCCGACCTCTCCCTCGCCACCGTCCCCCGCATTCGAAGAACAACCACCGGCGGCAGATCCTTCTCACACCTCGCCGCCAAGACCTGGAACACCCTTCCACTAAGCCTACGAAAGACCCAAGACCTGCTGACCTTCAGGAGGCTACTCAAGACCTGGCTGTTCGACCAGTAGCAGCATCCCCCCCCTTCCCTCTCCCCAGCGCCTTGAGACCCTCGCGGGTAAGTAGTGCGCTCTACAAATTCTGTTATTGATTGATTGATTGAACTTGGACCTGAGAGGGCCTGGCTTGTTGGTAAGTACAATCTGTCATAATAATATTTGGGCAATTTCATGTTGTATGATCTAAAATGTGTGTTACGTCTTTGGGCTCTTTTTTTGTCTTCCATCTAGGAGGCTCAGCCTATCCCAACCGACCATGGTTGTTGGCACCGCTGAGTAATCCAACAATGCCAGGGAAAGTCCGCTTCAATGAGGCCCATGGAAGAACATGGAATCGAGTGGAGCAGGCTTTCGGGCTCCTGAAGGCCAAATTTTGTTGCCTGGACAAAACTGGTGGAGCTCTCCTCTACTCACCCACTAAGGTGTGCCAAATCACTGTGGTCTGCTGCACGCTCCACAACATTGCCCTGCAATAGAACATCCCTTACATCCTAGAGGATACAGGCCATGAAGAGCCACCAGCTTAGGATCCTGAAATGCCGAATGAAGATGATAGTGGTGATGAGGAAGAAGTTGACTTACGTCGAGATGTCATTGACAACTTCTTGTCAGGACTGTTAGTATATCTGTACATGTACTCTCTCTCACCGTTACACCAACTATTGACGTGTTGATGAGTGAAATATGTAGTGTTAATTTGTCAGGAAGGGCAAGCTCAGGAGAATCCAGGCCCACGGTGTTTCTTGGCCAAAGTTTTGACACATTGACTACTATGTACAGTTTCATTGTTTATCTCTGAAAGTTTTGTGAAATTGTGTCCTACAAAAGCTGATGAGTCTGTTAGGTTTAATTGGCAGTCTTTTTGTTTTGATCTGTTTTAGGTTTTGTCACCATTGTCATCTTCATTTGGACATTTCAGAGTTGTGCCATTCGCTGGTATATCGAGCTGTTTCGAAGTACAAAAGGAATATGGGTTAGTTCTGGGACAGATAGGCGCAGACTTTGGGTGTACAAATCGTGTACCAAGACAACTTGCACATTGATTCAATGGAAGATTTGAGGACTCCATAGGACTTGTTCTCTGTCGTGTGTTGGCACTAAGGCAAGATGTGTGCCATCATTAGCTCAAATCACATGTGGTGGTGGAGGCAATTCATGGTAATCTCCCTTCACATTGGCTAAATTCTCATTATGTGTAAAGTGTATGTAGCAGTTGATGTGTCTTATCATTGTAGTACATACGTCTTGTGGCACACCATTTCAACTTGGTTGTGACATTCCACCAGATACTGGATCAGTGTATTTGGGAATTATCCTGTGGCCACAAAATGGAATACTGCCATGTTTTTGTCTATTGGTGTATTAAATGTAGGATTCATACTGTGAGACGGCAAATCTGGCTCCAGCTGTGGATTTCAATCAATGATAGTTTGCCTATTGAATCTGACTGTTTTAGTTTCTATCCCTTTTTTCCATGGTGCCAAGGTCTGGAACTATAGATGTGCAAATGGCACTGGGTATTTGGGTTATGCATGTGTTGTAATGTTTTTGGAAAACTATGACAACCAAATCTTTGTTACAGTTCAATAAAACACTAGTAGTTGATTTGTGGTTTGTTTATATCATTTCTGACATATGTGTGGCGCGGTAAATAGACATAATATCGAAAAAAAATATATAGAATGGACAGAATATCGAATTCAAAATATAGAATGGACATAATATCGAATGGACATAATATAGTGGTTAATAATATCGAAATGAAGGTAAGTAATATCGATTTTCAAAATATAGAAGTACATAATATAGGCATTAAAAAATATAGAATTTTTAATAATATCGAATTTTTGTAAGTGTTTAGTATGTTAGTATATGAGTTAAAAATGTATATTATTTTTGTAATGTATGTTTAAAAATTTTTAAAGTTACGAAATTTATGTAAAATTATTTTTGCGTAATTTAATTCCGTAGCGGGTTGTGGGTTTATAGGGGAATAGGGTGGGAAGTAATTTAATTATAGTAAATTAAATATTAATTTTTAGGAATTATTAATTATTTTTAATTTAATTTTGCATTTTAGTTCTGTAGCGGGTTGTGGGTTTATAGGGGAATAGGGTGGGAAGTAATTTAATTGTAATTAAGAAAATATTTATTTTTATTTATTGGTATTGATAATTAATTTATTGGTAATTAATTATTAATTGGTAATTAATTTTATTAATTGGTAATTAATTTTTATTAATTGATTAATTGATAATTATATTAATTGTATTAATTTATTATTCGGAGCGGGTTGTGGGTTTATAGTGGAATAGGGTGGGAAGTAATTTAATTGTAATTAAGAAAATATTTATTTTTATTTATTGGTATTGATAATTAATTTATTGTAAATTAATTATTAATTGTTAATTAATTTTTATTAATTGGTAATTAATTTGTATTAATTAATTAATTGATAATTATGTTAATTGTATTAATTTATTATTCGGAGAGGGTTGTGGGTTTATAGGGGAATAGGGTGGGAAGGAATTTAATTGTAATAAAGAAAATATGTATTTTTATTTATTGGTATTGATAATTAATTTATTGTTAATAATTATTAATTGTTAATTAATTTTTATTAATTGGTAATTAATTTGTATTAATTAATTAATTGATAATTATGTTAATTGTATTAATTTATTATTCGGAGAGGGTTGTGGGTTTATAGGGGAATAGGGTGGGAAGTAATTTAATTGTAATTAAGTAATTATTGAAATTCTTTTTGTGTATTGATTAATTTATTGTTAATTAATTATTAATTGTTAATTTTTTATTACTTATTACATTTTTGGTATTGAAAATTAATTGGTTGTTGATTAATTATTAATAGGTAATTAATTTTTAATAAATAATATTTATTGGTATTTATAATTAATTAATTATTACATATTTTGTAATTGGTAATTAATTTTAATTAATTTTTTATTGGTATTGATAATTAATTAATTTTTATTTAAATATTAAATCATTACTTTCCCTACTGTTGCACTCACTGGAGTGGGAATAGTAATTTTTACCCCTACGCTATCCAACGCTTTCCCTACTGTTGCAGTCACTGGAGTGGGAATAGTAATTTTTACCCCTACGCTATCCAACGCTTTCCTTACTGTTGCACTCTCTGGAGTGGGAATAGTAATTTTTACCCCTACGCTATCCAACGCTTTCCCTACTGTTGCACTCACTGGAGTCGGAATAGTAATTTTTACCCCTACGCTATCCAACGCTTTCCCTACTGTTGCACTCTCTGGAGTGGGAATAGTAATTTTTACCCCTACGCTATCCAATGCTTTCCCTACTGTTGCACTTACTGGAGTGGGAATAGTAATTTTTACCCTCCCGCTATCCAACGCTTTCCCTACTGTTGCACTCACTGGAGTGGGAATAGTAATTTTTACCCTCCCGCTATCCAACGCTTTCCCTACTGTTGCACTCACTGGAGTGGGAATAGTAATTTTTACCCTCCCGCTATCCAACGCTTTCCCTACTGTTGCACTCTCTGGAGTGGGAAAAGTAATTTTTACCCCTACGCTATCCAACGCTTTCCCTACTGTTGCACTCACTGGAGTGCGAATAGTAATTTTTACCCCTCCGCTATCCAACGCTTTCCTTACTGTTGCACTCTCTGGAGTGGGAATAGTAATTTTTACCCCTACGCTATCCAACGCTTTCCCTACTGTTGCACTCACTGGAGTGGAAATAGTAATTTTTACCCCTACGCTATCCAACGCTTTCCTTACTGTTGCACTCTCTGGAGTGATAATAGTAAATTTTACCCTCCCGCTATCCTACGCTAAAAATATTGAATATTTTTTATTAATATTAAGTTAATATATATATGTATTAAAAAATAAAAATGTATGTTTATTTTTTATAACTTACATTAATTATTTATTAATTTTAAGGTTATTTAAGTATTTTTAAGTATGTTTCAGTTAATTATATTTATTATTTTATTAATTTTACATTACTTTTAATACATTTAAAAAATTCGATATTTTAACAAACTATAAGGCCCATTACAATACCCGGCGTAAAAAAATCCGCCAGGCATGAAAGCGGCAAAAATCCGCCCGCACACACCGTCTGAACACCGACCACGCCATTACGATTACACAAACCGAAAACCGCCATCGGCGGAAAACCACACAAGATACCGCCCGCCCTCGTCCGAGTCGGAGTCAAACCGCCCGCCACGGACGGAAACACGCACGACAACACAAAACCGCCCGCCCTCACGGCCGACACACCGCACGTGAAATTACGATCGCACCGCCATGAGCGCGGGTAAACCACAAATATACCGCCCGCCAGCGCAAACAACGCCGATGAGAATTGACACGGCAGAAGCCATGGCGCCCACGTCCCTGCACAGAAACCATCCGCTGACAAAAACAATCGCACACAACATGGCCAACAAGTCCACACAGCAAGGCACGCACAAATACACAAGCACAGTACACATCCCGAAAACACCCCCCTGGACAAACAAAAAATACAAAGGCCAGAACACCAGACACAACACACCTGAAAACAACAGACCATGAGGACACACCCACATAGGTAAGTACAAAAGCAGCACTCCCACAGACCACAACCCCTTGCAACATTGCAAACTAGAGAGGAGAGGAGAGGACACAGTGACACAGCAAGGACAGCAGCACACCACAGAAACGCACACATCACACACCACCACCACCACCACCACCAAACACCGGCACCACAAACCCCCTGCACATTACACAACACACACCGCACCAGCACCACAAACACCATGGCACCACAAAGAATGCCCAAGTTCACGCCCATTGAGCTGACGGTCATGGTCGACGAGATTATCAAGGTGCACCCACAAATCTATGGGAACCTGGTCCAGCACACACCACTAGCCACCAGAAAGAGAATGTGGAACCGGATCGTAGACCAGGTCAATGCAGTCGGGACCCTGCCCAGGAACAGAGTTGAAATCAACAAACGGTGGAATGACGTCAAGAGCCTGGTCAAGAAGAAGGAGAGCAAGAACAGAGAGCTGGCTGCCGTCACTGGCGGAGGGAATCCCGCGCTCTTCAAGACCTTCAAAGCGTGGGAGGAGAAGGTGCGAGTCATTATACATCCGGAGATCCTCGCCGGATTACCAGGGGAGTGGAGGCTGGTAAGTACAAACTAATGTATACCAGCACACCGCTATGTACTCACATGCACTACCACCATGCCACAGCTCCCAGGGACAAACACCCCCATGTCCAGCACACAATACACAACACATCACACACACATGCAACAGACACCACCACACACAGCCCAAACCTAACAACTGTAAGATACGTGGGGGCATGTGTACACTCAGCCAGCCACGTAACCACCAACAGGTCCCCAAGTATGCCAGAAGCGCCACAACGAGCACCCACCACACCCATGTGTCCGCCATAGCTGCACTAACCGACAAGTAACAGGTAAGTGGCAGGAACACAAAGTGCAGTGGGTGGGAGGGTGGACAGCTCAAGTACAACACACACCAGGCCCCTAGTCCCACAGCACAGCAAGGAGGAGCATCCCCCACACCCCACACTCACGTGTCAGCCACCGCAGTGCACACCGACAGCCGAAAGGTAGACATCACGGTCCACAACAATCGGTGTCAGTGGGTGTCCAGCCATCACCACGACCCACAACACCGCCCCCACCCCCACAGACCTGCAACATGGAGCACCCCCGCTTAGAACCATGTGGCATCCAGTACAGTGCACGCACGAACAACCTGCAGGTGGGAAACTGGACAGGGCTGGATTACTGGAGGCATGAGGACCGTAACACGACCAACACATGGGACATGTTACGTAGCAGACGAACACGCAGCACCGCCCACTGTCACGAACAAGTGAACAATGTGCACACGGACATGAACCACAGACTCACACCCCACATGACCCATCACAGACACAGCAACACCCAAGGAGCCACGTCTGCATGCACAAGCCACACTGAATATAGTACCACACGGCAGCCACTGTGCAACCCATCACACACAACCGAAACACCATTGAAGTCCTGTCCATGTAGCCCCTACTGCCTGTCAACCACACACCCCACAACTACGCCTATGTAAGACAAACAACACTAGACGCAACAGAGCGGAACAACATAAATGCACACGAACACCACTGAACCCATCAAACACACAGACACACCATGCACATACAACATACCATCCATCCCATCCGTCAGCCCCAGTCTCATGAAAGGCATGTCATCCGCACAGCTGCCACACATACAGCAGTCACGCTAAGATACATGCCCATGACCAACCATGTGCCAGAAGTCAATGAAGCGCACGCCACACTGTGAGCAACAACACACAACATGGGCCACACCCCCCGAGCACTGCAGTGATGCACATGGCACAGGGCAGCACGCACACCAAGGAGATGGGACAACTGCAATACGTCGGGTGGCACACAACCATCACACACTCATAACGATGCGTCCAATGCCATGTCCAGTAATCACAACAGACAGCAAATATGCAGGGTATGTCAGGCATGCACACACCTCAGACCATGCACTGTCATGCTGCCACAACACATGTCACGTTCGGCACCCATGGCTCACAGCATGTAGCCCAAAAGCATATTCCATCCCAAATGCGTTCCTGGGGCATGACCCCCATGTTGCCAAATGCGTTCCTAAGCGTTCCATATGCACCCCAAAAGCAAAGTACAAACCAGACCCAGGATGGGCCTGGAGCCCGCATACACCAGAGTCACAATAAGTAGGAGCACAGCAACACACCCATCGGCATAGCCAATCCGTCCCATGCCACATGTGCACAGCACACAGTCCCATTGCCAAGCACACACAACAACAGATTGTACAGCCACACACCCGCCTCCGGGACACACGTGCACGAGAGTGCACGAACGGAGAATGTCAGACAACCAATACAGACTTCGCCAGGTGCAACACAATAACAAATCTCATTCTCTCCACAGGTGACGAACTGCTGGATGCTGGGGATGGAGACAGCAGCCAGCACAGCCAGCCTACAAGCCCCCAACGAGGACACACGGATGTGGAGGATCTGTCCTCCTCTTCGGACACGGACCACCAAGCAGGCCCATCTAGTGTGGCAGGGCCCAGCCGCTCCCCAGGACCCCTCCTACCCACCAACCCATCATCCAGGGCTGCTGAACATTCCCAGCCCCCTGCTGCCACTGTCGTTGCGGCCACACCCACGGTCATTGCGGCCACACCCACGGGCATTGCGGCCACACCCACGGTCATTGCGGCCACACCCACGGTCATTGCGGCCACTACCACTGCCGCAACCGCCACCACGTCTTCGCTGGCCCCAGCCCCAGCGCAGGTGGTGGCCCGGACGACTGGATCCACCCTGGGAGCCAGGGCGAGGACCGTGGTGAGCAATGTGGCTAGTGGGCAGGCCGGTGGCAGCAGGACTGGTAGGAGGAGCAGGGTCAGGGAAACGCCAGCCTCCCCTGGGAGCCATGCCCTGCCTCAAATGGCCAGAGTCCTTGGGGCCTATGAAGAGGCCCAAGGACAATGGGCCAGGTCAGCTACAGACACGCGTGAGGTGCTGGGGGTGCTGAGGTCCATGGACGCCCGTATGGGCCAACTCGTGGACCTCATGGGCCAGCTGGTGGTGGCGGTGAGGTCACAGCCAGGGACAGCAGCTCCCCTCCGCCACCACCTGCCGGGGCGCAGGGTCGAGCAGCAGTGTCCAGTTCCCCTGCGTCCACAGCCAGTGAGCACACCTCAACCACCAGCATGTCGCAAGCAGGCACCCCCCTCGCAAACGTGGAAGGGGCCGTCCGAAGTGGAAACAGATCTCCCGGGAGGACTTCGCACGCTCCAGACGCAAGTGAGGCAGCCAGCCAGCCTTCCTTGACCACCCACTGCATTGACTTGGACTACGATCCCACTCCACACAGCCATCTGGATGGCATGTGTGTGTTGGACTATGGACATAGAACCAGTGGGTACACCCTGAGCATCACGCAGCCATGACCGACAGCTCATTGTCACTGCACGCACCACTTTTGTCATCACCTTACACACAATCACATGTCACAGTTTGAAATAAATGCACCTCTTCCACAAACTGCTGTCTGTGCCCTGTGTTTTAATTGTACGGAATACAACGGCCACCTTGAGCGGAACGGCACCTGATGCGTGGCATGGCAATGGAACCGGAGGGCCTGTAGGGACCTAGGGGTGGGAGACAGAACAGGAGCACATTCAATGAGTGTGTCACACACCCATCACACAGTACATGTCAACAACTACAAGCAATGTACACACATCGCACAGAGCAATAGGGCACAATGCCACAGCCACCATCAGTGGCATACTAACCTGGGCATGGAGCGTTGACACACAGCACGCAGTGAACAAAAGGCCACCCTGACACAGCACACACACACCTGCACAAATACAGACACATCAGCCGTCGTACATGGACACTCACCGTCAAGTGAAGTAGCGGGCGATGAGCTGCTGGCGCACATTCCCAGCTTCCTCCTCTCCGCTGTCCTCCTCACTCGAGCTGTCCTGGTCTGCGGGCTGGGGCCCTGGTTGATCTCCGTCATCCACAATGAGGGGGATCTGCTTCCGAATGGCCAGATTGTGCAGCATGCAGCACGCCACCACTATCTGGCACACCTTCTGTGGGGAGTACGCCAGCGCACCCCCGGTGCGGTCCAGGCACCTGAACCTGGACTTGAGGAGGCCAAAGGTACGCTCGACCACACGTCTGGTCCTCCCATGTGCCTCATTGTAGCGATCGTCTGCTGGGGTGCGAGGATTCCTCAATGGACTGAGCAGCCATGCCCCATTCGGGTACGCAGAGTCACCTGGGTGTGAGGGACACAGAGAACCGTTGCTATTCCAACTGGACAGGGGACAGCATCGCACAACCAGCACGCTACACCACTCCACATACTCACCGACAATACAGCCACGATCCTGTTGCAGATTGGACATCAGTCGTGGCAAGATGCTGTTGCGCATTACGTGTGCGTCATGGGCCGAGCCTGGGAACTTTGCACACACGTGGGTTATCACCATGTCCGCAAGGCACACCACTTGCACATTCAGGGAGTGCGTGTGCTTCCTGTTGCGGTACAGGTGCTCAGTGGCCTGTGGTGGAACAAGGCCAACATGTGTGCAATCAATGGCACCAACGACGTGTGGGATCCTGCCAAGGGCATAGAATGCACCCTTCACTGCCGCCAATTCACGAGCCCTGGGGAATCTGATGTACCTGTTTCGGTACAGCATCATGGCTGCCAGTACATCCCTCAGCACCTTGCTGAACATGGGCTGGGACATCCCTCCTCCACTGCCCACTGTGTGCTGGAATGACCCAGTGGCGAAGAAATGCATGGCGGCCATCACCTTAGCCGTGGGGGTGAATGCTGTCGGATACACCCTGCGGGGACGGAGATGGGGTTCCAACATGGCACACAGTCGATGCAGGGTTGGCCTGTCCAGCCGAAACTTCCTTATGACCTCAGTATCCTCCATGTCCGCCAGCAATTGGTATGGGCGGTCAATGTTCGGTCTCCGCCTAGGGAAGATGGCAGTGGACACATGTCAAAGCAACACAACACATAGCAATTTCGCATTCACATCACTGACATGACTGAGCAAGCACATGAGTCACAGCCCAGCTGTCAAGCAGGGACGGCACGGCCACAATACACTTACACAGGTCTCCCACCAATGGCAATGGCTAGTGATGCAAACCACTGCCATGGTCATGCACATGGGGATCTAGGCCCCAATGACTTGCGGGGCGTGCTGATGGGGACTGACTGCATATTCGTCAAGCGGCAACGCCACGGCAACATGAATGTCTGCTGAGCATGGCACTGCTTCCGAGGCTGGATGAGTATGGCACACGACGACGACGATGTGGGCACAGGCTGAGCGGCCAAAACAAGTGGGACCTGTGGCACGAGGGGATATGAGACAGTAGTAGGTGTCAGCACTGCACCCTATGTACAGCACTGTACGGATCACACCTCCCGAAACATTGACAGGTGTCCACATTGACAGCCCCATGCCAAGACGGCTGTGTGCTTGCAGTCACACGTCACAGGTGAGAGGTTACATTGCACGTGCCAGGTGGCAGACGTACATAGTGGGAGCTATCATGTGTGTGCATGTGTCTCCTGTTCAGGATCCACCAGATGGGCGCTGACTCTGTACTGACCATTGGACACAGCATGTTCCGTGGAAGGCTTGTGTGTGTGGGATGGTGGCACTGGATGTGCCTCCGTTGGGTGGGGGGCCATGCACAGGGCGGGTACGTCGATGATTGCGCATTGTTGGTCACGGTGGGTGCACCCACTAAGATGTGTTGCCCTGTGTACAATTCCTATGTCCGCATGATGATGGACTGTAGATGTGGGCAGACTACACATTGGTCGATGTGCTGTCTATGTGCATGTGCCTTCACACCAGGCACAGCTGCCCCTGCACATGTGACCCCTGCTGGACTCGCTGCTGGGTCTGTGGAGCTGATGCACCTTCTGTGCGTGGGGCGGACAGCTCACCTCACTTCCCTCATTGCGCATGTCATGACTTTGCCGCAGGTGACATGGATCATGGAGGGCCCACATGTACGCGTGGGTAGGCTACACATGTTTGTTCACTGGTCGCCACCCCCAGTCAGTGTTTCGAATGGGAAGGTTGTTGTGCTGGTGGTATATTCGATGTGGCGGATGGGCGGGCCTAGGTGCGGGCTTACATTCCGGACATGGGGGGTAGTTGGATTGGCGACTAGTTGCAGTACACACGGGACACGTCTCTTCCTTTCCACATCTGGGTCATCCCTTGTACTCACTGACAGTGATACAGTCATCTTCGCCCCAGCCCTCATGTCCTCCCCTCGCTCCCCCAATATGCATGTGCACCTGCGAGGCTAGCGCTTGCACAGGCAGCCCCAAGCTCGCACCAGAGAGGGCAAGGAGTGTATGTGTGGGTCCAGTTGCACGAGTGGGCTGTCTCAGGGTATGATGTGTGGCGGGACGCCGTCCACCTGCGTGGTGCCCCAAATGGAGACCCGGCCTGCATGGACTATGCATCACAGTCTTCGCCTTCCGGATCCGCCACCTGCGACACCCAGTGGCTGTGGCTGCCCTTGCGGCCAGGCCGCGTCCGTCTGTGACTGATGGCCCACACATTCACTCTTTGGCCTCTCTGGGGAGGGCTCGGGGGTGGTGGCGCACGCGCTTGCACTTAGTCGCAATGGCATGTGGCGTGGTTGGTATAATGGGCAATGGATGGGATGGTGCGAGCCACCTCCCGTGACGTCAGTGCTGCTCGTGCTGAGGTGCGTCCCCCTACACTTCCATTTGACTTGTGCCATGCTACACGTTGAGGTTCTATTGCCTGCGTGATATGACCAGGAGGAGCGCGAGGAGACCTCTCACACACCATGCTCCACTGCCATCCCGTGCCCTGTATCGCCTGTGCGGATTGACTATGTTGGGGTTACACCTGGTCGACTGGGGCTGTGTGTGCCTTGTCAAGGGGCATGGCGGGCGCACAACAGGATCCAGCTAGTCCACGGAGGGTGGGCTGACGTGTGCGCCTGGTTCCGCATTGTTCGTGTGCCCGGCTGCTGTGCACACACGTGTTCACTTCCCCCGACAGGTGTCCTCTCACAATGCCCAGGGAAGCGGTGGTGTACTGTTCATGACCCCTCCCAACACGGCGTGCTCCAACTTGGCATGTGCGCATCTACCCGTCGCACCCACCCACCTGAGCACTGCGTCCATACGACTTCACACGACACATGTGTGTCTTCCACAGTTGTGCTACTCATTTGCGTTGACATCCAATACCAGTGGACTACATGGTCATGTCACGACTGCCGTGTACTTCACATACTCTCATCCTCTCTCATTCGTACTTGTGAAATGAGTCAGCGGAGACAGTTTTGGTTTCAAACATTATATTGAGTCTTCTGTCCTCTGTGATGCAGTATAGTGGACACTACTGGCAGCGGAATACATGTTGAGGATATACTGAGCATGATTACAAATGGGATAGGGTGTGGGGTTACATGTGATTGGCTGTTGCATGTGGGATGTGGGCTTCAGAGTTACATCTGCTTGGCCAAGGCTGTGCTAATGTACATTTACGTATAGCTGCGGAGCTGCGGACTTTGACACAGACGGTATACAAGTAGCCTACCAGACCGCTTGGCATCATGGGCACAGTCCATCTCAGTTCCATGTGACAGGTTTGCTGCGGTTGTTCCTCATGCACGCGTGCATGTGAGATGACATCAGGGCATGTGCTTGCGTGCATGCAGCGGCGTGCCACTTGTTGTTGCAATGTGGTGGTTACTGGACATGTCACAGTCACTGGGGTCGTGTTGTTGTTGTTTGCACTTGTCGTCCGTGCAAAGGTCCTGGTATGGGATTCCCGGGGCGGGGGTGGGAGGGGTGCAGCACCCACAGACTCCAGGCGACCTATTCATGTCCACTGAGCGGTGTGTGTGTCCATGGGCGCTGGATCCATGTCGTGTCCTGGTTGTTCGTGCAGTTCCGTCCATGTGGGTGCGATACACAGACCCCATGCCACTGCCTCCCACGATGCATGCGGTGTTCCTGGATGTGATGGGGAACAGTGTGCATGTCCCGGTCATATCCGATGTCATGGCGATGTCGTTGATGGTGTGGTAATTGTTGCCGGTCGTTTGGTATGGCTGTTGTGGTGGTGACTGGCCAGTCCGTGCGGAAGCTAAGCATGGGTGCGGGGTTGGACATCATAGGTCAATCGGGGAACCTGCGTTGGGGTCCGACGAATTTACAGGTTGTCAGGTATGCGATGCCGTCCAGCAGGGCTTCCATGTCATTGGTGGTGTTTATGTTTGCCAGCCAATGTAGCGGATGGTGGCTGTCAAGGTGTTGTTCGTAAGTTGTCCCTTGGAGGACCATGATGGGGCATGCTGGGTGACATTCGATGTAGCTGTGCTCGATGATCCGTCGTGTGGAGGCACAGTGGTCCCATTTCAGTGCGGGTGCGATGTTGGCCACATACGCCATGCCCCCATAGGCAGAGCAGGCCCTGTCGTGTGCGTCCAGAGGGAGGAGTAGTGCTAGCAGGTCCGCCTTTAGACATGCCGGGTTGGAGAGACACATCTCCACGGGATGCTGGTAGGGACACCTCCGACAGTAGAAGACGGGTATGACGCAGCTGAACAATGTGATGCGGTAAGTCAGTCGGTAACTTACGTTCAGCAGGGACAGGAGTTCGCATCCCAATATATGTATCAGGTTGGTTTTGTACAGCTTGACCTGTCCGGCGTAGTTGGGTAGGTGTGTTGCGGTTGCCATTTTGCAGCGGTGCGTTGTGGTGGCGTGCTCCGGCTGTGTGTGCAGTCTGCAATGTGCACGCTCCGAGGTTGCTGTGAGCTCTGTGTAGTCGTAGGGAGACAGGACTTGTGTTCTGTTGGCTTGTGCGGAGGACACGGGCCCTCATCCCACATGCTTCTCAGACAGTTCAAGGTCAGTGATGTGTGACTCCTTCCAATTAACTTGCATGGGGCCGACATGGGGGAGTGTTTTCTTTATTCTTTCCCGTCCGTTGTGTTCTTCTGTGATATGCGCTATCTGCCCTGTGGTCGGTCTCCTCTGCATGCCTGTGTTGGTCTTTTATTGGACAATGGCTGTATTCACCGGCTTCTTTCGTAGGGCTGTGGTTTCGGAGTTGGAATGGAAGGTCATTCAGTGCTGTCTGCTCTCCCTTGTGTGGGCGGCAGGCTGCCTTTCCGCTCTGCGTTGGGCCTTGTGTGTGAGTGTTATTCTTGGGCCACCTGTTGTCGGTCCCCGGGCTCTTTGGTGTTCCGTTTTGTATGTCTTGTTCATATGTGCAGGGTGGTATGGGTGTTTCAGTGTGGTACTGGCGTTCCTCTTCCCGAAGGGACCCTGCTTCTCCTAGTTGGTGTTGCCGCCGCTGTGTGCTTCGCCATGTTTGTTGCACTGGGGTGTGTCCTGCTGTTGCGTGACTTCACTGACATGTGTGCGTCGGTTGTGTGACGTTGGGTGTTGTCCGTGAATTGGGCGTTGGGGACATGTCTGTGGCAGGCCTGTCACGTGTCATGTGCATTCGGGGTGGGGCTGGTGTGTGTGCTGCTTGGTTGTGTCCCTGTGTCTGTGTGCGACGCATGGCATGGCGCTGCGGTTGGCCTCTGCGTTGTGCGCATGTGTGGCAGCGTCATCGCCGCTTTGGGGCCGTGACGGGGTGGTTGGTTCCTAGTCCCAGGTGGTGTGTACACATGTGTTACGAGATGTTACAATTTGGCCTGTGTGTCATATGTGGATGCTATGGTAGATGTGTCGTGTACACGCGGGGGTGGGGGTTGTCCGCTTTTTCCGCCCTTGCACTGTGTGCGCTGTTTGCGTGCACTTGTTGTATGTGTGCCTACCTGCGTCTTCGCGGTACGTTGCGTCCTTGGTGGTGCATCAGATAGAGCATAGGGAGGGCCTGCAGTGCTGGATTCATGCTCGGGGGTGCCGCTTCTTCGGTGTCCGTGCTCGGCGTTCGTGTTACCGCTTCGGTTTGACGTACGGTGTCTCTTAGCCGTGGGTTCAGTTTGTGTGCGGCATCGTAATTTGTACGCCGGGCGGTACGTGTTTCGTCGGACGGTGTGTGTCAATTGTGCTGCGCCGCTACGTGTACGGGCGCACTTTGATGGCGGACGGTGTCGCTGGCTTGCCGGCGGTGTTTGGCTGACTTTTCGCATCGTAATCGGGCGGGCGTGTGGACTGCTGCGTGCAGGCGGTAACTGATGGTTTTGCATCCGCCAGCACGGCGGTAGTGCTTCCGCCCGACATCCTAATGGGCCCCTATATTATTTACAACGATATTTTGGATTCGATATTTTTGTACTTACCTGTTTGTAGATAGGAATTCGATATTTTGGCATTCTATATTTTATCCACTATATTTTTGCAGGTCGATATTTTGGCATTCTATATTCTGTCAGTGATCCGTGTGGCGCATTACCTACAGGTAAATCATGTTGATATAGATAAATATTGCATTGGCTGACATTACAAAATGTATGATAGTAGGTAAACTGACAACAAATTGAAAAAAGGAATACAACAGCACTCGTTGATGTTGGTATTTTGGGGTTTTATTGACCAAAACAAATGAAAGAGGGTGAAAAGAAATAACCAAACAAAATATGGAATTGCCAGTCATGGTAGATGAAACTATTATTGTGGAGCCAGATTTGTTGGAAGTCCAATGTCCAATATACACATGGCATCCGAAAAGGTAAATGTGTCCATAAATAGAACACAGAGTGAATGTTAGGCACACACTGGGGGGTGGGGGGAATTAGGTGTGGGCTTTCTTACTGGTGGTGAAGGACTTGCCTCCCTCTCCTGCTGATAGTTTGGGGGGACGTCCCCTCCTGCAGCAAGAGGCGGGGTGGGATCCACAGCTGCTGAGACTGTGATGGTTGCAGGTAGTTCCTCCTGTGTTAGGGCCTCTCTTTTCTGTGGCTTCTGTGACATGTACTTGGGCGGGGGGAAGATGGTGTTGGGCCACAGGAAGGGGTAGATGGTGCAGGCAAAGCCCTGCACATATGGGTGTGGATGTCCTGCAGCACCTCATTCAGGGAGACCAAATTGGAGTTGTGTTTCTCCATCTGGAGCTTGTGCTCCCTTTGCAGCTCCTTCATCTCACAGAGCTCGGTGATGAGCAGGCTCACCATGTCTTGGGACTGTAGGCTGGATCCCAAGATGAGGTCAGTGTTGAGCTGGGTGATAGTGATTTCATTGGCCTCACTGTCCTGGCCCACTGGTTCCCTCCCATGTACACTACCCCCCTACCCTGTGGCCTTGAGCCTGTGTTCCCACTCCCACTGGGTCCTGGCTGGATGGTAGTTGGTGGTGGCTGAACTCCAGACAGGAATGGGGGCACAAGAGGGTCGTGCTGGTGCTTGGGACACAGGATGTGGAGACAACAATCGGCTGGGGTGTTGTCTCCACTGGGTTGGGAGGTGTAGCTGTGGGCTGAGTGAGGCTCCCGGGAGCTGTGCACCCAGGCTGACCAGATGAGACAGCGTACTCCTGCTCATCTAGACTATCAGCAGAGGCATCCCTGGAGACTTGATCCTGGGGTACAGTGGAGCGTGACTCAGCTGCAGCTGTGGGCCCTTGTGGTTTTGCAGTTGGACCTATTGTGTATGAAAAACTAAAAATTGTAAAGGTCTGGATTTAACATGTAAAAGGTTTGTAGCCAATACCTAAAGCAACTTAAAAGGAAAATTATGTAATGATTCATTTCAGTAGTATTGCAATGATTTACACAAACAGTTTGAATTCCACACAACAACTTTACATCAACAGGTGAGAAGATGTCCTGAAAATGAAAAATGGTAGTTAGTAAGTATACATGAAGTATGCCAAACATTGGACATAACACAGTTGAGGCGAGGAATGTGAAAAAACATTCCAAGGCCTAGCAGGCTACCTATCTGGCAAAGACACAACTCAGAGGGATGTTTGTCATTGGTCATCAAATGAATATTGCAGAGTACAATTTTGGAGGCCACCACTTGTATTGCGCATACCAAAAGACATACCTTAACATTTGTAGCTCAACACAGTTTGATTAGTGAGCAAAAACATAATTTCTATCCCATAACAAGTAATGGATGACATAATCAATTAACCCCAAACACATTTCTTGATAGAGCATCACATAGGACTTGATGAATACTTGTCAGTCTAACAGATGTGGATAAATGATAGTAAAGAGAGAGCTAACAAATATGACAATGCAATCTTATTTTCACAAAACAGAAACAAGGCATCATGGTAGTTGTAGTCATCTCAATGTAACATTGCCAAGACTTGCTAAATTGTAAGTTGACCATACCTAGTAATAATATGCAGTAAAAGGAGGGATAACATTTACAAAAGAAAACACATATGTGAAGCTTGTTATCTGTTGTAGACACACTTGCAAACACAATTGCATCACGTGGAATGTGCTGGAGATTAACCCCTTCGCTGCTAAGCCTTTTCTCCCCCTGTGCTAAGCCTTTTTTTGGCTATTTGGGGTAGTTCGCGCTTAGGCCCCTGTAACTTTTTGACCACATAAGGTATCCACGCCAAATTTGCGTCCTTTTCTTCCAACATCATGGAGATTCTAAAGGTACCCAGAGTTTGTGGATTCCCCTGGAGGGGACCCAGAAATTAGCCAAAATACAGCTACATTTTGGGTTTTTTGGGAAAAATGGGAAAAAAGTGCTGCAAATGAAAGCGCCTGGTTTTTTCCTTGTAAATGGTATCAAAAAAGGGTTTGTGGGGCTGAAATCACCATTTCCCAGCTTTTAGGGAATGACAAACTTTTGTCAGAAAACCAAACTTTTTTACACAGTTTTGGCATTTTTCTGGGACATAGCCTATTTTTGCTATTTTTTGTGCTTTCAACCTCCTTCCAGTTAATGGTAGAAATGGGTATGAAAGCAATAATGGATCCTGGAAAGCTATACATTTTAGAAAAGTAGACAAAATTCTGAATTCAGCAAGGGGTCATTTGTGTAGATCCTTCAAGGTTTCTTTATAGAAACTAACAGTTAAATATAGGAAAAATTGAAAATTAGTTGAAAAAAACAGCCATTTGTGACAACGTTTTCACCTGTAACTTCTTCTAATTATGACAGCTGTTTGAAATCAATATACCGTTACATTTGCTGGACCTTTCTGGTTGTGGGGATATATAGGACTTGTAGGTTCACCAAGAACCCGACGAACCCAAAGCCAATAACTGAGCAGCGTCTTGCAATGGTTTTTTATTATGTACCGGGTATATAGCAATTATTTTGGGAAAATGTATACATGGAAAAATTGGTATGAAAGACACCTATGTATTTCTGAAATGGGAACAAAATATAGAGTTTAGAAACAGTAGATATTTGCACATTTCCGAAATTGGGAGTACCCATACTAGCATGAGAATTATAGGTCATTTTTCAAAATGACTTCTTTTTTACACATTGTCTTTCATTTGGAAGGCAGAAATGCATCAAAAGTCAATAGGTAATAACAGTTGTTCTACAATTCTGTGTTACCCTAAGTCTCCCGATAAAAATGGTACCTCACTTGTGTGGGTAGGCCTTGTGCCCACGACAGTAAACGGCTCAAAACGCATAGCGTGGACACACCACATTTTCACAATGAAAAATGACCCTTTTTTTGCAAAGTGCCTAGCTGTAGTTTTTGAACCCTAGCTCTGCCTGCACCTAGGGAAACCTAGCAAACTTATACATTTTTGAAAACTAGACACTCAGGGGAATCCAGGATGGGGTGACTTGACTGGCTCTCACCAGGTTCTGTTACCCAGAATCCCTTGCAAACCTAAAAAATTGGCAAAACAAACACATTTTCCTCACTTTTCTGTGGTGGAAAGTTCTGGAATCTGCGTGGATCCACAAAATTCCACCCACCCCGCGTTCCCCAAAATCTTCCGAGAAAAATGGTACCTCACTTGTGTGGGTAGGCCTAGTGCCCGCGACAGGAAACGGCCCAAAACGCAAGGTGGACACACCACATTTTCACAGTGAAAAATGACCTTTTTTTTGCAAAGTGCCTACCTGTAGTTTTTTAACCCTAGCTCTGCCGGCACCTAGGGAAACCTAGCAAACCTATACATTTTTGAAAACTAGACACACAGGGGAATCCAGGATGGGGTGACTTGACTGGCTCTCACCAGGTTCTGTTAACCAGAATCCCTTGCAAACCTAAACAATTGTCAAAAAAACACATTTTCCTCACATTTTTGTGGTGGAAAATTCTGGAATCTGCGTGGATCCACAAAATTCCACCCACCCCGTGTTCCCCAAAGGCTTCCGAGAAAAATGATACCTCACTTGTGTGGGTAGGCCTAGTGCCCGTGACAGGAAATGGCCCAAAAAGCAGGGTGGACACACCACATTTTCACAGTGAAAAATGACCCTTTTTTTGCAAAGTGCCTAGCTCTAGTTTTTGAACCCTAGCTCTTCCAGCACCTAAGGAAACCCAGCAAACCAATACATTTTTTAAAACTAGACACCGGGGGGATTCCAGGGAGGTATGGCTTGCGTGGATCCCCCAACATTTTCTTACCCAGAATCCCCTGCAAACCTCAAATTTAGCAGAAAAAATCACTTATGCTTATTTAATGTCCTGAAGATGATCCACGCAATCCTTTCTTGGATCGAAACGCCGTCGACACCCCTAAAAATGCCTCATACATACACTGTGATGTTACCATTTACCATGTAGAGGCGTTCCTTGCGATTTGTTGACTTAAATTTGTGAATCTCTTTTCTTGAGAACAAACCGTGAGCGTTGCCTGAGCCTTCCTTGAATGTTTCCCAGACCACATGTTTTGTATGTTTCTATGTTTCTGTAGTAGGATGCAGGCTTGTGTCCCACTTTCAGTATATTGTGTTGTACATATTTCCAAGAATTGCTGATAAATTAAACATTGAACCTCTGTCCGTCTGGACATGTTTAATCACTACAGTACTGATTGGGTCTGTATTCATTAGTTTTGCTTACCCCCACTTTTCCCTAGGGACCACTGTTGTCTATAATAATCCTACACAAGTGAGGCACCATTTTTATCGAGAGACCTGGGGGAACGCTGGGTGGTAGGAAATTTGTGTCAGCCCAGTGATGCCACAACTTTCCCACACAAAAATGTGTGGAAAAAGTGATTTTTTTCAGCTAAATTTGAGGTTTGCAGGGGATTCTGGGTAAGAAAACATTGGGGGATCCACGCAAGCCATACCTCCCTAGAATCCCCCGGTTATCTAGTTTTCAGAAATGTGTGGGTTTGGTAGGTTTCCCTAGCTGGCCGCCGAGCACGGGGCCAAAAATCCAGGTGACCCCCCTTGCAAAACCAGTTCGTTTTGTGATAGGCAATTTTGATGTCGCCTCAATACGTTTTGGGCCCTTGCCTGTCGCGGGTACTTGTGCCTCCCACATGAGCGAGGCACCATTTTTATCGGGAGACCTGGGGGAACACTGGGTGGTAGGAAATTTGTGTCAGCCCAGTGATGCCACAACTTTCCCACACAAAAATGTGTGGAAAAAGTGATTTTTTTCAGCTAAATTTGAGGTTTGCAGGGGATTCTGGGTAAGAAAACGTTGGGGGATCCACGCAAGCCATACCTCCCTGGAATCCCCCGGGTGTCTAGTTTTCAGAAATGTGTGGGTTTGGTAGGTTTCCCTAGCTGGCCGCCGAGCACGGGGCCAAAACCCAGGTGACCCCCTTGCAAAACCAGGTCGTTTTGTGATAGGCAATTTTGATGTCGCCTCAATACGTTTTGGGCCCTTGCCTGTCGCGGGTACTTGGGCCACCCACACGAGTGAGGCACCATTTTTATCGGGAGACCTAGGGAAACGCTGGGTGGTAGGAAATTTGTGTCAGCCCGGTGATGCCACAACTTTCCCACACAAAAATGTGTGGAAAAAGTGATTTTCTTCAGATAAATGTAAGGTTTGCAGGGGATTCTGGGTAAGAAAACGTTGGGGGATCCACGCAAGCCATACCTCCCTGGAATCCCCCAGGTGTCTAGTTTTCAGAAATGTGTGGGTTTGGTAGGTTCCCCTGCTGGCCGCCGAGCACGGGGCCAAAAACCCAGGTGACCCCCCTTGCAAAACCAGGTCGTTTTGTGATAGGCAATATTGATGTCGCCTCAATACGTTTTGGACCCTTGCCTGTCGCGGGTACTTGGGCCTCCCACACGAGTGAGGCACCATTTTTATCGGGAGACCTAGGGGAACGCTGGGTGGTAGGAAATTTGTGTCAGCCCGGTGATGCCACAACTTTCCCACACAAAAATGTGTGGAAAAAGAGATTTTTTTCAGCTAAATTTGAGGTTTGCAAGGGATTCTGGGTAAGAAAACGTTGGGGGATCCACGCAAGCCATACCTCCCTGGAATCCCCCGGGTGTCTAGTTTTGAGAAATGTGTGGGTTTAGTAGGTTTCCCTAGATGGCCGCTGAGCCCGGGGCCAAAAACCCAGGTGACCCCGTGCAAAACCAGGTTGGTTTGTGATAGTTAATTTTGATGTCGCCTCTCTAGGTTTTGGGCCCTTGCCTGCCGCGGGTACTTGACCCACCCACACAAGTGAGGTACCATTTTTCTCGGAAGACTTTGGGGAATGCGGGGTGAGTGGAATTTTGTGGATCCATGCAGATTCCAGAACTTTCCACCACAGAAATGTGAGGAAAATGTGTTTTTTTATACACATTTTGAGGTTTGCAAGGGATTCTGGGTAACAGAACCTGGTGAGAGCCAGACAAGTCACCCCATCCTGGATTCCTCTGGGTGTCTAGTCTTCAAAAATGTATAGGTTTTCTGGGTTTCCCTAGGTGCCGGCAGAGCTAGGGTTCAAAATCTACAGCTAGGCACTCTGCAAAAAAAGGGTCAGTTTTCACTGAGAAAATGTGGTGTGTCCACGTTGCGTTTTGGGCCTTTTCCTGCCGCGGGCACGAGGCCTACCCACACAAGTGAGGTACCATTTTTCTCGGAAGACTTTGGGGAACGCGGAGTGGGTGGAATTTTGTGGATCCACGCAGATTACAGAACTTTCCATCACAGAATTGTGAGAAAAAAGTGTTTTTTTTAACTAAGTTTGAGGTTTGCAAGGGATTCTGGGTAACAGAACCTGGTGAGAGGCACACAAGTCACCCCATCCTGGATTCCCCTGCGTGTCTAATTTTCAAAAATGTACAGGTTTGCTAGGTTTCCCTATGTGCCGGCTGCGCTAGGGCCCAAAATCCACAGGTAGGCACATTGCTAAAAACAAATCTGTGCCTAGTGGGCTTTCTGCCGCCCTGGGGGGAAATCGGGGGGGGGGGAGGGCAGGGTTGCCCCGATATGCCCCCAAGGGGGGAAGAATGACTGTGGCTATTTTTTTGGTGGTGGGGGCATTGGTATGCCCATTCTGGGCAGCCCCCAACCCCACGCATAAAAAAAGCCAGCGTAATCGCTGGCACCTATTGGGCTTTCTGCCCCCCCCGGGGGCAGATCACGGGCCACTGCCCCCATCCACCCCCAGGGGGGGCAGAAAGACTGTGGCCTTTTTTTGGGGAGATGTGGGCATTGGCATGCCCATTCTGGGCTGAACTCAACCCTGAATTAAAAAAATAAATAAATCCTGAGGCCTAGTGGGCTTCCTGCCCCCCCCGGGGGGCAGATAAGGGGCTATTGCCCCAATATGCCTCCGGGGAGGGGCAGAAAGACTGTGGTAATTGTTTTTGGGGTGGGGGCATTATCATGCCCATTCTGGGCAGCCCCGACCCCTACATTATTAAAATAAATAAAAAATCCCTGGTTTCTAGTGGGCTTTCTGCCCCCCCGGGGGGCAGATTGGGGGCTACTGCCCCCGTCCGCCCCCTGGGGGGCAGAAAGACTGACATTTCTGTGGAGGGGGGTGTGGGGGCATTGTCATGCCCTTTTTGGGCAGCCCCCACCCCAACATCGATAAAAACAAAATCCCTGGTTTCTAGTGGGCTTGCTGCCCCCCGGGGGGCAGATTGGGGGCTAATGCCCCCGTCTGCACCCTGTGGGGCAGAAAGACTGACATTTCTCTGGTGGGGGGGCATTGGCATGCCCTTTTTGGGCAGCCCCCACCCCAACGTCTATAAAAAAATAAATCCCTGGTTTTTAGTGGGCTTTTTGCTTCCCTGTGGGGAGCAGAAAGATGTACATTTCTGTGGGGGGCTTGGGGCATTGCCATGCCCTTTTTGGGCAGCCCCCACCCCAACGTCAATAAAAAAAAAATCCCTGGTGTCTAGTGGGCTGTCTGCCCCCCAAGGGGGGGCAGATTGGGGGCGACTGCCCCGTCTGACCCCTGGGTGGGCAGAAAGACTGACATTTCTCTGCGGGGGGCATTGGCATGCCCTTTTTGGGCAGCCCCCAACCCAACATCAATAAAAAAAAAAAAATCCCTGGTTTTTAGTGGGCTTTCTGCCCCCCTGGGGGGCAGATTGGGGGCTACCGCCCCATCTGCCTCCCAGGGGGGGCAGAAAGACTGACATTTATGTGGGGAGGGGGGTGGGGGCATTGCCAAGCCCTTTTTGGGCAGCCCCCACCCCAACGTCAATAAAAAACAAATCCCTGGTGTCTAGTGGGCTTTCTGCCCTCCCGGGGGGGCAGAAAGACTGGAATTTTGTGGGGGGAGGGGTGCGGGCATTGGCATGCCCATATTGGGCAGCCCCAACCCTTAATTATAATTTTCAAAGAAAATCCCTGGTATCTAGTGGGCTTTCTGCCCCCATCTGTCCCCCTCGGGGGGCAGATTGGGGGCTACTGCCCCCCAGGGGGGGCTGAAAGACTGTGTTTTTATGGCCGGGGGGGTGGGGGCATTGGCATGCCAATATTGGGCAACCCCCCACCCCTAAATAAAATATAAACAAAAATCCCTGGTATCTAGTGGGCTTTCTGCCCCCCCGGGGGGCAGATTGGGGGCTACTGCCCCATCTGAAAGACTAAAATTGCCCAAAATAATATGGGGGGAGCAAAGGCCCTTGCCCAAGGGGCCGCTCCCCCCCTCCCTGGTGCCTAGTGGGTGGATCCTGCTTGGGGATCGCCCTCCTGGGGCGATCCCCAAGCAGGGATCCACTAGGAAGGAGTACCATTGGAAAGGGGGATTCTCCCTTTCCAGCGATACCTCTCCTGACTTTCTACGTGCTCAGGGGCTGAGATAGCCCCTGAGCACGTAGAAAGTGAAACTGAAATGAGCCTCTTGGCTCATTTCAGTTTCATTTTCATTGCAATGACGTCAGCGCGCCATGCGCGCGATCGGCATTGCAATGAAAATGTAAATTGGCCTCTGGAGGTTGGGGAAGCTCTTCCCCAACCTCCCGAGGCCAATAAAAAAAAAGGGAAATCCCTCTGCTGTCTGCAGCAGAGGGATTTCGTGCCCCTGTCCTCATGACGGAATGGTTCCGTCATGAGCACAGGAGCACCGGTGCTCATGACGGAACCATTCCGTCATGAGCACCGAAAGGGTTAAGACCTGTAACCGTAATGCAACAAAACACATTCCTACAAACAAGTGGAGCATATGCTACAAATATATCTAGGTTTCTATGTTTGTAAAAGGTGGGAAACACATTGGTAGGAGCTACATTAAAACCAAAAAGGAGATTTAGGTTTAGTGACACATTGAGAAGTATAAATTACCAGTTTCCACTCTACCAGGGATTCCTATCAAGCCTTCAGGGTGCAGGCTCTCATAGACCTTCTCCTCCCAGGAGTGCAGATTTAAAGGGGGCCTGGGAGAACCACCACCAGTCTGCCTGGCCTCCAGATGGTACTTAGAGACCAGGGTACAGACCCTCGCCCACAGCCAGTTCCCCTGCTTCCTAATCTCCTCCTGTGTGCACACGTTGGCAGCTCCAGCATTCACTCTGTCAACTATTTTGGTTCACATTTGCTATTTCTGTGCAATGGCTTAATATTGGACTTGGGCTCCAAACAATTAATGCTTTACTCTGGTGATTTCATCCACCATGACTGACAATTCCACCTCTGAAAAACTTGGGTTTTTCTGCCCTGGCGTTTCTAAATTATATTGATTTAATCAAATAACTGGGTCATAAATGGAAAGAAGTGGTAAAAGGAACAAATAAAAGTGAGAAAATAATACTACGGGTTCATGTGTTCTCTGGGCTGTTTGCATGGTAGTGCTGCTGTGGAGTGGCAAATAATCATGGTCTGGTATAGAGTGTGTTTTATTGGGTAGTATGCAGGTGAAGGAAATTAGCCAACAGACATCAGGTGTGTGTATTTTGCAAACATCCAAAGGCCATAGGAATAGTACATTCTGACAACATCCCACAAAGGCATCCCGTCGCCGGAAAACAGCTGCCAGGACACCTCCAGTTCAACTGTGAGATCTAAATACGCTCTGCGCAATCCCGCCACGCTTATGGAGTATACTAGTTGCCAGCCGAGGAGTCCACCGCGTTGGCGCGCGTGAGCCCTGACCGTGGCAGGTAACACTCTGTCGACAGCGGCCTAGCTTGCATGGATCTCAATACGGCGGGAGGAAACACCGCCTACTTAATGGTGTTTTCAGGACAGCCACCATGGCGGTCCGGTGGTAAGACTGGCAAGATCGAAATCAGGCCCTGAGTTTTTAACAGTGATCAAATCCTAAACAATGAATAAAAGTCCTAGAAAAGTGATAATTGATTTTGATTGACAATGATTAATACAGTCACCAAATTGTACCCTGAAACCCCAATTCAAGGATGTTATTTTCAGGTTTCACAGGCATATTGGAGAAAAGTTCAAAAAACATCCTTAGTTGAGGATTACATGACAAGTAGTAAACTACAGTACGAGTTAAGAAAATTAACTGTGTTATGCTTTGTACCACCTAACAGTGTAGATGAGTTACTGAATCAGACTTTTTTACACAAAATGAAGACAAATTAGCACCCTTAATAAATTACTTTGAAGATACATGGATTGGCAGGCCGGGTCACAGGAGGAAGCCAAAGTATCCCATTGAATGGTGGAAGTGCTACACCGCCTGTTTAGAGGGTGGTGCAAAGACTAATAATGCCATAGAGGGATAGCACAATTCCTTCAACAAATCAATTGGCAGACATCACCCAAACCTACATAATTTCTTGGAAATTTAGAAGAAGGAACAAAGTTTCCAAGAAATGAGACTTGCGCAATCACTGTCAGGTAGCCTGAAACCATGTGTCTCCAAAAAACAGTAAAGAAATGTCCACGAGACCATTGGGTAAAATGCAACTATTTTCGTTGATGGTGGCTTCAGACTACCAAGACAGTCTTGCATACATAATACATTTCTAAACCTTACTAACAACTACCTAAATTAGTTGCCAATTTTAAAACCCACTGCAATTCAATTTATATTTTTGCCATTTTTTCATCTAAATGAAAGGATTTTTGTGGTTCCTACCTGCAGCTGTCTTCTTCTTTTCAACCCTTGGTGACTTCTTAAAAATACAAGATCATCAATGGCCCGATTATGATATCGGGCGGATTGCCACCGATAGTCCGTCGGTAGTGGTCTGCCCGATATCAGAGGCTGTGGTCTGACTGCTGCATAATGATGCGGTCAGTCGGAGTGCAGCAGGCGGAGGGACCGACCGATGCCTCCGACAGGCTCAAGGAGCCCGTCGGAGCATCAGTCGGAGCATAATCCCTACATTGGGGCCAGTGCCTACGAACGCACCACCGTAAGGATTACAATGTCCCTTTTCTCTCTGCCTTTAACTGACTGTCCGACCGCCATGTAAAGGCAGACAGAATGGGACTTTGGGGGCCCGTAGGAGGGCCCCGTCCCCCTTGGGGCTCCGCTATGGGTCCAGTGGGGCACATGTGGTGCCCCCCAAACATCCTTGCACCGTGTGCCTGGCACACAGTGCATGGATGGTTAAAAACATGCCTTTCTCAATGGTAGCTTTTGCTGCGGCCCTTTTCTGGGCCGCAGCACAAGCCTTCACGGCGGTCGCATCGTAATAAGGAGGGTGGACCCACCGACTACATGTCGTTCGGTCTCCATCCCTATAAGAATCCAGTCGGATGCTCGTCGGACCGGCATCGTAATGAGGGTCCAAGAGTCTCCTTTAGTCCAATATTCCAAGCAGGAAAATCAGCATCCAAGAAAAAAAACCAAGGCCCTCATTAGGATGTCAATGGGACATCCAGGATAGCGGTCCGACGCCCGCATTATGATGCGGTCAGTCAGACCGTAGTGGTCGGAGGGATAGACCGACACCTCCGACAGGCTCAAGGAGCCCGTTGGGCGTTGGTCAGCCCGTAATCCCTACAATGAAGGTGGTGCCCGCGCAGACACTGCCGTAGGGATTACGATGTCCCTTTCCAACAGCCTTTTCATGGCGGGCCCACCGCCTTGGAAAAGCTGTTGGAAAGGGACTTTGGGGGCCCCAAGCAGGGCCCACCTCCCCTGTGAGGCACTGGAATGTGGCCCTGGGCCCCGACTGCACATTCATGTACCGTGTTGCAGGGCCGCAGCACAAGCCGCAGTATTATTGAGCACTTTTCCGACCGCTGTGCTGGCGGTCCCATTGTAATTCGGCGGGTGGGATCTCCGACTCTTTGTCGGGCGGTCGCATTCCTACTGCGATGGCAGTAGGCCCCCAAATCCCGAAAAATATGATTACTCCACTACAACCATCTTTGTTAAAAACGCAATTCCCAAAACCAAAGTTCCTCTAAAAATCCAAGAGTTAGTGAAACCAGTCGCCTAATTATAAAACAATCCTTCAATACAAAAGAAGTGTACAATCCCAGTCGTCTTTTCTCCATTGGAAAATCCACTTTTCCTAAAAGAAAAATCTGGGAAAAAAAATAAAACATTGGCACACCAATTTCCAAAGTAAAAGAACTTTAGAGATATCCAAAGCATTCTCCCAAAAAATATCCTGCTGAATACGGTGTATGATTTTCCAACTCGTCCAACCTGCCACGGGGTCTTCGTTTTCCAAATAAAACTGTACACAATTCGTAAAAAAACATATCACAAAAAAACCCATCAAAATGGTACTTTAATTTGAAATTGGTTTAAAAAAGTGATATACATTTCTTTACCCACTTTTTTAAATTTACTTTTGAAAAAAGCAACCGTCCCGACGTGGGCATGCAAACACAGCCTGTATGGAAATGAAAATGTGGTAAAAACAACACAGACATTGGTTTTCCTACTACTATAATCTAGCTAACCTTACATAAGACCTAGCCACCTATATACTTAAAATTACTTGACCACAGCTCTTCCTTGCTTTCGATCTTGACCACGACGCTTCACAGACTGTAAAAACAGACGCACAACCATTGAAACTAATGTAAAAGCGTGGGAAACTACTTTCTACAATTTGTTTTGAAATGTTACTTATTGCAATAAAATCTTGTTTTATTTTTAATAAATGTTTTATATGTATTTCTATTTTGTAAAATTATTTGCCTATTTTTACACTGTTTGTAAATACATTTTTAAATGAGAAAACATGGTGTTTTTATTTGCTTCCTAGAGCTTAATTTTATTTCAAAGTTTCTATTACTGTAATTATTGTTATAAATTTAAAATTGTGTTTCAAAATTTAAATAGGTGTCTTACAAAATAATTTCACTGTAATTGTATTAATTTAACTATTTAAAAAATACTAATTAGAATGTAGTAATTAACACACATTTATTAAAATGAATACCTGGGCATTAATACACTTCACCACCCTTTTCCCTATATCCCTTGCATCCTGTCCCTAAAGGAGATTGTTGCAGTAGCATAAAAAATTAATTAAGTTTAATGGCAACATTAAATTTAAATATATTTTAATTCCTATTAATTAATACTCACATGTTAAAATTAATACCTAGGTATTAATACACTTCCCCACCCCTTTCCCCTAAAAGCCTTTCATCCCGTCCCTAAAGGTGAGTGTTACAGTGTTAAAAAATATTTAAGTTTAATGATAACATTAAATTAAAATATATTTTGATGCGTATTAATTAATACTCAAGCATTAACATTAATACCCAGGTATTAATACACTTCCCTACCCATTGCCCCTATATCCCTTGCATCCCGGCCCTAAAGGTGAGTGTTACAGTAGCTTAAAAAAGTATTTAAATTTAATGGTAACATTAAATTTAAAAATGTATCAATACCTATAAATGAATACTCAAATGTTAAAATGAATACCAGGGTATTAATACACTTACCCACCCATTACCCCTACATTCCTTGCATCCTGTCCCTAAAGGTGAGTGTAGTTGTAGGTCTAACATTTTTAAAAGATTAATATTAATATTATTTATAATTTAAATGTAATGCCTATTAATTACTGCCCAAGTATAAAAATTAATACCTTAGGATTAATACACTACCTCACCCATTACCCCTATATCTCTCACATCCCACCCCAAAAGGTTGGTTTTACTATAATTATATTAATTGTTATATTTTATACATTTTAACATCTTGTAACATATTAATAATATTTCGGGTAGGGTCAGTGTCCCTAATCGATTACATTTTTAAGGATACTAGGATGTTGTCTGCAGTCCTCGATTTTGCTATTCTACCCAGGTTTGACAGTGACCACAACATCCTGTCTGTAGACCTGGCTCTTTATGACGAGAGCAATAGAGTAATGTGTCCTGACCCGTTTGATGACAGACTTTGTCATCATCAGGATGCCGAATTCATTGGAATTTTGTGCTGCACAGACCAGGGGTCATAGGCGAAACATTCTCACACTTTATAATAGACAATGCAGGATTGCTAAAACTGCTCTAATATTAGCAATCAAAGCCAAAGACAAAGCAGTTATCCAAAGTGCGCTAGCCTCACACCGAAACATTATCAAACTAGCCAAGAAAGATTGGGACCAGGCCAAATGGAACTCTCTCCTTCAGGCCCTAAAACAAAAGGATTCATGGGCCTTTTGGAATATAGTCACCTTTGGGAATATGGACGGGTTTCTACCTTTGACTACTTAGGGCTCACTCCCAATGAACATATGGACTGGTCTTTCCATATTGGCAAACAAAGGCTGAAACTTGCCCATATCACAGGTAAACTTGCTGGAGTCCATAGAGGCTCCTTTTTCAAGCCAATAAATCCCTCGGTACAGATCTATAAAACCCAAGCCTTAGGGGCCATTACCTATGGGGCGAAGCTTTGGGGGCACAAACCTGTGAAAGACATAGGGGCCGAATCCGATTCGGGCTGGAAAAAATACCGACCGACTCGGTACGGGATAATAGTCCGACCGACACGTACCGGCGTTGCCCGACCTGGGAAGTACGATGGAATGCATGGAAATCACGACCGACTCGCACGGAACTCAAGGCGAACGACCGACCCGGCCGGAAACAAGCTATCCGGCCGGGAAACCACGCGAATCGAACCGACCGACACGCATCAGGAAATAATCCTAACGAAACGTACACGCGAACTCCGACCCGCGCAGTACGATGCAATGGGTGAAAATTCAGACCGATTCGTACGGAGCCCAAGCCGTACGACGGACACGCATACCAAACCCAGCCGAACAAACACAATACTCCGCGACCGACGCGTACGCCGCATATGAAACTGAGCTGAAACACAGCGGGAATGACTCGGAGAGGCGCGCACGAGACAACTGCAACGTCCTACTCAGTCAGAAGAACGACTCCTACATGCACAATAATCACAAATGAAAAAATACAAAAAAAGGGCCAAACAAGCAATGACAAAGCCAATAAATACAGGGGGTGAAAAAAATGGAACAAGGACACACCCCCAACTCCACCTACATAAAGGCTACAAATCCCTACCATAATCCTTTGCAAATCCCACTGACCTGCCAGCACAGAACACCATCACACAGCAAACACAGATACACACACAGCTCATCCAACACAAAAGCCACACACCATTAGCACCTCAACAAATAGCACCCTCACACACACACAGCAAAACCTACACACACACACTCTCACTTGCACACACACACATCAATCACCACCACAACCACCCATCACCATGCCCCTAAAGAAGAATCCAAAGTTCCTAGATAGTGAATTGGAAGTCATGGTAGACGAGATCCTGAGGGTAGAGCCACAGTTGTTTGGCACATTGGTCCAACAGACCCCCATGTCGCAGAAAACCAAGATATGGGCGAGGATCGTCGACAGGGTGAACGCACAATCACCATGTTTGCGCACAAAGGAAGACATCCAGAACAGGTGGTATGATGTGCGCAGAAGGGTCAGAGACCTACTCAAGAAGGATTACCTCCTGAGCCAGCACACCGGCAGTGGCCCTCCTGCAAAACCAGTATACCTCAGGCCCTGGGAGTAGAAGGTGTGGGCCATCCTACCACCAGTGAGAGTATATGGACTAACAGACATCCCAGAGCCTGGTGAGTACACAACTAATATACACAATATTGTGTGCCAATACACACACATCACTGTCAAGGGGACAGTCAAACCATCCACCCCTAGCAAATCAACAGCAACCAAAAGATAATCATCCCAAGATGTGTATGTCAGTTAGATAAACACAATACATGCCATCTCATAGTGGTATGTCACTGTGTCATGACATGTACAAACCTAACAACAAATAGAGCAAGGCAGTGGCACAAATATAACCAACAAACACTGCCTGATATTTTGCCACCACTAGAACACCACCTCACAGGGAAGCTCACTTAAAGGAAGGAATTCTGTGTATGCTGGTGAAGTTAGTGTAGCCAATAGCATGATGGGAGTTGTAGTCACAGATACTGCTCACCCTCACAATTGGCCCATCAACACCACTCTGAACCATGCTCACATCACAGGGAGTGGATAAGGACTGACAAGATGGCTGACACTGGCTACTGCTGTGGGGAGCACAAGGCCCTGCTGGGAACTGTGCACCAACAAACAGCACAACACCACTGCCTGACATCCTGAAAGCCAACTTGCAATCCCTGCAATGCAAGCACGTTGCATGGTGGGATATCTGGCTTGCTGGGAAGGAGGACTCACAGCACTGACCATAGTTACAAGCAGCTCACCTCACACCCCCTCAACACAAACTCCACATAACCCACCTGGGAGAATGCAATGCCTCACATACCAAATGAAGATCCCACAAAGAACCACCACCCTGGGTAATGCTGTGTGAAGCACAGGGACACACCTGGGACTTGTAGCCAAACAAATGCAAGGACAACACTGTCAGCCTCCCTGTCAGCACAGGCACACTACCCCACAGGGAAGCAGAGTCCAAAGGAAGGAAGTACGGGCATGCTGGGAAGGGGGGTGTAGGCAATAGCATGATGGGAGTTGGAGTCACAGATACTGCTCAACCTCACAATTGGCCCATCAACACCACCCTGAACCATGCTCACATCACAGGGAGTGGATAAGGACTGACAAGATGGCTGACACTGGCTACTGCTGTGGGGAGCACAAGGCCCTGCTGGGAACTGTGCACCAACAAACAGCACAACACCACTGAATGACATCCTGAGAGTCAACCTGAACCCACTGCAAGGGTGCCATGCTTCATGGTGGGATAACTGGGCCAGGTGGAGAAGGATGGCCGGATGTCCACCAAATACAACCAATGCTGGCCATGCACACACCTCAACATTCATATTGAAATGCCCCAGGTATGCATGACAATGTGCTACACAAATATCAACCTCTTACTGTGACAACTTAGGACAATGCAATGTACATGCCCGCATCCAGAGGTACAGTCACAACTGTCAGGTGTGTGAACCATTGATGTCTGTAGAAACATTACATACAATGTGTGTCTCTTCCAAATACAGGTGACGATGATGGGGACACAGCAGCAGGCGAGGAGGAGTCCCTGTCCCAGGCTCCGGGGGACACAGAGCTCACTGGTGTGGAACAGC
The DNA here is from genome assembly GCA_963921515.1 of Calotriton arnoldi. NCBI lineage: Eukaryota > Metazoa > Chordata > Amphibia > Caudata > Salamandridae > Calotriton > Calotriton arnoldi. The sequence goes on from CAWUFW010003956.1 coordinate 1,660,012, forward strand.
CTCTGCCCTCCTCGGATGGCGAAGACCTACCTGGCACCTCCGGTGGGAGTCATCATGCAGCACCAGCTGGACCAACATCTGCACCCCCTGCACCCACCCCTCCAACAACTGCCAACATACAGACCACCCCCGCCGGACAGACCAAGGACCATTGCTGACAACAGCACAGGGCCCCAGGCCCACCGTGGAGCAATGGATGACAACACCACTAACAACCCCCAAGTGGGCCTTGGGTCACCTGTGCATGCCACCGCAGGTCCTGCACGTGTCGCCAGGGGTGGTGGGAAGGGTGGTAGACATAGGTCGCTGCTTGCAGAGGGGTCTGGACTGCATGATGACCCACAACTGGCACGCATCGCTGATGCGTACCAAGATAGCACCGGAGAGGTCAGACAGGTCGTGGGGATCCTCAAGGACATACAACAGCAGCAGGCTGCCCATCATGCCCGCTTGGACTCCCACATGGCCCGTGTGGAGACACACATGGACCGTGTGGAGACACACATGTCGGGCATGGTCCAAGTGGGACACATTGCAAGAACTCACAGCGGTGCATAGGGACATATTGACATGCCTCCGCCAGATTAGCACCAACATGGCCACACCTCCCTGTGTGCCCACAACATCTGGTGTTGCAACAACTGACACCGCCACAGGGAGGGAGGAGGACTCTGGCGGAGAGTCCCCTGCACCGCCGCAGCCTGCACGTGAGGGTCCCCCAAAGAAGAGGGTCGTCCGAGGAAGGAAAACTGAGAGGTTGATGGCCACGTACATCCCCCAGGAAGCCAACACCTGTTCCGGAAATTCTCCTTTGTGTGCAAACGTTTCACCCTGTCGAATGCAACACTACTTTCCCACATGACATGGGGAGTTCAAGTTGGACTAATGTATCATATGACTGTGGACTTCACTCAGGACATTTCTGCTACCAAGACTTCCAAATCATCTGGGAACTTTGGATCACAATCCCAATGTACAGCACCCACCATCCTGTGCACTATACACACACACATTTCTGTAAATAAAATCACTAGTACACCATACTTGCCACTGTTGTTATTCAAATGTGGATACTGTTATGGTGATGATGTTCTGCTAAATTACACTGTGTATGCTAACTGCTACAGCAAGTACAACACCGTCGTGTGAGTCATGGTGACGTGACACATATGAGGGAGACACACCACTAGGGCTACACAACACAGACACCAGGGCCATCGGACTCATCGCCCACAGTGATGTTGCCAGGAAATACAGTGGAATGCACAGACACCACACCTATTCAGAGTCTGTGTCAACTAGCCCACAGGTGCAGTAAGCAAATGTCAGTCAGATGTGTGACCACAGACAACGCACATCACAAAGTGAAGCACAGGTTTATTACACATTTGCAACATGTTGTTTCCACTACAAATGCAAGGTTTACACACGTGGCAGTGGCCACACAGTCAACAAGTGCAGAAGATATGAAGTCCAGGGGTGTGTGGCACATCACTTGTAGGCCAACTACTGCTGCCACCCTGAAAGCTGAATCATGGTGTCGGGGGATCCAAGTTGACCAAAGTACTCAGTAAGCACCCTGTGAAGGACAGACATGACAAACAGTTAAAATCACTGTAGAACAGGACAGTACTGCAATACTCATGCCCAATACATGTCACAAGACAACTACACAAAACCAAGTTAGCATATCAAAACTGTTGGGGAGTTCAGACTACCTGGAAGGACACATTGCTGCACGCATCCAGTCAAGTAGCACATGGCCACACTCAAACAGCTTCCACACTCTAGACCCTACTATAAATAACAGAGTACCGGAAGTTGTCTTCACGGGGCCCGGAGCAAGGGTAGGACGATTGTTAGTTGACTGCCTACACCTGTGAGTATACGCTGCACTCGCACGTCCAACATGACCGGTAAGCATTAGCCATTGTTACCGATGTCTGATTCCGCTGTTTGTTCCTTTTAGCAATCGGAGCAACGACGTGCTCTGGTTAACTCCTGTCATCCTTAGACTATGTAACTAGGGGTGAGTTTGCCACCACTGTGTGTTTGTATGTGTGTTCAGGAAGTTTGGTGTTTGTCACGTACTTTGCCGCTTGCTGCCAATGCCAATTCGGCTTTTGTCTTACTAAAATCAGCTAAACACGATTGCCCCGCGCTGGCAGTCCAGACCACGCTCGGCTATAACCGCGCACATTTGTTTAACATAAGCGCCCCTGTCCATTATGTGCATCAATTGTTTGGCATCATGTGTTCGGTAATTTCCCACATAACCTTGATTAGCTCATGTCATCTACCCGCCATTGCGATACATTTCGGACCTCATTTATCGTATCCGAATATTACGACAATGTTTTCGTTTGGCTACGCACGTCCCCCACCGAGTGCTGTTCCACAGTTGGGGATCCATTGGCATCCGATGTTCCACGCAATTTTTACCGTAAATTGTATCGCACTGCTACCAGGAGATATCCACCAGATCTCCTTCAATTCGTTCGAGTATGAATGCTCACGCAACCTTGCGTTCGTTTAAATTTATTCACCACTTGCCAGGCACATGAGTTTAGGCACTGGCTATGCTTGAACCACAGCCAATTAACGTGTAATTATGTAATTGCCAGGTTGTTTGTCAGTACAATTTACAGTTTTTTCATAACCATGTTGCCACACTGCTGGCTTATGCTTTGACTTTTATTGGTTTTTATTTTATTTATTTTTCCTTGGTTGTACCTTTCCCTTCTTTTCCCCTTCTCCCACAGGTCTACAGTACTCCCCAGTTCAAGTTTACTAGGGAATTCCTACCGTATCTGGTAATTTTTGTCACAGAACCTTAATACCAGACGGTAGTGCACTTTTATACTCAGCCTTCTTGGTCCTGATGAAGTGCCATTTGACCCGTTAGGGGCAGACTGGGCACGAAACATGTTGACCATTCACATTTTTGATAGCCCTTTAGGAACATTATTCCCACATAGGGGCACACGCACAGTTTTTAACTAGGCTAGAGCTACCTAATACATTAAAATGTTATCTTACTAGGACTGCTCCTGACCTATTTTACTTATCTCACCCCCTGTGCACTACCCAGCCCCCACACCCGCACGCACCTAACGGCTTCTTCAAAAGATCCCCGATAAAGAGCCCCGATTCCGGGAGCCCGTCAGGCATTGCAGCGCCGGCCTGACGAGGGGCAAACAGCCCAATGATGAAGCATGACACCTCTCGGGGTGTGTGAGGGCATCATGAAGAAAGACCTGTCTTTCCCCCACATCCAGACAGGAACTGCACACTCCCTTTAGACTCACACTCAAACAGCACCAGAGCACCACCCACACATATCATGCAAACTCACATCATTCACATTACATCTCCCTGGATACTCACATTCAGCTGAAGAAGTTGGTGATGAGCTGTGTGCGGACATCACCATCATCATCATCACTGGCATCGTGGTCCAGGCCAGGATCCTCCACAGGTGGCGGACGTTGGTCATCGTCATCCAGGATGAGAGGCAACTCCTTCCGCACTGCCAGGTTGTGTAGCATGCAGCAGACGATGACAATCTTGCACACCTTTGCTGGGGCATATGGGAGGGCCCCTCCTGTCTTGTCCAGGCAGCGGAAGCGGCTCTTCAGGAGACCAAAGGTCCGCTCTATCACTCTCCTGGTCCGACCATGTGCCTCATTGTAGCGCATCTGGGCTGGTGTGACAGGGTTCCTGAGTGGTGTCAGCAACCACGGCATGTTGGGGTATCCGGAGTCACCTACGGACAGACAAGTGCATATTAGCTGATTTGGAAAAGTGGGTGGAATACTACAGATCAGAACACACACAATGGTACAAAGTCAGTACACACCGACAAGCCAGGCACGCTGGTTCTGCATCTGTGCCATCATCCTCGGGATGCGACTACTCCTCATCACGTAGGCATCGTGTGCTGAACCAGGGAAATGGGCGCACACATGTGTGATGCTCATATCTGCTAAACATACCACCAGAGCATTGATCGAATGGTAATGTTTACGGTTCCGGTATGCCTGCTCATGTGCCTGTGGTGGTATCAAAGCCACATGTGTCCCATCAATGGAGCCAATGACATGTGGCATCCTCCCCAGGGCATAGAAGTCACTCTTGACGTCAGTGAGTTGTTGACGTGTTGGGAAATAGATGTACTGGTTCAGGCATCTCAACATTGCCTCCAAAACATTGCGTAGCACACGGCTGAACATAGTCTGTGACATCCCACCGGCAGTCGCAACAGTGTGTTGAAAGGTACCGGTAGCAATGAAGTGTAGAGCTGCCATTACCTTCACCTTGGGGGTCAGCGCCGTAGGGTACGTCCGGCCAGGTTGCAAATGTGGTGCCAAGCGCACTGCCAAATCCTCAATCAGCTGCCTGGTGAAGCGGTACCGTCGGATGCTGTCACGTTCCACCATCGTTGCCAGGTCAGGGAATGGTCTATGGACAGCTGGAGCCCTGCAGTGCATAGGTTGAAGGAAGAAAGATTGTCAGTCACCCCACATATGTGCCATTCACCATACTCAATTTCACATGATACATCATTACGTGACACAAGTACTTGATATTTGTGCCGTTCTGTCGGACATAACTCGCACCTACATGGCCATCATCTAACTTCTCAGTACAACATTTGTGCACTACAGGTACCAGGTTGTGCTATGGGAAACCATTAGGCTGTGTCACAGTACCCAGTTACTGCTGTCACGTTCCACACACACACCACAGTGACATGTCTGGACAGATGCGCCACAGGCATCACAGATCATTGACAGGTAGATTCCCAGTGACCCTGTCTTGCCACATGGCCACTGGCATGACATGGCGTATCATGTACACGTCAGAAAAACAAACATGACTCCCACAGGTAGTGGCCCCTGTCGCATCCACAGGACAGACATGGACGCCAGTGACTCACAACATCAAAGTCCATGCACAAACAACGTTGATGTGGAGACTGTCTCCCATCGTGCACATGGGATCTGTGACATCGGAAACACAACCTGCACACAGACTGTGGAGGGACATCACTATTGTGGCAATGGGTCATCCTGTGACGTACATGCCTTCCCACATGGGACTCTGGGGGTATGTGACATGTCATACACATACACAACCTGGAAATGTGACCATGCCACATGCTCCAAAATGAACTGTTGCACATCACAGTGGTCATGTGCACAACACACCAAGGACCCTGTCCCCATGAACACATGCACAGCCTGGGTGTGGCTGCCCACAAGTGCCACCACAAAAACCACAAGTTAACCCCCATACACAGAGAAGGAAATGCAGCCTTACATGCCTCAGGAAACAGTGTGGACTGGGTGTGGTGTTGTAGGTGTGCCCCTGGGTCTCTGGCAGGTATATGTGGCTGGCATACGTTCACCAGTGACAAGCATGGTGACATATGCGACTGACCTGTACAGGTACGCGTTGTACAGCAATGGACCGATCGGTGTGCCCGGCCGGCCCATTGCATCTGTTGTGAGCGGGTACGCGTTGTACCCGGAATACGCGTTGTACAGCAATGGACCGATCGGTGTGCCCGGCCGGCCCATTGCATATGATGTGTGCGGGTACGCGTTGTGTAGGAGAGTAGGATCTGCTTCACATGGGTACCCCCACTTTTTGCTGATGCTTCACTGTTTTTCGACCTTAGTCTGGCTGGGGCCCTGCTAATTAGAAATCCAGCCTAGCTGCTTCCTCTTTAAAATGGTTTCCATGTGCCTTAGGCACATCTCTGATTGGAATCTGGAGTGCCCTTATAAGTCCCTAGTATATGGTATACTATGTACCCAGGGCATAGGCACCTCAGAGGCCTACCAGGGGCTGCAGCATGTATTGTGCCACCCCTGGAAGGCCATCCAAACTGACACCACAGGTCTGCTACTGCAGCCTGGGTAAGGTGGTGCATGCACCCCTTACTGTGATATAGGCTACCTATATCACTACATACATACACACATATAAACCTATAAGTCACTCCTATGGCAGGCCTTATCAATCCTGAAGGCAGAGTGCGTGGTTCCTATGTGAGAGGGTGCCCGTGCATGAGCAGGGCCCCTCTGCAGCGTTCGGAGACCCTTCTCTGATGCTGTTTGTAGTGCAGCCCGACCATATACTCTTAAGCGCATTATAACCTTGCGTTAAATGCTAACTTTGGGATGGCTGCACGGAAACATGTCGTGTTTGGTGTCAAACATTTTGGAATACTACCCCCCCGCCAGTTCTGGCGGCGGGGGTAGCATTCCACCCTTCTAGAGGGAAAGACATGTACACACCGCTATACCCGGTACTGACTTTCCAGAGCCCTGGCATCACAAAATGGATGCCGCTGCCACAGACACGAGTCTGGCCTCCTGCTGCTGACCGAAACTCCGGCAGGGGAGGCCTGGACAATAGGTTTCCTGTCCCAGGGAGGTGTGACCACCTCCCCAGACAGGATAGTGTGTATTGGGGCTGGGCGGGAGCACTCTCGGGTGCTGTGAAGTCCTGCACTGGGGGCACACTTGGTGTCCCTGTGCATACCCCAGTTCAAACCGGCTCAGGGGCTTCCAGCCCCTGCTCTGGTGCGAAACTGGACAAAGGGAAAGGGGTGTAACCACCCCTCTGCCCTGACCCTCCCATAGGTGGGGCCACAGAGTATGTCCAACCCCCTACCTTAGTATAAGTAGGGGACTCCAGTCCCTAGGACTTTAGATTAACCTGGACGAAACTCTGACACAGAATCCTGGACCTTCGACGCTCTACTTCAAGATTAGAGGACTGAAGAATCTCCCTTGGGGTCAAGGAGTGACTCCCCTGCTTGGCAGGCACCAAAGAAGCAATTGTCCGGTCTGCATCGCTGAAGCTCCCGTCGGACGCCGAAGTCTTTGCATCACCAGAGGTGGATTTCCAGACTTCCCCGAGGCTGCCCTGAGTCCCCAGCAAAGCTGAGGCCCGTAGCTGTCGTGGGTAACGTGGAACCGTGACCCCTGGACACCGAACGAATTTGCAAGCGCAGCCTCCTTTGGGTCTCCCACGAAGTCGTGCTTTGGGCTCCGAGTAGCTCCAGCCTCCAGCACCAACTGCACCGAAGATCACTGGCCTCCACTCCACGAGTGCCCTGTGAGCCAGCTCCACGTGCATCGTCTCGAGGCTCCTTCGCGGACGCTAGTCCGTTGGCTAGTAGGCCCTCCCGAAGGCCAATCTTTTTCTGCTTGGGCTCCCTGGTTGCTCCAGGCGTGCCCTGACTTATCCTCGCTGGGTGAGCCCCCAGACATTGCTGGTCTGCAACATCGTCCTTCTTCCATTTCCACGAGACTTGCCGTTGCCAAGGCTTGTTGGGTCCAATCCGGTCGCCGACACCCCTGCAATCGACAGACGTCGTGGGACAGCTCGAATCCAGCTCCTGGTTGTCGTCGACGCCTCCTGGACCTCGTGGCTGAAGAGTCAAGACGACCGTCAACCTACCTGAAGCACTCGACATCGGTGGGCATCTGCTCATCGCCTTCCTGGTCACTGGCTAGTGACCCAGACTCTGTCCCCTCTGCTTTCAGGTTCTTCAGATCTTCGATCCACCTTTGGATCCACCCGAACACTTTCGACTTGGTCGCCAGCAGCACTTTGCAGCAGATCGCCATAGAAAGCGACGACGAAACCCGACCCCGAAAGACACCTATGCACCCGGCTCCCCTGGGTGAGGTAACTCGAGTACTCCGGTGCTCCCGTGGGTATTGACACTAGAACAGCCTAGTTCTCAAAGGGTTTGCTCCAAGTCCTCCTCTAAGTGTCCCTTTTCTTTTAAATTCTAATCGCGACTTTCCCCATAGAAGTTAACGGTGGTTCGCGGCTGTGTTCATACACTGCACGCGTCCCCCGTGGGTCCCCTGTGTCACTGCCTTGGGTGGTTCCTTGTGGTCCAAGCACTTCTACAGGCTCTAGGCCTTGTGTCTAGCTCAGTCGTGGTTCTTATACCACTTTATTGGTATATGGTTTGGTACGCCCCTGGGGCTCAAACGTGTATTTGTGCTATTACTGTAGATAACTAACTTATAACTTATGTACTTCGAACTCTAGCCTCATAAAGAGACTAGAGGGGTGTGTTTAGTAATAAATACATATATTTTGAATATATACCTGGTGTGGTCCTCTTTCATTTGGTCACTCAAGAGATTATAGACTGGTAAAACAAGCTGCTTTACATTCCTTCAAGACTTAGCCTGAAGGCTGCTCTCCATTGCTACCACTAGGATAGCTTTCAATAAAGGTTGTCTTTAACCTATCTCCAATAAGGGGTTGTTTGGACTGGTGCAAGGTGCCCACTATAATTAGTGGACAGCATATGCCAGGCCAACTTCTCACATTGGTGTGCAGCGTGTGGGATTCCAGCTTGCTATTGTTTTACCAGATAATCTCAATTGAATTGATCAACTGAAAACCACTAAGGGTACCTAAGGTACATATAAATCAAGCTTAGTAATACAGTAAGTTCTACTGAACTTAGAGTTGTGTGTTAAGGGACAGCACACCCTTTCTACAACTCAAGAGAGTTTAGTAGGCCACACTAGAGTAGGTAGTGCATACACCACACCTCACTAGTAATGTCTTCAAAGCCAGGACCCAGTGAGTCCTTGCCAGAAGCCAGTGGGCTTCTTCCCTCCAAGTATGATAAACTCCCATTCTTGGAATTGAGAGCATTATGCAATACTAGGAAGTTGAAGGCAGGCAAAAGTGCCAGCACCCAACACCTCAGGGAGGTGTTACTAGCTGATGATCTCAGCAGGCCCCTAGGGTCAGAAGGGGTAGGCAAAGAGGGTGGGGCAGAAGATGAGGAAGGGGCCAGGGGTGAAGAAACCCAGGCCCCCCTCTGAAACTGGCCAGGAAGGTGAAAATGACCTTGTCCTGGAAAATCCAATTCCTCCTGTGGAGGAGGAGGAGGGGAGGATCAGACTGACTTCCCCTTTGTCCCCCAGGAAGAGTTCTGAGTGTGCCCAGAGGGTCTAGGTCTCCTTCTCAGGAGCCTAACCACTCTGACACCTCAATAGGGACCTCTGTCTCCTCTCATAGGAGGGAATCCTCTCATGAGAGGAGAAAGAGACTGATTCAGTATGAGCAAACTCAGCTTGAACTCAGGAAACAGCAATTGGCTATAGACAGGGAGTCCCTAGATCTCTATAGAGAGAGACAAAAGTTGGGACTAGAGTCCCATGGTGGCAACAGTTTCCCCAAAGATAGGGAAAGGTCTTATGACCATAGAAACCTGAGCAAGATTGTCCCTCCCTACCAGAGTGGGGATGACATCCACAAATGGATAACTGCTCTAGAGAGGGCCTGTAAAGTACAGAGGGTCCCTCAGGAGCAGTGGGCAGCAATCTTGTGGCTCTCCTTTGCAGACAAAGGTAGAGACAAGCTCCTCACTGTTAGAGAGGAGGATGCTGATAATTACAAAGTCTTGAAGAGTGCTCTAATTGATGGGTTTGGCCTAACCACTGAACAATACAGGTTAAAGTTCAGGGATACCCAAAAAGCACAGACTCAAGACTGGGTGGACTTTGTTGATTGTTCTGCCAAGGCTCTGGAGGGTTGGTTATTGGGCAGTAAGGTATGTGACTTCACAGGATTGTACAATCTGATCATGAGGGAGCAGATTCTTAATAACTGTCAAAATCAGCTGTTGCATCAGCACCTGGTAGACTCTGATCTGACCTCTCCCCAAGAATTGGGAAAGAAGGCAGACAAATGGGTCAGAACCAGGGTGAAGCAGAAGGTACAGAACCAAGGTGGTGACCCTAAGAAGCAGGATTCGAAAACCTCTGATAAGGGTGGGGAGAAGGGTAAAGATCAAAAGTCTTCACAAGGCCCCCAAAAATCTTCTTCAGGTGGGGATTCACAGTCTACCAAAGGGAAAGGCCAAAGGAAACCATGGTGCAAGGTCTGTAAGCAAAAGACCCACTGGACCAGTGATTGCACCAAGTCCAAAGACTCGACTCCAGCCCCCACCAATGCCCCTAAGGCACCTGCTCCCCCTAGTGCAGTTACAGTTGGTGGTGGGACTACACAAGCCAAGGGTTTAGTAGGGTTGACCCTGGGTAAAGAGATGAGCTCTGACCTAGTCAGAGAACTCACTCAGGCTGTCCTAGTCTGTGATGGAGGCATGGATATGACCTCCTCTGTGAGTCCCAGTAATCTGGGCAAGTACAGACAACAGCCCTTAATCAATGGAAGAGAGGCTTTGGCATTTAGGGACACAGGGGCAAGTGTCACCATGGTGACACAAGACCTTGTGAATCCTGGGCAGATTATACTTGGTGAAATGTACCAAGTGACCAATGCTAGCAACGTCAGAACAGACCATACTCTGGCAGTTGTTAACTTCTCCTGGGGAGGGGTAACTGGCCTTAAGAAGGTTGTGGTAAGTGCAGACCTACCCGTTGAATGCTTGCTTGGCAATGACTTAGAAACTTCAGCTTGGGTTGAAGTGGAGCTCAGGACCCATGCAGAAATGCTGGGCATCCCTGCAGATGGGTTTGCTGTGACCAGGTCACAAGCCAAAATGTCTAACACTGAACAGGCCTTGGATTCTGGAATAATGGACCAAGTGCCCTCCAAGAAGAGGAGTAGTAGGGTTAAGGCAGTGCCTTCCCCCTTGGCTCAGAAGGAAGATCAGTCCCTTGAGGGGATGATCTCAGTCCTGAGGAAGGAACTGTCCCAGAGGAGCTTGAACCTGACCAGGTTGAGTTCTTGGGGACAGGGGGACCTTCCAGGGCAGATCTGAGCCAGGAGCAGCAGAGCTGCCCCTCTCTTGAACCCCTCAGACAGCAAGCTGCTGCTGAGGCTGCTGGGAAAGCTAGTGGTCCCCATACTGTGTATTGGGATGATGGACTCTTGTACTCAGAGTGTAGAGACCCCAAGCCTGGTGCTACCAGGAGGTTGGTTATACCTCTGAAGTTCACGGGCTTTCTATTGACCCTAGCCCATGATATTCCCTTAGCAGGTCACCTGGGCCAGAACAAGACTTGGGACAGAATTGTCCCTCACTTTCACTGGCCCCACATGTCTGAAGACACCAAGGAGTTTTGTCGCTCCTGTGTAACCTGCCAGGCCAGTGGCAAGGCAGGTGGCACTACAAAGGCCCCCTGATACCACTACCTGTGGTGGGGGTGCCCTTTGAAAGGGTGGGGATTGACATTGTTGGTCCCATGGATCCCCAAACAGCATCTGGGCACAGGTTTATCCTGGTGGTAGTGGATCATGCCACCAGGTACCCAGAGGCTATATCCCTTAGGACCACTACAGCACCTGTGGTGGCAAGGGCCCTCCTGGGAATTTTCTCAAGAGTGGGCTTCCCTAAGGAGGTTGTATCAGACAGGAGTGCAAACTTTATATCTGGATACTTAAAAGCAATGTGGAAGGAGTGTGGAGTGACTTACAAGTTCACCACACCCTATCACCCACAATGCAATGGTTTAGTTGAGAGATTCAACAAAACCTTGAAGGGCATGATTAAAGGGCTCCCAGAAAAGCTTAGGCGAAGATGGGACATACTCTTGC